>BSBK01004520.1:0-607245 GCA_027943335.1 Chamaecyparis obtusa
GGAAGCCTTCATGACCCCTTTTGACACATTTCAACACTCAAGTCTATCCCAAGGGGTTGTATGACCCCTTATGACACACTTGAGAGTTAAAATATGTCAAAAGGGGTTATGGGGACTTCCTAGGGGTCCTAACATGTGATAAGGCGTACTAGGACCCCTAAGAAGTCCCCATAATCCTTTTTGACACATTTCAACACTCAAGTGTGTTCCAAGGGGTCGTATGACCCCTTAGGATACACTTGAGTGTTCTAATGTGTTGAAAGGGGTCATGGACACTTCCTAGGGGTGCTAGTATGCCTTATCACTGCTTGATGGTTATTCTGTTATCTTTCATCTTTGATTATGATTTCTAGTGATTTGATCATGTTGCTCTTGCTTCTACATTCCCTCTACTTGATTTGGCTTTCGATCCTATGGGGCAGAAACATCATATCCTATTGGCTATTCTCCAGAGCATATGGTTGACCATTCCATTTTCTCTAATTGATCTATCTTTTCGCTTCACATGTTAGTTCTCGTCTCGAGTCCTGATATTGTCCATCTCTTTCCTAAATGTTCAGTACTATCGCTACCAGGTTGACCGTGTAGGATTTTCTATCTCTCTGCACTTCATTCTTTGGAGTCAGATCTCTTTTTCCTTCTTGGCTGATCTATTCTTTGACGTAATGTGTTCCCAGATCAATCACACATTAGTCAAAGAGGGGCAAATGTAATCACCTAAAAATGGTCACCTAGACTATTAGCCCCTTTTTCTAAAATCATCAATTGCTTATTCTTAATCAAATCCTTGTTCTATCATTTATTCGATTATTTTCTATGGGCTAACCATCTTATCCTAAGTCTTTATTTAATTAAAAGGAATTTTCTCCTCTTTTATTAAATAAAAAGCCCCCCACTTTTTCTCTTATCCTAAGTTGCACAAATAAAGCATTATTCCTATTTTATTAAAAGGGAAAAAACACTTTTTGTCTCATATGGACACAAAAGTCAACTCTTATTTTCTCGTTGGAGGATACTTGTGCACATGGATTGCTCCTCTTTGATGGTCCATGATTGATTAAATATTTTTTCCTCTTAATCTCCATGGCCCATTCCTTTTCAATTCCTTTAAAGGAAGAGGTCTCTTCCTCATTTATAGACCCTTGCACCTGTGTCTATCAGTCTTGTGTGGCACTCCTCCACTCCACTTTCCACTTTGCCTCTCCTAGCCTGGAATTGACTCTTGTCTTAGTCTAGGGGGCATATGTTGTTCTAGCTTATCTTGGGTCTCTTTGTGCATTCAGGTTTCTTGGGCCTCTTGGTTCCAACAATTTTTCTCAACACTCCCCAAACTATATTTTTCAACACTTTCCTAGCATTAAGTGTTTCTCAACACTTATCAAGTATCCTACCCACAGTCTAGATGATGCAATATTTCTCACTGGTAGAGGTGATACTCAAATATTGACTCTATGACCTACACACATGCACTTAAACCACTTGACTTGCTGAGATTTATTTCTTTGTGTGCTGTCTATGATGATTTCTTTGATGAGTGCTCTATCCCTAATAGTTTTCGATGATGCTGAGCTAGAAGACTGGGGCATGAGGACATGTTTTATTTTCTTTCTATTTATGGGTATGTTTTGTTGATCCTAACTGTCATTAGCATTTATGCTTGTTCCACTTGACATTGGGATCTACAAGGTATTATCCTTGACTATTTTTTGCAAGTGCATGCTTATAGTCATCTTGACTTTCCTTGTGTCTTGATGCGAGTATAATCTTGCTATATCAAACTTAGGTAATCTCACTGTAATAGGCATCTTGACCTACATGTCTTTGGTGCCTAGGTGGGATTCTCACATATCTATCTGATATAGATCATATTCAGATCCACATAGTTATACTAGCGTGCATTGTATGATCTTACGATGCTACCAATAAAGCTCGATGATGAATATTAGAGTCTAAAAGCTTTGTAACCTTGCAAGTAAACCACTTTTCATAGTAGTTTGCATTCTTAGGTTCATGTTAGTTTAGTTTTTCATCTTGGATATGGAGAGAGTTGTCCTTTCATATTTCGGGACTTATTAGTCAAACTACGCTCACCTTTCACTTCTTCCCGATCATGTCTTTCACTTCTTATCTTTCATATCACATCATTTTCTATTCATTTCAGGATTGAAACTGAAATTCGATTCACCTTGCTCATCAAACTCACATTTCTCCTTCTTCTGTGTAGTTAGCTGACCTTTTGAGGCCTGATCCTTCAATCTTCACTGGGGCATCTTCTTTTCTTCATCTCCATCTCTCTCATCCTTCTAGTCTTTAATTCATTTCATTCACCTCTCTCTGAGGTTTTGACTGGGTCATATCTTCACTGCTTGATGGTTTATTCTATTATCTTTCATCTTTGATTATGATTTCTAGTGATTTGATCATGTTTCTCTTGCTTCTGCATTCCCTCTACCTGATTTTTCTTTCGATCCTAAGGGGGTAGACACATCATATCATATTGGCTATTCTCCAGAGCATATGGTTGACCATTCCATTTTCTTTGATCGATCTATCTTTTCGCTTCACATGTTAGTTCTCATCTCAAGTCCTGATATTGTCCATCTCTTTCCTAAGTGTTCAGTACTGTCACTACTAGGCTGACCATGTAGGATTTTCTATCTCTCTGCACTTCATTCTTTGGAGTCAGATCTATTCTTTGACATAATGTGTTCTCAGATCGATCACACATTAGTCAAATAGGGGAAAATGTAATCACCTAAAAATGGTCACCCAGACTATTAGCCCCTTTTACTAAAATCATCAATTGCGTATTCTTGATCAAATCCTAGTTCTATCATTTATTCGATTATTTTCTATGGGCTAACCATCTTATCCTAAGTCTTTATTTAATTAAAAGAATTTCCTCCTCTTTTATTAAATAAAAATCCCCCCACTTTTCCTCTTATCCTAAGTTGCACAAATAAAACATTATTCCTATTGCATAAAAAGGGAAAAAGCACTTTTTGTCTCATATGGACACAAAAGTCAACTCTTATTTTCTCATTGGAGGATACTTGTGCACATGGATTGCTCCTCTTTGATGCTCCACCATTGATTAAATATTTTTGCCTCTTAATCTCCATGGTCCATTCATTTTCAATCCTTTAAAAGAAGAGCTATCTTCCTCATTTATAGATCAATCTTTTTATGCTAATGTTATACTGTAGGTTTTCTAGGTCACTTTGGAGCTTTTGGAGATTTAGAGCATTCTTGGCTTTTGAACCTACATGATATCATAGTTTCATTTCTTGCATTGTCATGACATTCATAGCTTCATATTAGCTTAGTTTCCTTTATGCTTTAGATTACTTCATTTGGCTTAACTAGGAGGCTTTGTAATACCTCTATCTTTCATTTTTATAGCTTAGCTTACATTTCCATTTCTAGCATAGTTTCATTGCATTTGCATTTTCATTTGGATTCTTGAAGATATTGGCATTCTTTCCCTTGTCTCATTGAATCTCCCATTGCATGGTTTACTAGCAAGGTTATTGGCTTAATAGCTCTAGCTGAGAGCACTCTTAAAACCCTTGCACTCCATGCCTAGGGAGCTCTAAATCTATTTCTCAAGGTTTCCAATCCATGGATTCTCTTGGAAGTAATGATTTAGAGAAGTGCACTATTTAGTGTTTACAAGTGTGTCCTAAGAGATTATACGACCCCTTGGGACACACTTGAGTGTTGAAATGTGTCAAAAGAGGTCATGGGGACTTCCTAGGGGTCCTAGTATGCCTTATCACATGCGAGGACCCCCAAGAAGTCCCCATGACCCCTTTTGACACATTGGAACTCTCAAGTGTGTCCTAAGGGGTCATACAACCCCTTGGGACACACTTGAGTGTTGAAATGTGTCAAAAGGGGTCATCGGGGCTTTCTAGGGGTCCTACCATGTGTAACACAAACTAGGAACCCTAGGAAGTTCCCATGACCCCTTTCGACACATTAGAACACTCAAGTGTGTCCTAAGGGTTCATAATACCCCTTGGGACATACTTGAGTGTTTTCTTGTGTCAAAATGGGTCATGGGGACTTCCTAGGGGTCGTAGTATACCTTATCACATGTTAGGACCCCTGAGAAGTCCCCATGACCCCTTTTGACGTATTATAACTCTCAAGTGTGTCATAAGGGGTCATACGACCCCTTGGGAAAAATTTGAGCATTGAAACATGTCAAAAGGGGTCATGAAGACTTCCTAGGAGTCACAATGTGTGATAATGCATATTAGGACCCCTACAAGGTCCCCATGACCCCTTTCAACACATTTCAACACTCAAGTGTGTCGCAAGGGGTCATATGACCCCTTAGGACACACTTGAGTGTTTTCATGTGTCAAAAGGGGTCATGTGGACTTCCTAGGGGTCCTAGTACACCTTATCACGTGTTAAGACCCCTAGTAAGTACCGATGATCCCTCTTGACATATTTCAACACACAAGTGTGTCCCAAGGAGTCGTATGACCCCTTAGGACACACTTGAGAGTTCTAATGTGTCGAAAGGGGTCATGGGGACTTCCTAGGGGTCCTAGTACACCTTATCACTTGTTAGGACCTCTAGGAAGTCTTCATGACCCCTTTTGACACATTTCAACACTCAAGTGTGTCCCAAGGGTTCGTATGACCCCTTATGACACAATTGAGAGGTCTAATATGTGAAAAGGGGTCATGGGGACTTCCTATGGGCCCTAACACATGATAAGGCATACTAGGACACCTAGGAAGTTCCCATGACCCCTTTTGACACATTTCAACACTCAAGTGTGTCCCAAGGGGTTGTATGAAATCTTAGGACACACTTGAGTGTTCTAATGTGTCGAAAGGGTTCATAGGGACTTCCTAGGAGTCCTAGTACACCTTATCACATGTTAGGACCCCTAGGAAGTCTTCATGACCCCTTTTGACACATTTCAACACTCAAGTGTGTCCCAAGGGGTCGTATGACCCCTTATGAAACACTTGAGAGTTCTAATATGTCAAAAGGGATCATGGGGACTTCCTAGGGGTCCTAACACATGATAAGGCATACTAGGACACCTAGGAAGTCCCCATGACCCCTTTTGACACATTTCAACACTCAAGTGTGTCTCAAGGGGTTGTATGACACCTTAGAACACACTTGAGTGTTCTAACGTGTTGAAAGGGGTCATGGGCACTTCCTAGGAGTCCTAGTATGCCTTATCACACGTTAGGACCTTGAGGAATTCCTGATGACCCCTTTTGACATATTTCAACACTCAAGTGTGTCCCAAGGGGTCGTATGACACCTTAGGACACACTTGAGAGTTCTAATGTGCTGAACGGGGTCATGGGGACTTCCTACGGGTCCTAGTAAGCCTTACCATGTGTTAGGACACCTAGAAAGTCTTCATGACCCTTTTTGACACATTTCAACACTCAAATTTTTCCCAAGGGGTTGTATGACCCCTTATGACACACTTGAGAGTTATAATATGTCAAAAGGGGTCATGGGGACTTCCTAGGGGTCCTAATACATGATAAGGCATACTAGGACCCCTAGGAAGTCCGCATGACCCCTTTTGACACATTTCAACACTCAAGTGTGTCCCGAGGGGTCGTATGACCCCTTAGAACACACTTGAATGTTCTAATGTGTTGAAAGGGGTCATGGGCTTTTCCTAGGGGTCCTGGTATGCCTTATCACATGTTAGCACCCCTAGGAAGTCCCGATGACCCCCTTTGACACATTTCAACACTCAAGTGTGTCCCAAGGGGTTTTATCACCCCTTAGGACACATTTGAGAGTTCTAATGTATCGAAAGGGGTCATGGGGACTTCCTAAGGGTGCTAACATGTGATAAGGCATACTAGGACCCCTAGGAAGTCCCCATGACCCTTTTGACACATTTCAACACTCGAGTGTGTCCTAAGGTCTCATACAACCCCTTGGGACACACTTGAGTGTTGAAATGCGTCAAAAGGTTCATCGGTACTTCTTAGGCATCCTAACACATGATAAGGTGTACTAGGACCCCTAGGAAGTCCCCATGACCCCTTTTGACACATGAGAACACTCAAGTGTGTCCTAAGAGATTTTACAACCCCTTGGGATAGACTTGAGTGTTGAAATGTGTCAAAAGAGGTCATGGGGACTTCCTAGGGGTCGTAGTATGCCTTATCACATGTTAGGACCCCTAGGAAGTCCCCATGACCCCTTTCGACACATTAGAACTCTCAAGTGTGTCCTAATGGGTCATACGACCCCTTGGGAGACACTTGAGTGTTGAAATGAGTCAAAAGGCGTCATCGGGACTTGCTAGGGGTCCTAACATGTGTAATGCATACTAGGAACCCTAGGAAGTGCCCATGACCCCTTTTGACACATTATAACACTCAAGTGTGTCCTAAGGGTTAATAAGACCCCTTGGGACATACTTGACTGTTTTCATGTGTCAAAATGGGTCATGGGGACTTCTTAGGGGTCCTAGTATACCTTATCACATGTTGAGACCCCTAGGAAGTCCCCATGACCCCTTTTTACATATTATAACTCTCAAGTGTGCCATAAGGGGTCATATGGTCCCTTGGGAAAAACTTGAGTGTTGAAATGTGTCAAAAGGGGTCGCGAAGACTTCTTATGGGTCATAATGCGTGATAAGGCATACTAGGACCCCTAGGAAGTCCCCATGACCCCTTTTGACACATTATAACTCTCAAGTGTGTCCTAAGGGGTCATACGACCCCTTAGGAAACACTTGAGAGTTCTAATGTGTTGAAAGGGGTGATGGGTGTAATACCCCAAAAATGGGCTATAAGTTCATTAATCTTCTATATCAACAAATCGAATGAAATCGACATCAAAGTCCTAATCTAAGGCACATTTGCACATCATCAAATCTTAATTGATTATCTTAAATTCTGCATCGGGGAATATTCTTAGCAATATTCCTAATTATCTTAATTATCTTTAATTTAATGATTATTTGGCGATAAATCACATATATCCTAAGTTTGATTAATTGAATATTTTCATATTTAATTAATTAGATTTAATATCTTGCCACTTAATTGTGTAATTAAATTTAATTCTATTTATTATTAATTGTATTATTTAATTTTGACAATAAATCCAATATCCTATGAATAATTGATTAAATTCTTATTTAATTGATTAAAGCAAATTGTCATTATTTAATAATATAGTTTTTAATAAAAGTTTGATAAAATAGTTAATTAACCCATAAATTAATTATTTTATTTAAAAAATCAGTTAAGTTGAGAATAAATCACTTTATTTATTTATTAAATCATAATTATCCATGTGCACATTCAAGGACTAGGTAAACTCAAATTGGAAAATCAATGCAAGTTGTTAGCTTTTTGAAACTCAACATCTTTTTGAGTTTTAAAGTTGATCTAAACTTCTAATTCGAGTTGAACTATGCTTTTGCATGATTTTTATGACTTAATTATCTTTATTTAAAAATAACTCAAAAATCAACCTGAGTTATTTGAGTGATTTATGGTTTTTTCTCTTGCACCTCCAAAGCCTTGGATTTCTATAAAACCAAGGCTCAACTCTTCAATTTCATATCTCGCAAATTGCAAACTTACTCTACAGGAATCATAGCATATTAGATTTGGAGAATTTGCACAATTGGAGCTTGAAAGATAAATTTGAGGATTCGAAGCTTTGTGAGATCAATTTCAAATTCATAGCTTTCATATTATTGTTAGAATTTTCATTCTCATATCATATCATTTCTAGATTAGCATTGCATATCAATTTTCATATTAGCATAGATTCATATCAGTTTTCATCATATTATTGCATAGAAAATACCAAAAAAATATATTAATTGCATTCATATTTCATATCAGTTTTGCATTCAAATCCTTCATTTAGGTGTCGTCTAGATCACTGATCTCGATAACAATCTAAGAACATTAATCTCACACCTACTAGAAGGCAGTAAATTGCTTGGTTAGAGTAGATTTCAATTTTGCACGATTTTGATTATAGCTAACCTCTAATGTTTTACTGAAGTGTTGTGTCTATAGATCAGGTACAATTTTCACACACACAATAGGGTCTTCCTAGGGGTCCTAGTACACCTTATCATGTGTTAGGACCCCTAGGAAGTCTTCATGACCCCTTTTGACACATTTCAACACTTAAGTGTGTCCCACGGGGTCGTATGACTCCTTATGACACACTTGAGAGTTCTAATATGTTAAAATGCATCATGGGGACTTCCTAGGGGTACTAGAACGCCTTATCACATGTTAGGACCCCTAGGAAGTCCTCATGACCCCTATTGACACATTGGACTGCTCAAGTGTGTCGTAAGGAGTCCTGTGACCCCTTTAGACATAGTTGTGCATTCCAATGTTTGAAAAGGGGTCATGAGGACTTCCTAGGGGTCCTAGTATGCCTTATCATGCGCTAAGACTCCTAGAAAGTCCCCATGACCCCTTTTGTCACATTAGAACCCTCAAGTGTGTCCTAACGGGTCCTACGACACCTTCGAACAGACTTGAGGGCTCAAATGTGTCAAAAGGGGTCATGGGGACTTCCTAGGGGTCCACCCCTTAGGATACACTTGAGGGTTCTAATGTTGCAAAAGGGGTCATGGGGACTTCCTAGGGATCCTAGTACACCTTATCATGTGTTAGGACCCCTGGGAAGTCCCCATGACTCCATTTGACACATTAGAACCCTCAAGTGTGTTCCAAGGGGTTGTAGGACCCCTTCAGACACACTTGAGGGTTCAAATGTGTCAAAAGGGGTCATGGGGACTTTCTAGGGGTCCACCCCTTAGGACACACTTGAGGGTTCTAATGTGTCAGAAGGGGTCATGGGGACTTCCTAGGGTTCCTAGTATGCCTTATCACCTGTTAGGACCCCTAGGAAGTCCCCATTACCCCTTTTGACACATTAGTACCCTCAAGTGTTTCCTAAGGGGTCATAGGACTCCTTCGGACACACTTGAGGGTTCAAATGTGTCAAAAGGGGTCATGGGGACTTCATAGGGGTCCTAGTACACCTTATCACATGTTACGACCCCTAGGAAGTCCCCATGACCCCTTTTGACACATTGGAATGCTCGAGTGCTACCACCCCTTCGGACACACTCGAGCATTCCAATGTGTTAAAAGGGGTCATGGAAACTTCCTAGGTGTCCTAATGCATGATAAGGCATACTAGGACCCCTAGGAAGTCCCCATGAACTATTTTGACATATTTAAACCCTCAAGTGTGTCCAAAGGGGTCCTGCAACCTCTTAGGACACACTTGAGGCTTCTAATGTGTCCAAAGGAGTCATGGGACTTCCTAGGGGTCCTAATGCATGATAAGGCATAGCAGGATCCCTACAAAGTCCCCATGACCCATTTTGACACATTTGAACACTCAAGTGTGTCTGAAAGGGTCCTACGACTCCTTAGGACACACTTGAGGGTTCTAATGTGTCAAAAGGGGTCATGGGGACTTTCTAATGGTCCTAGTATGCCTTATAACGCGTTAGGACCGCTAGGAATTCCCCATGACCCCTTTTGACACATTGGAATGCTTGAGTGTGTCTGAAGGGGTCATAGGATCTCTTCGGACACACTCGAGCATTCCAATGTTTCAAAACGGGTCATGGGGACTTCCTAGGGGTCCTAACACGTGATAAGGCATACTAGGACCCCTAGGAAGTCTCGGTAACCCCTTTCAACATATAATTTAAATATTATGATCTGTAAATTTTATATATATATATATATATATATATATACATATACATACATACATACATACATACATACATACATACATAGATGTATGTATGTATGTATGTATGTATATGTATGTATCTATATATATATATATATATATATATATATATATACACATATATATATGTATATATATATATATATATATATATATGTATATATATATATATATATATATATATATATATGTATATATATGTATATATATATACATATATATATGTATATATATATATATAAATATGTATATATATATATATATATATATATATATATATATATCTATATATATATATACATATATATATATGTATATATATATGTATATATATGTATATATATATATATATATAATTTGTACATATAAATATAATATAAGTTTGTTAAATATATTTATATACAATACATATTAATATATAAAAAATAGATTAATATAAAATATTATACTATAAAATATATATGCATACAATTTAAATATTCTAAGATATTATAATATAAAATATATATTAAAAAATATATTAAAATATTTACATAATACCCTTTAAACATTATATATATAATATATATATATATATATATAATTTGTACATATATTTATATAATATAAATGTTAAATATAATTATATACAAAACATATTAATATATAAAAAAATATATTAATTTATAAAATATTATAATATAATATATATATGACGTACAATGTAAAACCCCTAAGATATTATAATATAAAATATATAAATTAATCTATAATTATATATATAATACATATTTAAACATTATATATAAAAGTTCAATTTTTTCATTTACTCTCGCCATTTTTTCAACTCGGAAAGATCGGGTACCCGATTAGGCTTGTGCTTTGGTGTCAGGTTTGCCTAGGTGTACTGACACCCAGGCCTAGTAAAAAGTCAACATACATTTTCATGCGCTTTTGGATGAGTGAAAAGTGGATTTCTTTACATCGCCACTTTTTGACCCCTCATGATCTTGCACATACCCACAAACCAAATCACTTAATGAGTATGTAGAAGAATTTCAAAAAGTGGCTGTTATGGTACCTGATATGAGTGTAAAGAGGATTATTTATCTTTTTCTTGATGGTTTGGAAGATTTTGTTAAGGGCTTGGTTAAGGCTTTCTCACCCTCAACCTTACAGGAAGCTATCAAAAGAAGTTTGCAGCTTGAAACTTGTGTGCCTATGAAACCGGTCGCTAATAAAAAACCCCCAAATATTTGGCAACATAAGGGAAATTTTTAGAAAAAGACTTTTCCAGCACCACCACCAAAGAATGTAACAACTGCAACAAAAAAGAAGGTAGATGAAGAGACTAGGAGTGAACTACGAAGGAAAAAGCTTTGTTTCACTTGTAGAGAGCCATGGATTCCAGGACACAGATGTATGGGGAAAGGTCAAGTGCACTATATTGAGGTTGCTTCAGAAATTGATTCAGATGAGCATGAGGAATTTCATGACACTAAGGAGGAGGAAGAAGAAGAGAAAGAAAAAGAAATCAGCAAGGGTGTTACTTTGGCAGCATTATCAGGAGTCCCAAGATACCATCCCTTTCGAATTCGAGGGGTACTAGCAGGGAAAAGGTTGACAGTTCTTCTTGATAGTGGGGCAACTCACAACTTTATTGATGAGGGATTTGTCATGAAAAGAGGGCTTAAAGAAGAAGATTTTGAGGTATTCAATGTTACTGTAGCTGATGGATTCACTATGCCTTGCACACGGGTGGTGAAACAACTTAGGTTGACTTTAGGAGATTATGAGCTATGTGATGACTTCTATGTTGTTGGCATTGGAGAAACAGATCTTGTATTAGGTGTTCAATGGTTGCACTCTATTGGAGGCTATTACATGAACCATCAAACTATGGACTTCAAATTTCACTCTAATGGGAAAGAAGTCTTATTAAGAGGCTTATCGAATGAGCACCTAGGGCAGTCACTGCAAAGAGGATGGAGAGGTCTTTTCGAAGAGGACAAGTAGCATGGGAAGTAGGAGTCATAATCCACCCAACAAGCTCTTCAAAGAATCAAGGTAATTTCCATTTTGAAATTTAAAATATCCTTGATAAGCATATTATAGTTTTCAATGATTTGCTTCCAGGATTACCGCCAAATAGAGGTTTTGAGCATGTTATAGAGTTAGAATAGGGTGCCAAACTAGTTATAACCACTCCATACCACCATCCAAGAGCTTACAAGGAAGAAATAGAAAAAAATATTAAGGAACTCTTGGACATGGGATTCATAAGGCCTAGCTCTAGTCCATTTGCATCATATGTGGTACTTGTCAAGAAAAAGGATGGTACAATGAGAACGTGTATAGACTATAGGGCTCTAAACAAGAAGACCATAAAAAATAGGTATCCCATACCATGCATAGATGAACTCATTGATGAGTTACATGGTGTTGTATACTTCTCAAAAATTGACTTAAGATTAGTTTACCATCAAATCCGCATGAGGAGGGAAGATGTGGAAAAGACTGCTTTCAGATGTCACTATGGGCACTTTGAATTTCTTGTTATGCCATTTGGCCTCACTAATGCACCAACAATGTTCCAGTCTTGAATGAATGATGTATTCAACAAGCATCTTCAAAAATTTGTTTTGGTGTTCTTTGACGATATCTTGATTTACAGTAAAACATGGAAAGAACATCTAGAGCACATAGACACTATTTTGGGAATCTTGGAGCAGCAATCCTTCTATGCTAAGTTATCTTAATGTGACTATGGTTTGACTGAGATCCTATATTTGGGACATATTATAAGTTCTAGAGGGGTACATGTTGATCAACAAAAAATTCAAGCAATTTTGGATTGGCCTCCACCCACTAATCTTACACAGTTGAGAGGTTTCTTTGGGTTGTATAGCTACTATAGGAGGTTTGTCAAGGGATTTTCTTATCTTGTTGCCCCCTTGACTGATTTTACAAAGAAAGGAGCCTTTATTTGGACGGAAGAGGCACGGAAAACATTTGATAAGCTTAAGGAGGTAATGAGTTCATGCCCTGTGCTTGCAATTCTAGATTTCTCTTTACCTTTTGTTGTTGAATGTGATGCTTTTGGAGAAGGTATAGGGGCTTTCCTAACTCAAAGGGGACATCCAATAGAATTTGAGGGTAGAAAATTAAATCAATCAAAGAGAGGTTATTCCATCTATGATAAGGAAATGTTATCAATCATGCATGCACTTTATAAGTTTAGACAATATTTGGTATGTGGAAGATTCATTGTAAAGACAGACCATAATAGCCTTAAGTTCTTCTTGAACTAAATGGATTTGAATGATCGTCAACAAAAATGGGTAAGAAAATTGCAAGCTTACGATTTTGATATTGAATATGTGAAAGGAAAGAATAATGTGGTTGATGATGCTCTCTCAAGGAAGCCCACCTTGTGTTCCTTAACATCTATCTCTACTGATTGGAAAGTCTCCATAATTTTATAATATACTAAAGATTCCTTTGCAACCAAGATTTTGGATAAGTTAGTGGATGATAATAGGTACAAGGTTGTTGATGAGCTGATTTATTACAAGAACAAGATGTTCTTAGTGCCAGGATCAAAGACTAAGGAAAGGATATTGAGGGCTTTTCATGACACGGCTTTGATTGGTCATCAAAGATACTTCAAGACATATAGGAAACTTCAAGAGCGGTTTGCATGGAAGGGTATGAAGGAGGATGTCCTTAAACACATTAAGGAATGCATGGTATGCCAACGAAACAAGAGTGAACAAATTTTTCCTGCAGGGTTGTTGCAGCCACTTCCTATTCCTAAATAAAAATGGGAAAGTATTTCCATGGACTTCATCACTGGGTTGCCCAAGGTTCAAGGTAATGATTGTATATATGTGGTGGTAGATAGACTAACTAAGTATGCACATTTATTTCCCATCGCATCTGATTTCAAGGCATCACAAGTGGTATAATTGTTCTTCAAGGAAATTTTTAGGTTACATGGCTTGCCTAGAAACATTGTCAGTGATCGAGACAATAGATTCCTTAGCTCTTTTTGGAAGGAGCTCTTTCATTTGGCAGGAACTGAACTCACTCCCAGTACTAGCTATCACCCTCAAACAGATGGACAAATAGAGATAGTTAATAAATGGATAGAGGGATATTTGAGGAACTATGTTTCAAATCAACAACATGCTTGGGTGAAATGGTTGCACCTAGGGGAGTATTGTTACAATACATCTTATCACATGTCTATTGGTATGCCTCCTTTTCGTGCTCTCTATAGTTATGATTCCCTTTCCTTTGTTGATCTAGCACTTTCAGATAGCAGAGTACCTGCAGCAAGTGATTTCATTAAGCAAAACCAAGACATATTAAGGTCCCTCAAGGATAATCTACAACATGCACAAAGCCAACATAAGTTGTACGATGATAGGAAAATGACAGAAATATCTTTTTAGGTGGGAGACTTGGTATTTGTTAGGTTGCACCCATATAAGAAAAGTACCTTGAAGAGGAGTGGGGCAGAGAAGCTCAAGCCAAGGTTTTATGGGACTTATAAGATCATCAAGAAGATAGGAGAGGTAGTTTATGAATTGGAGCTCCCACCAAATAGAAAAATACATAATGTTTTCCATGTCTCTTGCCTAAAGAAGGTTCTAGGCCAACAAACCATAGTATCTATAGAAATACCACCCCTTGATGATGAAGGGAAATTAGTCTTGATACCAGAAGAGGTTTTGGATACAAGAGAAAAAAGATTGAGAAATAGGAGCATCACAGAGCATTTGGTCAAATGGAAAGGATTACCATTGGAGGATGCAACTTGGGAAGGAACACATATTATTAAGCATCCCAACCTTCATTGCTTGAGGAAAAGCAATATTTGGGAGGGAGGACTTGTCATGTTCCCTTTTCAAAATAATTAAAATTATTAATTTTTGCTAAGGTAGGCGGGTCAAAAAGTGAAGTTTCAGAAAAAAGGGGCTAATATTTGGAAACAAATGGATTAATAAATGTTAAATATTATTAAAATATGTCTTATTCACCCGTCTTGGTCCTGAGTTAGGGTTATGCCTTCTTTTAAAGGGGTTTGGAAGCATTTCGGGCTCATGCTAGAACTTGATTTTTTGCTCATTGCTTTGTTGTTCTTCAAAGGCTGCCAAACCTCTGGAGAAGGATACCCAAAGATGGGAGTTTACAGGTTTCCAGGAAGGCTAAGGATGAGAGTTTGAGGCCATTCCATGTGCAAGCTAATGTGGAGTTTTCCCTTGTGCTGAACAGTGCAGATTTTTGAGTTTTCAGAAAGGGGACATTTCAAGGTATAAGTAATTTTTGGGAGTTGTAGGGTTCAACAAACAAATCCAACAAATAGTAGATGCAAAAAACTATGTTAAATTAGACTAAATAATATTATACTATTTAAGCATAATCATGACATAAACAACCAATAAAGAGAGAACACTTAGTTCAATAGCTAAAGACTTGTATGCTAATGGGCAAAGATGATGAGATTGTTGTTCCTTCTAATATAAAGTTGCTCTAGATAACCATTTATATGGATCAAAATAAAAATATTCTCTTTTGATTTATGCTAGATTAAAATTGTGGCTCTAGATCTAATTTGTGGCTATTAATTCACCATGTGTCTAACATTGATATTCTTTTGATCTTATTATTTAGATTCTTAGATAAACACATTTGTAGGTATTATTATGATCAAGTCATCTATAAACAAAATGTAAATTTATAAGTTTATAAATACATTAAAGCATTGCCTCATTCTAAATGGAAAAATATATTAAAGGTTGTATTTTTTATTGTTTAGAATATTGTATCAAACTCACATAGACTAACTTTATTGGATTAGAAGAACTAGGCTAAAATCTATCTAGTTAAGACAATCTATTTTCACGTTCGAGCTGGAGTAGTACTGAGATGGGTGACCTCCCTAGAAGTCTCGACGCTTCACCTCTGTGAGCATCACCTACATGCAATGAGTGCTAAGTGTTCCATTCATTGTCATGGAATATGGATTCTTGTGAACCACTACTCATGGAACATAGGTCAACGAATTTGACTCAAAAAACTACACACTTAAACATGATAGCAATATCACAATCTATTTTCATGTAAAAACCAAAACCCATTTTTCATTGTTAATTAATTAATTATATATATATACAAACAAGTGTATTTTTTAACCTATACAATTCATTAAATGTAAAAACCGAGTTTCTTTCTAAGGAAGATAGAAAAGCCTTGCAAGGCTCGTGTGAACAGTGTGTTGGTTCAACCTAAACATATCCCAAAGTCTTCATTCATAATTAGCTTGATTTAATGCTCTGCCAAAATCCTAACATATAATCCAATTTCGATTTTGTCACTGCCACACTGTTTCAACCCTAAAAATCCTCCACGCTCAGAACCCGCGGCATTAGGGCTTAAAACATTCAAACTAGTTTGACTGAAAATGTAACATGTGGCAGAATTAGGGCGAGAATACCCAGACATTTAAAGTAACCCAGTGCCCACCTATACCTGCTCAATCACCGCCATTCATCTCACACTGGTCAAAAATTTGCCGAGAAATCCAAGTGTTTAAATAACACTCAGCTGTAGAGAAACATTATTATTATAAAAAAGGTTTGCAGAAGGCGTTTCAAAGTTGAATCAACACTTGTTCCAATTATGCGGTAGTTCTGAGTTTTCTTCCTTACTCAAAATTCAGTCCTTCCCATTTCTTTATAACTTGATGTAAACCAAGGTGGTGGGTGGGGTTTTATCAGAGTTTTGTGTAGCAGCCCAGGGATTCGAACATGTGCCATTGTGGAGCTTCTGTGGATGGTTCTCAGTCTTCTGTACAGGAGAAGAAGATCCCCAAGACCAGGTATTATTATCACAAGAATTCTTCAACAACCCACAAAAACATGAGTGGAAAAGATGGTTCGAGTGAGAGCAAAAAAACATCTTCTCTGAGGAAGCGTTGTGTGGGTGCAGTGAAAGAGAAGAGAGCCAGATTGTACATCATTACACGCTGTCTCGCCATTCTACTCTGCTGGCATAGATATGAAGATGCTTAGATTCATTCATTTCGCACATTTCTTTTTCCCCAAATTTTTGGTTTTAAATCATGCGTAGAGCTTGAAAAGCATGCTATTAACTCAATGATGGCTTGTGCAGGAGAAGAATGTTGATCAACTGTACATCAAACTTGTTCTTTTCAGTAGATAGATAGAGATATATGTATGATGGAAATCCTATTCAAATATACCTGTGCAATCCTTGGGCTTAGTGAATCCAGTTTGGTTAGGGGCTTCATAGTGGGCAGCCCATTTTGATGTGATTTTGGGCTTTACTTAATGGAACTATTGTCTTCAATCTGCTCTTGGTTAGAGTCCCACTGGTATTGTGTTCAAATTATTTTCAGTTGTAATTATTATCATTTATTTTAAATTTGACAATCATTTATATTTCAAAATAGTAATAAAATAAATTTGTATAATTCTTTGATCATAGAACATTTAGTATGATTAATAGCTGCATAGTGTACAGCCCATTTTGGTGTGATTTTAGCTTTTGCTTGAATGGAAGTATTAGCATCAATCTACAATTTTCGTTGTTACAACTGGACGTTGAATTTTTCTTACACTTATGTCAATGTTTAATGTTGAGAGGTTTTGGGCAATGGCAGCAACGGATGGGATATAATAATATGGGTGCACTAATAAAAATTCTTATATTTTATCTTGAATTTGACAACTACTTACATGTCAGAAATAGTAATAGAAGAGATTTGTGCAATCCTTGATCATAGTAAATCTGGGTAAATCTGGTCTGGTTTGGTCTGGTTACTGGCTTCATAGTGAGTAGCCCATTTTGCTGTGATTTTGACTTTTACTTGAATTTTCTTTGTTACAATTGAACTGTTGCTGTGTTCAAATTATTTTAAGTTATATTTTTCTTCTAATTATATTTATTGTTGAGAGGCATTGGGCAATGATAGCAATGGTTGGGATATAATGATATGGATGTCATAGAAAAACTCTTATTTTTTATATCACATTTGACAATCATATACATGTCAAAATAGTAATAAAAGAAACTTGAACAATCCTTGATCATAGTAAATCTAGTCTGGTTAGGGGCTTCATAGTGGGCAGACCAATTTGATGTGATCGTAGCTTTAACATCAAGAGAGATTGGACAAACAGGGGATGGGGTGTAATGATTGACCGTATTAACAAAAATACTTAGCTTTAATCTTTGGACAATCATTTACATGTCAAAATAATATTAAAAGAAACTCATGCAATCCTCGAACATAATAAATCTAGTCTGGTTTCATAGTGGCCAGCTCATTTTGATTGGATTTTGGCTTTTACTTGAGTCTAAGTATTATCTTCAATCTGCAAGTTTCTTTTGTTATAGTTGGAGGGTTCGATCTTCAAATTATTTTTCAATTATATTTTTCTAATAAAAGCAAGAGTACAATAGTACAAATAAAATGACAAAACGTCTTATCCTTTATCTGAAATTTGACAACCATTTACACATCAAAATAGTATTATTTAATAATAAACATAATATTTTTAAAATAAACAACACATAAAATCTCCATATATATATATAATAAATGATATAATAGAAAACTAAAATAAAATAAGTTTTGAATAAATAAAATAGCTTCCAATTGATATCTCTTATATTTTTTTTAGATAGATGTATTCGCTTCTTTGCATCTAGATTAAAAACAGTGTAAATATTTTGTTGCTTACTGATTTTTATCTATCAGAATAAACAATCTTAAAATAGTTCCAAATTGATATTTCTCAATAAATAAATAAATCAATCGATCGATCTGCTAATATAAGGATGGCACAGTAAAACATACCTTTCTCTAATTTCATTTGCCAAATAACGTTTCTACTGGGAATACTCAGGGCAGTATTCACTGCATAAAATCATTCTGAAAACCAAAAGTCTAAGCAGTTTTGCAGCTACATTATCAGTATGATGAGCAAAATGTTTATCCAATTGTAGAAAAAACGCGTTTTGTGGCTGGCATTCACTGGCATGAGATTCTGAACCACATCATGATATGCTTTTCCAGTTGGCAAAATTTGGCTAAATAACCTGTTTATCACATGATATGCCATCTCTTTGGCCCCAGATGATTGCACAAAACAATAAGCCTGACAACTTCTTCTGGACCTCCTTTTTTGTAGGGTCATATGTGGAGAAGTATAATTGTAGCACACCCAAAATATCTCTCATTTCAAACAAGTTGCTATTTAGCTGATCCTGAATTCTTAACAAGGAACAAAGTTGGTCTCATCTGAATATAAATTTTTTCAGTCTATAATAATTTTTACTCAATATATTTTTGGATTTGAATGTTGTAGATTTTTATTATTAATGTTTTAAAGTAAATTTAAAGATTTATAGATAAACTATAGGATTCATTATCAAGACATAAGAAAGAGAAAAGAAAAATCATAAATCATAAAATTTGTAATTACTATTTGGTCATAAAAACTCACGTCCCAGTCATTCTACAGAGAGAATAATGTGACTGAAATTTTCACTGCTCTTTTATTCTGATATGAATGTCAGTCAAATAGATTCTTTATCCAAATTTGAGTGTTTATTTTTGGGTAGCATAGTAAAAGGTTCAGTGCAAACCTGTTTGGAACTTTAAGGTGCAGAAGATTCTAGAACCCAAAGGATTTCCCAATATTTAGTCCTTAACGTGGTCGTTTGTTTAAAACACAACTAGCTGTAAACAACTTGAAGCCATTCTTAAGCATGAACATTACTACATGCATAGCATTTTTGTTATTTTTTATTTTAGACCAAGTATTTCGTTATCTTCAATGAGAATGTCTTGTTGGGCCTTGTCTATGTCAATTTCCCTATTCTTCCCTAACATTGTTGGTCTTTTTAGACACTATTACAATCGTTCGAGACCATGTTATTTTTGTTGTACCTGTTACTAATTTCAAATTATTCAAAAAGAAGAACGAATGCATTGAGACACATCTTTTAAAATAGTTAAGGTTGGTTGATGTGTGCAGTCACAAAACAATCAACATGTTAATAGTGTGCCACCTTCAAAAGCTTTAGCAAATATAGTTTCAAAACTTTGGTTAAGGGGAAGGAGATTAATATCTATTTTGTTCATGGGGTCCGTTTGTTTGCCGGAAGATGGTAGGAATTGGAAGATAATAATCAGGTTTTGATCTGAATCCACTGTTTGGAACGCTTATTTTCAAAATCGGGTTATACCATCAAAACCCGAATATACCACCAAAATGAGCATATCCATCTTCCCACCTAGGAGGTGGAATTTATTTCATCTCCAAGTTTTGAAAATTTCTGAACCCAATTAAATTATTTTGTCGGGTCTGTCATCTTCATCAGATCACAAAAGGGGAGGCGAATTAATAACAAGCAGGGTTGATTGATTAATGAGCAAACTAATTGGATCAAGTCGAGGCAGCAGCTGCATTTCAATCGACAGATTCGCTAATGTCTAATGCTCATCCCCCCCTACAGACAATCCGACGGATAATATCCTCGCAGTGCCCAGCCATGGCGGCCGCTTTGTGCAGTATAATATTTTCGGCAACATTTTTGAAGTGACTGCCAAGTACAGATGACAAAATGGGCAAAAATCGCAATTTATCTTTCTTGAATTCGTGGTTTGTTGAGATTCTGGGAAGCATTCAGATTCTAAATTCTCAACATTCATATTAAGAGTGGTGATATAAACGTGATTTGGTGACTTGATGGATGCTTTTTATATTGCAGGAGTAGAAATTTTGCATGCAAGGAATGGAATACAGTTTGTTCTAGCATTGAATTTCACTCATATTGAATTCCAAGTTAAGACAATGACTATGGAAATGAATGTTGCACCGCAAAAACAATTCAAGATCTGCAAGATTTCATCTCTTCAAAAGTTGATATTTTAGGCATGGGTGGTTTAAATTACTGAACAAAGTCATGGTTCTCAAACTTCCACGAAGTAGCTACGCAAATTCAGCATCCCGGACAACAACTGGCTAGAATTTGTGGGGAAAAAGTCCAATGTGACGTTTCACAATCGAGCTAAGAAGCATTCAAATTCTGCGATTTTCGCAGGACAAGAAATTCCGACTTGAATGTTTTGGAACTATTTTATTTGAAGAGTTGTATATATGCAGTATTTCGAAGGTTGAGTATCGTCGCAACCATCAGCTTCTTCTTTGGAATTATCTGCAAGTGTGGTAGCTTAGGAGGACGAATAGGAAGCATAGGTTACTGTCTTAAACCCTACATAAACCCTGCTTGTGGGAAAATGACAAAGAATAACAGAAGCCCTTGATGTTGAATTCAATAGAGCAGAAGAAGACTGAAACAACATCATCATCCTTAAAAAGATAACATTTCTTGAAGCTCGTAACTGTGGTTGCAATCTAGTTTCTTCTCAATTCTAATTCCAATTTCAAAAATGGCAACCAAATGCAGAAGATGGATTGTCTCAGTCATCTTTCGGGTCAACCAAACGGTCCAAACTATCTTCCGAATACACAAAACCGGAATATCAAAACCTGATTTTGAGATAATCAGGTTTTGACTCAAATTCCAATTTTGCAAACAAATAGGGCCTTATTGTTTTTGAATAAGATAAAAATAGGTTTTGAATGGGCCCCGAAACCATATACATACAGTTTTTGAAAGGAACTGTAACCCTAGGAAAGATAGGAAGAATTAACTTAGATCTAAATGAAATAGCTGGGGGAAAAGAAAAAAACCTTACAGTGCCCCCCAACACATAATACCAGTGGACCTATCAGTAGCACATATCCAGGAAAACAATAGTAGCCACTAAAGATAAATAGAAATGCTCAAGCTGCTAAATCCAAACGTGTAAAGCCAACACTTTACAACAACTCCCAACCTAAGATTTTCCTTTGCCTCCCTTCTTCTAGGAACGGAGAGTCATATCAAAATGTAGAGGGGACTTTTTATTATGTTTACCTATTACAACAGTCTATCCCTCCTCCACCAAAGATGCTTTTTCCTGCCAGTTAGAGGCAGGAGAAGACCCAACCACAATAGAACTAGTATGAAAAGTCTGGACAAAACCTATAGCAGCCTCACAGCCATCACCAAACTTCCCAGCACCAACAGGTATTTCCAAAGTAGAACTAGCAAGAAAGAGGCCAGCAACCCCAACAGCCTCATCAGACAATCCAAGACTAGTACTACCAGCAATAGGAACAGAACACCCAACAGAACCAGGAGTAACAAGAGGGTCACCAGCAACAACAGAATAACTTCTAGCAAGAGCAGAACCACCAACAAAAATGTTGGCCGACAAACCAGCAGATCCTTCAAAAGTACTACCAGCTACCAAAGAAGGAGCAGAAACAGTCATAGGACAAGAGTTAGGGCCAGAAACCTGCCCTACCACATTTGCGAAGCTCTGAGCCTTCTCCACAGTATAGTGTTGAGAAGAGGCCCCCTTCCACCACAAATCAATCTTATTATGTCTCTGAAGATCACATTGGGAGGCAATATGACCAGTCTTAAAGCATCTTCTACATCTGAAGGGGATGCCTTCATAGTCCAATTGCTGAATCCAACTTCTACCCGTAGAGGATTCAAGTTTAATCTTTGAATGCACGCCTTTTGAGGTATCAATATCCACTAGGATACGAGAGTAAGTAGAATGAAATAAATTAGAGGATTTCTCATCCACCATTAACATATCCCCTAAAGCTTCCCCCACAGTCTCTAGAACGGAGTCAATCCAAAGATGGAGGGGAAGATTAGGAAGCCTAACCCAAATAGGTTGCACATCAAATGATTCGGAAGATGGAGAAAAATTTGAATGCCATGGTTTCAACAATAGCATAAAATGATCCTCCTAGCTAAAGAATTTTTCACACAAAATAATATTTCTATCCTTAGCATCATCAAATTTTGCCACAAAAAATCCTTTAGCCATAGGGAAGATATGGACTGTACCAAATATTAGAGGTTCCCAATGACTGGAAATCCAAGAATGAAGATCAAGCAGAGAGGGCCAGAAACCCTTGAATCTGCAAATCAACCCATGCTCAAAAAAAATAGAGGTTGCTGCATCAATCTCAGAAAGAGTATCCTCATCCAGCACTACTAAAATATGTTGGCTGACTGGAAAGGCCCTACGAGGAGTGCCTTTAATAGCAGTGCGAGCAGGATTCACAACATCCCTAGCCGGAACAACCAATGACCCCCCAACAGCACTAGTTGACTGCGAACCCCCAACAAAAAACAAACCCCCAGAGACCAGAGCCTCTGAGACCTACAACTTCCCAGGAACACCTCCAGAAACCCTAGCAGAGATTGCTGGTGAACCCCCCAAAACCTTTGGACCCCCAACAGAAGCACCAATGACCGAAGAAACTCCAGCACCAGCAACCAATGAACCCCCAGCAGAAGCACTAGAGGTTCTCGATCTCCCAACAGAAACAACTGGTGACACACCAGTAGTCGAAAAAACTCTAGCAACCAGTGGATCCCCAGCATATACACCAGAGGTCAGCAAACCCCCAGTGACCAGAGAAGCCCTACCAGCTGGCGAACCCCTAGAACCCCCAGCATCCTTTGAAGCCTATTCCTTCCCAGGAATGCCACCAACAAGAGGCAAAACCCTAGAACCCCCAGCTCCCTTCGATGCCTGCAACTTCCTAGGAATGCCTCCAGTGGGAGGCAAAACCCTAGCCGAATCTACCAGCGTCGCCCCAGCTCCCTTCGATGCCTGCAACTTCCTAGGAACACCTCCAGCGGGAGACAAAACCCTAGCCGAATCTACCAGCGTCACCCCAGCAGCCATTCCACTAGCAATTCCCTCTTCAACAAACTCCATTTATTGTTAATGTGTTGTCTTCCTAGATGAAAGGTGTATATGGTTTTTCTTGGAAAAATTTTATGGTTATTTTAAAGTATTCATGTAGCTCAAATATAAGTCTAATAGTTGGTGAATATGTTTTAGGTGAGGAAATTAATTTTACACTTATCATTCAATGACGGTTTTAATCTTTTGTCAAATGGAAAACTTTTACAAAAAACATATAGCTCTAGAAAAAATTGATGGTATGTACTACCTAACATAGTTTAACTTATTTCACCCTTTACATGAGAATGATTGATTATATACTTTCTATTGGTTTTATTTTGCATAAGAAACTAACTTGTAGAGTTGTTAGGAGAGAGTGACTATAGTTGTGATATTTGATTTAGATCATTCTTCTATTTTAACTAATTGGAATTTGATGGAAAAATTTGGTAGGCACAACCATAACTGTATAAACATATTTTTTTAAATTTGGCTGATCTAGCAAGGATTTATTTGATGATTATAAGATCATATGAAGGCTTATCTTCTCTTTTGTTGAAACCTTGTTCACTAATTTATGGTTATTTCTATTTAACTTTGCATTTACCAACTTAGTCTTTCAAATTTTTAGTCAATTTGGATACATGTGTTTGTATGTGTGTTCCTAAAAAAATTGTTCATTTTGGTATGGTAACAATTGTGGTGTTTGAATAAGTCAACATACGTGATAAGCTAACTATGTGGTTACTTAAGAAAATTGGCTCCACATATGGTGGATGACCTTGAGAAAGCAATTTTTTTAAAAAAATTACCAATAGATTAATGACATATAAATGGATATGCTGATCAATATGGTTCTGAGTGTTGAGGAAAATGGAAGACTGGATTCTATTCAGACATGGGCATAAACCCACCTCCTTGAAGCCATACACAACAAACAAGACCTATCAATCATAGATTCACATGGCCAATTTGGTCACCTTTCCATTTACATAGGGACTTGAGTAGAGAAAAGGAGGTTTTTGATTTATATGTTAAGAGAAACGGTCTTTGAATTTGTAGGGGAATAGTTTTCACTATAGACAACCTAAAATAAATACAGGGTTCTTGAAACATTTTTACAAAGAAGATGTGCAAGATTTTAAATTAAACAAAAACTAGAATGAGATGCACAATAGAAAAGAGGTAGAGATTATGTTTTCATAAAAAAATGAAAATCATTAGGTAAATGGATCTCATGGAGAGGCCGAAAAGAAGCAACAAAGGAAAGAGGTGGAGATGAGGGTTTCAATGAATGCAAATAAGTCTTTGCAAGATGGATCTTGAGAAAATGTCCAAATGTCTCTTGAAGGGAAAGAGCCACAAAAATCCCTTGAGATGAAGCCAATTAGGGCTCCCTTCAATCCAAAAAATCTTAATAATGAATATAGGGACAAGTGGGAGAATGTTGTTATCTAGATTAGTAATGAACCAAAAAATATAAGGGGCAAAAATGCACTACTCTAGAGGAAGGGAAAAAGAAGAACAAAAAGAACTAAATAGGAATTTTTTTTTTTTATGAAAATAAACAAAACTCCCACATGGAAAGGGAGTGTAAAGAGGTAGCTAGTTACAACAACATCAAACACAAACAAACCTAGGCAAAAAGGTAGGATTCGAGCAACAAGAATCTATCAATATCACATTCTATAAGGATTTGTTACAAGCTCAAAATCATGATCTGTGATAATGAGCACTGATCTATAAGTTCTAGATCCTTATTGTAGATATAGATCTATATTGAAAGATGTCTTTTTTTAAGAACATGGGTAGGGGTTTTGAAGTTGTTTTTATATAGATCAAGCGAAGGAAATATTTTTTTTTCTTTCACTCAAAGGCTGAGAGAGATTCTATTTATAAAATTAAATCTTGGGTTTTTGAAGGTTTTGTTCTATGCATGCAACCATGGAGACCAAATTTCAAACCAAGCTAGTTTAAGGCTAGATATGTCCCCTTTTGGATTCACTTGCAATCCCTTGCCTTAGAATATAGAGAACTAAATTCGATTGAAATTATGATAAACCATATAGGGATTTTTACTAGCATGACATTGATTTTTTTAGAGATCCTTCCAAACTAGTTAGAGTCTATATATTGTTGGATACCTCTAAAATGACTCCAAGACAAATACATATAAACTCTAAGTTTGGTAAATATGTTAAACAAATCCTAGAGGAAGATCCAGAAGATGTATGTGTTATATGTCATGCCATGGGTCATAATGCATCAGATTGTCCTAATCCTTAGAAACTGAAAGAACTTGTAAATCCTTTGCAGTACCCATATATATCTCTAAAAAAAAGACATAAAATTGATGGTTAATAAAACCATAGGAATAGTTCAATCCTAAAGGAAAGACAAAATAGGTAGATTTACTTCAAAAAAAGGTGGAAATCCCTAAAAATCTATTATCCAAAAATAATCATGTGTTTTTCACAAAAAACAAGGGCTAGGTTACCAAAGATAATATTTCATCCTTGCAATTGCGCATGAAAGAAACTAAAAACTTAATTTCATCAGTATCATTACACCAAATATATGTTATTTTTTGTCACTTGATGTTTTCAAAAGAGCTCATCCACATATCTCTAAAATCAGTTAAGAAGACCTCTCATAATCAGGTATTTTATCAGCAACAAAAGATGATGAATAGGAGAATCAAACAATAAAAACAAGAAAAACCTTCCAAAGGGAAATGTTGATTTATTTAAGGAAATATGTTCAAAATAGGGAAATTGTCTAGATAATCTGGAAAAGCTTGTTGAAAAACTTCTTTACATGGTAGGCTTAGATCTTTTTGATATGATATTAGAGGAAATTTTACCTGAAGAAACATGTTGTATTCCTCCTCATGGAGACTCGGTACAAATAACTATTACGCATGAAGTGTCTAAGGAAAATAGAATAGAGATATATGCACACTTACTATGCAATTTTGGTTATTCACAATCATTATCACTATCCTAGACACCCTCTTCTCAAATAATGGTAAAAACAAAAGTAGGAAAAGAGGGAAAAAGAATAAGGTTGCTAAATTAAAGGAAGAGATAGACGTATGAGTGTAGACTACCTTAGATGGAAGTTTCTCAATAAGAAAAAGACCAAGGAGGGTATGTTGCTCTCCTAAAAAATAATGAGAATATTGTCCTATAATGTTAGAGGCATTAATGCCTCTGACAAAAAAAAACCAAATTAAATGTTAACTTGATATTTGTGGTGTTATGTATGTGGAGCCTTATCAGACTCAGGTTCTTTCGGCACGGTTTCCCCCCTGACTTATCTATGCGGTCAAGGGGCAGAGCCCCTTGCGGGGTCCTGGGGCAGCGCCCTAGGTGGGGTCAAGGGGCATAGCCCCTAATGGTGCCAACAATGACTTAATAATATTGTAAAGGGCCATCAATTTTCTATTAGTCGGAGTATTTTTTGCCCTAATTTCGTTATGTCACAAATACTTGTAAAAAAGGGCTTAGGGTTTGAGATTCATGTATGAGAGATTTTGTAGCTTCCTATGGCAGTATTGAGTTGTAGGCTTCAGATTGTAATCACTGGATAATAATAAATATATTGGACTCACTGTTGGTGGACGTAGCCCAGGGATTGGGTGAACCATGTTAAATTTTGTGTTATTGTGTTCTCTTTTGTTTGTTAATATTTTCTTTTTCTGCTTATTATTCTAACATGTGGGGTAGACATCATTCTATTGAAAGAGACTAAAATGATACACCAATCATATGAGACATTAGTCATGAAATGGGGAAAATGAAAATCACTAATGTGTCATCTCAAGGAGATTCAAGTGGTCTAATTACATTATGGAATCTTAAAATATTGTTTATTGATGTAACTGATGGATTCAATAACTAGTAGCCGATGACCATGAAAAACTTTGATCTAAAATTTTGACTATTCAATGTCTATGGACCAACAACTACACATGATACGAAAAATTTATGCAAAGTGCTGAAAAACACCACCCACAAGCTTGGTAATGAAAAATTCACATTGGTAGGAGATTTCAATGTGATAGTTTCACTACCCAAGAAACAAGGAGGAGACCATCCACCACATAAAAAAATTGAAAACTTTAGTTATTTTATTTTAGACAATACATTGAAAGATATTTTTCCTACCAAGGGAAAGTTTGCATGGACAAACTGGAGGAATGACTTTTTTCAGATTGTAGTATGACTTGATAGATATTTAGTGTCACAAAACTAGATGTCGGCATTATTTAATTTGTCTTCAAAATTTTTGCCACTTGTCAATTCAGATCATTATGCAATTTCATTATAGATATCGGGTCTAAAATCTTGGGAAAAGCACAAGCCTTCATTCAAGTTTGAGAAAATGTGGTTCGGCCATCTACATTCTCTTCCTCTCCTTCACCAATGGTGGGTTAGTGCATTGGGTTAGAGAGGGACCAAAATGTTTTTATACTATTCAAATTTGATGTATGTCAAAAATCAAATCAAAGCTTGGAGTATACATGTGTTCAATAATAAATTTATATAGAAAAAATGAGGTAGCTAAGGAGATAGCATGTATGCATGAATATATAATTCAACATGGACTAGATTCAACTACATATGCTAAATAGAAATACTTGCAACAAGTATGGTAAGACCTAGGAAAAAGAGAAGAAATATATTGGCAAAAAAAGTCTTGAGAGTTATGGTTAAGGGAAGGAGACCACAACACAAAATATTTTTATGCATCAAACCAAATCAAAATATTTTCTCAAACAATATTCACTATATAAGATTCCACATTAGGTTAAAAAATCATGAATGCAAAGAAGATCCAAGCGGAGGGGGTCAATTTCTTTAAAAATCTTTTGGCCCCAACTAAAAATGAAACAACACAAAAAAATGAAGATGAGCATCTCTTACTATAAATAATACCAAACATTATTTCTTAGGAACATAATGAGGGTCTAATGAAACCATTTAAATTAGAAGAAGGAAGGTAGTCTTTTCACTTTCACTAGATAAAGCCCCACAATCAAACATATTTACAACTCCTATTTTTTCAAAAATGTTTGGATGTGTTGGGATTTAGCCTACTTCAAGCACTAGATGAATCACAAAGATCTGGAAAAATATTGAAGAATTTCAATGTAACAAATATTACAAAATTTCCAAAAACAAAATAGCCTAGGACCTTTGCTAAATTTAGGCCCATTTTACTATGCAATACAATGTACAAAATATTCACAAAGGAAATTTACTTGTGGTTGCAACATCTTATTCCTAAATTCATCTCACAAGGGCAATGGGGATTTGTTCCAGGTAGAGAGACAACTAAAGGTGCATTAGTTGCACATGAAATAATCCATTCTATCAAAATCAACCACTTATCATCTTTCATTGTAAAACTTAACATGATGAAATCACTTGACAAAGTGAATTGGAACTTCCTAATGAAACTTTTGGATAAAATTGGCTTATGTATTAAATGGTTCATGTAGATATTTTCTTGTTTATCAAGGACCAAATTCTCAATTATAATAAGTGGAACAACTTTAGGATACTTTAGTGCCACACAAGTAGTAATACAAGAGGATCTACTATCCCCATTCCATTTTATAATTAAGGGAAAAACATTGAGTAGGTCAATTAAGGAGAGTCATAATCAGGACTTGTGGAAAGGTATACATATCCCTAACACATATAATTCCATTACACGTACTCTATAAATGAAGAAGGTGCCTTATTATTTTTCAAATAATCCCTTCCAGAAGCTAAAATGATTAGACACATGTTGGATTTGTATTCTTTAGTGTCTAGATAGAAGATAAATGCACAAAAGTAAAAGATATATTCTTTAATTCCAATGCATCTATGAGAAGGAAAATTATTTATATTTTACACTTTTAGATAATAGAATTTGTTGGCATTAAGCAGGATTGCCACTAGTGACAACACTTATTTGCATCCTGAGTGCAAACCGAGCAGAACAGTGCAAACCGAGCAGGACAGTGCAAACCGAGCAGAATAGTGCAAACCAAACAGGACAGTGCAAACCGAGCAGAACAGTGCAAACCGAGCAGGACAGTGCAAACCGAGCAGGACAGTGTAAATCGAGTGACATTATGTCTATCGAGTCACAAGTATTTACCGAGTTCGAAACCTACCGAGTGGTTAGTATGAACCGAGCCTTCACTTCTACCGAGTGCATGACGATGTCGAGTAATGCAGTGGACACCGAGTATCAGAAAGTCACCGCGTTAGTTTGCAGGAACCATGTAACCATACTTGGGCTGACTTAGTAGCACTTATGCTTATTTGTCAAGCCGACTTTGTAATTGTAATTAATTGTTTAGACTTGTATATAAACAATGTTGTACAAATACCAAGATGTATGTATGTGAAAAAAAAGAAGAGATAAAAAGGCAGAAACTAGTGAATTACAAAGGGCTACTATACACAAGGAGCAGCAGAGACAAATTCATCATAGAAGGTGATCAGTACATCAGCGAATCTCATTCAGCAATCCAGTTGCAAAGTAAGAGATATACTGTTTCATCCTAACAGGTGAATCAGTTTAAAATCCTTTAACCGGGTAGACTTAACAGTCTTTGTAAAATCTCTTAACCGAGTGCATACTTCATTGTATGTTTGTAAATCCTCTAACAAGGTGGACCTAGCAGTCCTTATTGCTCCTAGCAGGGCATATCATCAGAAGTGATCAATGTAAGCCTTAACCGGCCAACTTTATACTGCAGTATTAAATCTTTGTGGGTTTCATCCCCACCCCAGTTTTACTTTCTTTTGGAAGGTTTCTGGGTAACCAAATCTATGTGTCAATGCTTTTATGTTTCATGCTTTCTATATGCAAAAAGGATAAAGTGAACTATATGTTAATACATCTGATATTGATATAAAAATTTGAAGTTACTGATTCACCCCTCCCCTCTCAGTAACTTGGTTAATTCTTGAATATTTCCAACAAGAATTATCATGGACATACCTAGGAATCTAATTCTTTATTAGGTACAAATTTTTAGATTGAGAGAAAATAGATTTAAATCAGAATCAAATGAAAATAATTATATCAAACAACTAGAAATAAAATGGATAGAATAACAATACTATTTAAACTTGACGTGAATTATTGGAGGCATAATAGCATCAAGAGAAATCTTCAATATCTAATATCCCAATATTTCCAATATGCATTATATGCCAATATGCATTATGAATTATACATTATGCCTAATTTACAAGAAAGGTAGCTTGTTTATATAGGGCATAGACAATAGTCCTAAAGAATGTACAAGGTTGACACAAGTGTCTCACCCTAGAGGAAGAAGAGTCCTGATAGAACTTAACAATAAGTAAATACCTTGTTAGAACTATAAAAGTTTATTAAAAATGGGAAAATATATGCCTTCAGGAACAATTCCTATAGCTCACTATGCAAATACAAAGGGCTACAATCCAAGAAAGGGCTCACTTCCTTACAAGACTACTACAATGATCAATCAGAATACATTCTAAAATTTTGTGGAATGTATAATGACATCTACCCTATGCCTATGTTAGCTCCAATGAAGCACAATCATATCTTTTTTCAAATCCTATTTTCCATGTTTAGACGAGTGATTCAACCCTCAACATATCTGCACACTTTCTCTGCAAGAAATCACACGCATCTCCAACTCTTTATTTTTCCCTAAAATCATATATAAAAAATCAACCTTGAAAGCTAAAATAGATCAGTGAAACCCCAAATTCAAATAAAAAATCCACACGCCAAGAATCAAAATTCAAATCCATGTTTAAGTACCAAAATATAGAAGGGACCCATATCATCAATCTTGAGCATGTAGCACCACCTCAAATCCCTTGTTAAATCTCCACAAAATGATATAAGGATCAAGTCAGCTAGGATCATAAGAAAATATTCACCAACCAAAAAATATTCCAATCCTGATGACCACAATCCATGTGGACCACCAACTCAATAGACACACAACCCAAGAACATCCATAGGCATCTTGGAAAACACACAAACATTCAAAGCCACCTGAACTTTAGAATTCACTAGCATCTCACACACTAAAGCTCGAGAACACTATCAACATCCACTGATATGTGCCTAAAAAATGCCTTGGAAATCTCTAGACCGCAAACATTTTGAACTAAGGACACATCATAATGTCCCAAACATACTACTATATGTGCAGAAAAAAATACTAACCCGAAGGTTCACACCGATCCATTTTATATCACACTATCAATACTAGAAGATAGTGTAGAAGCTAGTCACCATATCTATCATCATATCTCATATAAATCAATATGCACACATCTATAAAACCTGACATACATCAAGTAAAGATTCTCTTCAACATATCTTGATGTTTGCAACCATTGATCTTCATTTATCGAACCTGATTGAACCTATGATCATACTACACTACTCACCAAACTTATATGTTCACATGAATGACAACACATGATTGGAATATCCAACTTGTCAACAAAAGTACATGAAGAATATAATCAGTCCGTGCAAGAGTCTAAATATTGTGATACTAAATAACCTCTTTGAATGGAGGAAGAAGAGGTAGAAGAGATAGATGAGAAAGAAAAAAATGTTAGAGAAAAGCCCCAGGACTAGGAAACAACATATGTCTCAAGGAATAGTTCAAAATAACCTATCATTTGTGACAAGAATGAATGAGTATTGACTAGGATGAAAGTTTCAAAGGAAATAAAAAAAGTGAATCTTTATTTTCTATCAAAGATAGAATTCAAGACATCTTTTGATGCAAGAAAAAATGAAGGAGGCCTGTGAGAAATGGAAGAAGAACTTAATCATATTGAGAAGAATCATACATGAGAATCAGTCCCTTGAACAATACATAAGAATATCATTGGAACAAAATGGGATTTTTAGAACAAAAGTAATGAAGAAGGAAAAGTAAGAAGGAACAAGGAAAGGTTGGTCTGCAAAGGTTATTCACAAATTTATGGGGTTGAATCTCATGAAACATTTTCTCTTTTGGCTATATGTTGAGAAATAAAGATGATTTTTTCCTTTTGTGCTCACAAGAACTTCAATTCTTCTTAAATGGATGCCAAAAAAACCTTATTGAATTTTGATATAGAAGAAGAGGTCTACGTAGAGTAGCCAAATGGTATTAAAAAGGTTACATCCACCTTCAGATCTTTATTAAAAATACTTTATCATACATGAATTGCCTATTTGGACAATCCAATACTTGTGCCCATATGCACAACTTTATGCTCTATTGGAAGTAGATCTCATAGCCTTCTAGCTCACATATTACCATCATAATCCACACTTCATCTCAAGGAAGAAACCCTTCCTTATATACAAGTTAAAAATAATAATTTATCTAGAGGTCGACCATTATAAGACCTCATTACCCCAAAAATAACTTCATTATCCAAGTCAAAAATACACATTTCATCCCTGATCATGTTACAATAATTATAATTCACCCAAAGTTGGCTCCATCAATAATTCAATCATAAATCAATCTTCTACACGTTACTCTTCCTGGTTGGCTCCCAAATACTTCCATGCTAGAAAAAACCCCATAGATGACATCATCAATCACATAAACACTCTTCAATCACAATGTATCTTCTTTATGATGTCTTATAACATTTCCCAGGTGCGCATACTAAAATTCATCATTGCACAATATTTATGTTCCAAACTCTACAACTAGGTCTGTGGAAACTCTCAGTCTCTGGTCCAAAAACCACTCTTTAGAAAAACAAGAATATTTGTATTTAATGATCATATAAACATATGTAGTCATAGGAAGAATCTTTAGATACATCTTGGAACATATCTCTAAGCCTGCAATAGCTAATTAATTGTACGACATTCATACCACTCTCTACAATCCACCTGTCTATACTATCCAACAATTCCTAGTCTTCATAACTGAATATATGTTGACATTAATGACTGATGAAGGGTGCTCCCCTTAATACCACAAACACATAACATAAACAGAGAAACAACAACACTATGCAAGAACAAAAAATGGGCTTCTTATTATCTCCACAAATGTGGAATTATAAACTTTCAGAATTACAATATGCAAAGCCACATGGGCATTCCCTAACAATATTCTGTAGGACAAAGCCTCGAATTATTACCCAGATCTACTACCCAAAACTATCCCAAACTGCCTAAGACAACACTATAGCCTTCCTTATATAGGCAATTTTCCACCGCCTAGGAAGGTTCCAAAATTTTAGCCAACAAAGCCGACCAAACTTAGAATTATTTTATTTTATAAATTATTACATCAAAGTCGGCCCAAAATAACTTTTGAAACCCAAACATAAATTTTGAAGGAAAATCATTTTCCGCCACTTTAGGTGACCCAACTTTCGAAGATCATAAGTCATCGCTAGTTGACCTGATTGACTATTATAACCCCATTCTAGAAAGGCCACGAAGCACTCTATAGGCTTGACTCTTGCAAGCGCTTGTCACCCAAATTCTTGACCTCATCCGGGGCCTCTAAAGCCTTCAAAAATGAGTTCAAAGTTTTTGTACCCTGATGCCAATACCAAAAATCTTCAATATCTACAAAGCTAGACTTGATCTATCAATGAAACTTTACTGGCAGGCTGATATGACCAAAATGAACCTCCAGGGAAGAAATTAGAACATTCTGAGATTAGATGACCAGCTTACTGAAAATAACAAATTTCCATAAATAGCAGCTCTGCATAAGATAGCCCTTATTGAAAACAAAAATAGAAATTTTTTTTTTTGGGTGATGCAAGATTGCTCTTACACCCAAGATGCTCCTGCATCAATGAAAAGAATATTTAATGACAACAATTCCAAAAATCTCCCCCTTTTGCACTGATGGAAATATATGTAAAAAACCATCAACCCAAGAGTACCCTTCTTAATACAACTTTTGCAATATCCTCTTCAAAGCTCCCCCTAAACCAATAGGATTTTTTACTAATATCTCTCCCCCTTTGACATCAATGTCAAAGGGTGCCAAAAAAATATCTTTCCAATTCTTGCAATGAACCTTTAACTAGCAGGTGCAAAATCACCCTAATCGGTTTGGTTATGCTCCGCTAACTACTCCCCCTAAGGATTAGACCTTTACAACAAGTCCATAAATGACAATACTCTGATAGTTGATGGACTTGTGCACTTATTCACTTCCTTAGTTACTTTCTAGTGCGGATCTAATCCCAAGATTACCTCTGAGATACTCAAAGGTATCTTTACTCAATGGGTTGGTGAAGATGTCTTCTATCTACTCCTTTGTATTGATGTATTCAAGCTTCACCAGTTTATCTGTTACTTTATCTCTCAAAAAATGATATTTGATTGTAATATACTTACTCTTTGAATGCATCATTGTATTTTTTGACATGTTTACTGCATTATTTTTATCACAATGTATGATAATAGTTTCTCTTGAATTAACACCAATATACTTCAACATTTTCTTCATCCAAATGACTCGAGTAAAATTGATTTCTTCTACAACATATTCTGATTATACTGTTGACTATGAAACAAAGTCATACTTCTCTCTAAGCCAAGAGATCAACCACTTCCCAAGGAAAAAGGCTCCTCCACTAGTACTTTTCTTGTCATCTACACATCCTACCCAATCTACATATATGAAGTTATTTGATATATCATACCACAATCCTAGGTCAATTATACCCTTGAGGTATCTGAATATCCTTTTTACTGCTATGAAATGTATCTCCTTTAGATTTTCCTGGAATATAGCAACAATTCCAACTACATTAGCAATATCAGGCCTAACTTATTTGTTAGATATTGAAGCCCTCCAATCATTAATTTGTAGTGTGTCTGAGTTACATTCTTTGCCTCATCAAAATTGGATAGCTTAATCCCTATCACCATATGATTTCCAACCAGTTTACTTTCATCTGCCAAAATTTTTCAACAACTCCTTTAGATACTTTGTTTGTGATATAAAAATCCAATCTTTTCTTTGATTTATCTACAATCCTAGGAAGAATTTCATCTCCCCTATCATTGACATCTCAAACTCACCTTTCATTTATTTTGTAAACTTTTTACTCATAGCATCATTACCCCCAAAGATAATTTCATCAACAAATACTTCTATTATCAAAGTACCTTCATTATTGCATCTTATATACAAATTAATATCTGCACTACCCTTCCTGAAACCAAGATGTAGTAAATACATGTCCAAATTTTCATACCAAACCTTGGACCTTGCTTCAATCCATATAATTATTTATTCAATTTGCAAACCATATTTTTTTATCACCTGTCAAGGGAAAACCATTCAGCTTCTCAATGTAAACTTCTTCTTCCAAATCACCATTCAGGAATGTTGACTTGACATCCATTTGATACACCTTCAAATATTTGTGTGTAGAAAAGGAAAATAATAACTTAACTATCTCTATCCTTGCAACTAGTGCAAAGGTCTCCTCAAAATCAATTCCTTCTTGTTGTGAATATCTTTTACACACTAATCTAGCTTTATTCCTAATCACAACCCCATCTTCATTCATTTTGTTTTTGAAAACCCATTTTGTGCTAATGACATTCTTGTCTTTAGGTCTTGGGACCAGTTCCAAAGTATTGTTTTTCTCAATTTGATCCAATTCTTCTCTCATTTCCTTAATCCAATATTCATCACTGCAAGCTTCATTAGGTGTCCTTGGCTCAACCTACAAGATTAAATAGAATTCATTTCTGAACTGTGACCTTGTCCAAGTACCTATACTTTTTTCTCCAAAGATTTGATCTTGTGGATGACTCTTCACTATATACTTAGGTGTCTTGAACATTTATGGCTCACCCAGATTTATATGTGTCACATCCTAGTAAAAAACCCTCTTGTGGTTTTTCATTTACTTCTTCCTATCCTTTCCCTATTTGAAGCTGATTTTGATTTCTCTGAATCATTTCCTTTTCAAAACTTTCCCAATATAGATCATAAGGATTGAATTTTTATGTTCTTTTTTGTACCTGAAACCTTTCATCAATTCAAACATTCACACTCTCAATCATTTTCTTAGTTCTCAAATTGTAATGTCTATATGCTTTTATTTTAGAGGAATACCCAAGGAAGATTCCTTGACCACTCCTAGCATAAAAATTTTCTATGTCGTCATCTCTTTTGATAAATCACTTGTTACCAAAATTTTTGAAATAGCTAATAGTAGGAGTTTCACCATACCATAATTCATAAGATTTCTTTCTTTTTCCCTCTCTGACTTGTACTTTGTTCATTGTGTATACTATGGTGTTCATTACTTTTATTTAGTTCATATGTGCTACTTTCCCTTCAATCAACATTGTCCTTGCACCATCAAGGACTGATATGTTTCTTCTCTCGGCAACACCATTTTGTTGTGGTGTTATAGGTGTATATGTTTGTCTCAACATTCTATGTTCATCATAAAAAGTATTTAATTCACCTAATGTGACCTCACCACCTCTATTTGATCTCAAGCACTTTATCTTTAATCCAGTCTCATTCTCTACGTTTTCCTTAAAGTATCTAAATTTCTCAAAAGATTTTGATTTTTCTCTAAGAAAACTAACCCACATTATTTTAGAGGAATCATCAATGAAAATTATAAAGTACTTGTCTCCAAAGTAAGACCCAGTCTGAGTAGGTCCACAAATATCTATATGAACAAGATCCAAATTTTTCCTTGCTAAAAATTGTCTTCTTTGAAAGTTTCTCATTTTTTTCTTTCCCATCACGCATTTTTTGCATGTAGTGCTAGCAAGCTTCACAATTCTACATAGGTCTCTAATGACATTAATGTTACTTTCCCTTAAACACTATTATCAAAGTAGACATGACAAAATATCCTATGCCATAACCATCTATCATCAACCTTTGAAACAAAAAAACTTACTTCTCTTGAGTTAAAATGAAACATATTACCTCCTGTCTGAATTCTAGTAGCAAGTAGATCTCCTTTAGCACTTTTAATTGAGCACTTTCCATCCTTGAATTCCAATTGATAACCCATTTTCAAAAATTGACCAACACTCAACAAATTATGTGTTAAACCATCAACAAGGCATACATCATCAATATTAGTTTTACCATCCAAAGTAATGGATCCAATCCCAACAATAGCTCTAGGAGTATTATCACCTAGTCTGACAACCCTACCATTATACATACAACTTTACAAATCTATTCTTATCTCCTATCATGTGTTGTGAATAATGACTATCTATGATCTAATCAACCTTTTTTTAACATTAGACACTAATGAATTTTTGTATCTAATAGGTTTATCTTATTTAATTTCAACAAATCCAAGTAACTCATTTATCTCATCATCATCCTTAGATGAACCATCATTAGAATAATAAAATTCTTTATCCTTGATGTATTTCCCATATTTAGAATTATGCTTAGGAACTCTAGTTGGACATCTAGAAGCAAAATGACCAACCTTACTACAATTAAAGAATTTTATGGTTAACTTTCCTTCAAACTTACCTTGGCCCTTTCTTTATCTTCTTTCAATCAAGGCTAAGACCTTCTCATCCCCATTGTTTTCAAGCCTTTCAATCTCTTCCCATCCATCAACATAATCTCTTGGAACTCTTCATTGTACTTACTTGATTTTCTAGTACTTGCAAGATTTGTTCCTACATCTTTGTTGTTGTGCACAACTTCCTTGAAAGTTGTCTCTACCTTAGGTAAGGCATATTTAAGCTCTCTGGTCTCAAATGTAGTTAGTTTGGATACTAACATTTCCCTTGTGAAACATTTTTTCAATGGTATGATCTCCTATATGGCATGTGATTTTGTTTTGTACACTGGTGTCAAAGATTTCAAAATCTTTGCAATGACCTCATCCTCAGTATAGGTTCCTCCATTGTTCCTGATTCTAGTTACACATTCTATAACCATTTGAACAAACATCCTTACTATTTCATCTTCTTTCATTTGAAGTGTCTCCATCATTTCTCTCCAATTCTTAAGTTTGGCTCCTTTAGTGTATGTATCTCCTTTATACAGTCCTGACAATATTTCCCATATATCATGTGCTTTGTACAAATCTCTGATCTCAAAGAATTATCCATCATATAATCCACTTATCAATTCTTTTTTGGCTATCATGTTGAACTGAAACATCTTTTCTTCATAAGTTATGGCAGGGTCTTCCAACTCATCTTCAGTCTTGAGTGTTGCATCTTTGTTCGTTTCCATCCAATAATCCAAGCCCAAATAGATCAAATCAGTCTTCATCTTGTCATTCCATGCATCAATTTTTTTTGCATCAAAATTGGGACTTTATTTCCTAAAGGAAGAGATCCTGGATCTTTTCCTCAAGCAGTCAATGTTTCTCGCTAAGGACCAATAGCTGTAATACCAGTTGTTAGGATAACAATGTCTCAAAAAAATGAGGGGCAGGGGCATGAATCAGTTGTTAAAAATATTATAAAAAACTGAATGTAAAACTAGATCACATCATTAAACACAAGTGACACTAAGATTTGTTCTCAAGGAAAACCTTGTTAAGGGAAAAAAGCCCTGATGGGGATGACACCCACAAATATCTACACTATATGAGTGAAATCCTATTAGGATTTCTAGCCTGTTTAGGAGCTGATTAATACAATAGGAATGTCTCTCTTAAATGAAAGACCCTATTAGGAGTCTCAAACCCTAATAGGGGTATTAATAGTGGCCACAAGCCCAAATACAATTAGAAGGCTACATCCACCTTCAATCCTTTACTGTAAATAATTTATCATACCTAAATTTCTTGTTAGGATAATCCAATGTTTTTTACCAAATGCACAACCTCCTCTATTAGAAGAATATCTCACAATGTTCTAGATTTCATATTACCATCACAATCCACACTTCATCTCAAGGAAGAAACCATTTCGTATATACAAGTTACAAATAATAATTCAGTTAGAGGTCGGCTATTATAGGAACTCATTACACAATAAAAAAATTATTATCCAAGGTGACGATACACAAGTTATCCTTGATCATGTTAAAACAATTATAATTAACCCAAAGTCATCTCCATCAGTAATTCAATCATAAATCAATCTTCTACACATTACTCTTCCTGGTCATCTCCCAAATACTTCCATGCTAGAAAACACACCATAGATGATGTCAAAAATCACATGAACAGGTTGCGATCACAATGTATCTTCTTTATGATGTCTTTTGATAGTTTCCAAGTGTGCATATTGAAATTCATCATCACACAATAAATATGTTCCAAACATTGCAACTAGGTCTGTAGAAACTCTCAGTCTCTATTCTTGCAACCAATCTTTACTAAAACAAGCATATCTCTATTTTGTGATCATATAAACTTCTTCGGTCATAGGAAATATATTTATCTATAAATCCTAGAACATATGTCTAATGCTACAAGAGATAATGAATCATAAAATATTCGTACCACCCTCTACAATTTGCATGTTTGTACTGTCCAGCAATTCTTGGTCTCCATAACTGGATATATGTTGACATAAATGATAAAATATTGAATGAATAAAATTTCAACACTTTGAAATATATCAAGGTAGTATACATGATTATACCATCCCTATCATGTGTGACAATACAAGTGCTATAATCATTCCAAATAATCTAGTGATGCATCAAGGATGAAGCATATTTCTATTAGATATAACTTTATAAGAGAAAATGTTACAATGCAAGAAGTTAGGTTAGAGTATGTTCCAAAAAAGGATCATATTGAAAATATCTCCATAAACACACTCTCAAGGGTTAATTTTGAGTATCTCTGAGAGATGATAGGATATTTTCCATCCTTCTAATTAGATGCATGAGATGGTGAATCTTTCTAAAGGGAAATGTTCAAGGTATATCCTTTATCTTCTGGACTAATATGGTCTACTCTTTAGGGGGAGTAGGTTGTATGTTGGTTGTTTCTAATAGAATAAATGGATATGATAGAGAATAAAAAGACTCGGTAAAAAAAATAAAGGGGGAATTAGTGAATAATTGTGCAAAGGCCTTTTCCATTTGCCCTTGATATCAAAATGGAAGAAAATATGGAACAAAGAGTTAGATTCTTGTGAGTGTTTCCATCAATGATAAAGGGGTAGATTGTTGGGATTTTATGTTTTCATTGATGTCACCCATCTTCTTATTGGAAATTATAAGACTGGTAATGTTGATATGATTGCCAGAATATAGAGAGATTGTTGAAGGTAGAATGTGATGATGTTTGATAGTATCACATGATGGTGTGGGTTTCCATGTAAATGGTCTTAATGTCTACATTCAAGTATGTTAATATGATACTAAAGATGTTGTTCTTGGTGATGTTGTTGTGGTGTGTTGTGATATTTTTTTATGCCATTCCCTCAACATCATTTCTCTATGGGTTGTTGATATAGTGTAAGGTTGGATTTGAATCCTCATTTGTGTTGACAATGATTCTTTAAAAATTAGAGTTCGAGATAAAAAATAGTGGGAACAAATATGATATCATAATGATGTCATTTCAAGATGAGGATTGGATGAATTAAAACAAGAATATTTGAGATGAGTATTAGAAGCATGAAATTAATTTTAAAATTTATGTGATGCTACAAATCATTGTAGTATATATTCTATTTCTTTAAGATGGGTGATTTCTTCTTCAAGGGTGTTTTGATCATTGAAGAATGTTGAAGTATGAATTTTCATATAAGAGCTATTATGGCTACCTGGAGGAATGTTCTACATTCTTCTACATTTGGCATTATGTTCTATGGTTTAAAACATATATTTTATGTTCTTTGGATTGTGTACTCCTATGTTATCAGTTCATTGGTATTGCCAAAGATGTTTTTAGTGTATTATAGTCTATAGTCAATTTGGGTGTCTACTAGGAATGGTCCAAAAATGTTCTACATTTCTCAACATTGGTATTTATAGTTTTTCTCTATTAGAGGGGATGTTAAAAAAATTTGTGCAATTTTTAGTTCAAATTTATTCTAATGAGGTTTATTGCAAGTAGGTTAATGGTAATGTGTTTGATAACTAATTTTCTTGGACCAATGATGAAGTCTATATCAAATGGTTTTGGTAGCTTGGGTCAACATGAAAATATAAAAATGTATTTGGGAATGACATTTGATATTAAGAACATCTCTATGTGGTTTTCATGGAACTAATTATTTTCTCTAGTGTTGCAGTATGGTTGAATTTTTTTACTTGTGAAACTTGTAGATGTTTGATTAATAATATTTTGATCTTGATTAGGCCTTATATTTTAGGGTTTGCACTATAATTGAATATTGCAATGAGTTGTTTTAGGTCCATGTTATTTCTTAGGGTGATCTATTAGGAATGGGAACACTGAGCGGGGAGGGGGGCTGAATCATTGTTCACTATATTTAATATTTTTACTTTACTCTTTAAACTTATCTTGAATGCTTAAGTACTAAAATTAACATTAACATAAACAAGAAATATGAACTCAACACATAACACCAATATAGTTATGGGAAAACCCAAATAGGGAAAAACCCTAGTGGGAATTGACATCCACTAATAATCTATACTAGTGTCTTATGATCCTTGTTAGAAGATCCTTAACCCTATTAGGAGTTGTCTTTACAATGCTTTTAGTATAGTGAGCTTGTCAAGGGTCAGACCCTGTTAGGAGTATTTTACAATAACCCTGTTAGGGGTGTGGACACACTTTCCTAGAGCTCACTACTCAAGTGGTGAAGGCTACAACCTTCTAATCTCAGATACACACTATATCTACTGGATGAACTGGTGCTGTGACACTGCTTGTCAGATCAGTTCCTTTGATGCATTAATGCTTTGACCTCTTGCAAAGCTCTAATACATATTAACAACTCTTCCCACATTTCCTCTCTTCTTATCTCAACTTTATAACAAATTCCATGTATATTACAAAGGGAACATCTTATATTTATATGCGCTACCAAAACAATTAACAAGAAAATAACATTATTGCTAATCGAAATACCAATAGTTGGCTGCATACTTTGTTCTATTCTGGCATTCACTAGCTATGTAACTTCAATTGTCTGTATCTTTGTCATACTATATATTCTGATCATGCGCTCTTAGATTTAACATGAGTATACTATTACCATCTTATCTTCAAGGGCAAATACCATACCTTGGTCATACGCACGTGTGCTGATGTTCTAAACTATTGGTACTCTTCTAACTGTCCAATCTTCTGTACTTAGCTAAATTCTGATCTTTTGATGATGTGCGCTAACTCCAAAACACTATATGACTTTGTTTCCATAATAAAAACACTATATCTAGTCATATACAATAGTATAGTCAACTTTCCAACAATCTCCCCCTTTGTCATTGATGGAAACAAAGGAATATGGTACAGTTACTAACTGTTCTCTTATACAAAAACTTGTAACATACTTTATCTTATATCTCCCTTAGATTTTGTACTATACATCTTCTTTACATGTAAGTCTCCAAGACTCCATATTCTATACATTAATCCCCCTTTGACATTAATGAAAAAGGTGCTTCAAAAGTGTATCTACAAGTACTTACAGTGTTAGAACATCTGGATATGCTATTTGTAAGTTTTGGATCTCTTGCTTCCAAAATGCAATTAGTGCATTAACAATTTGTAGATGGGTGCATAATGCATATTGTAGCTTTTCCATCTTCTCCAAGTTTGTGCTAGGACCTTGATCATATGTCACCATGGTGGCATCAATATCCTTGATGTTCTGATTTAGAATATTAAGAGAGGGTGTAAGAGCATTTCTTAGCTATGTCTGCCTTGCCCTTATCTTACACATCTCTTTCACTACTACATTTGGGGACAAATTTCAACGGCCATTTGTCAGATTTGCAACACTCATTTGTCAGAATTTTGACACATGAGTCTGTCACTATTTTTGCATAGAAGATTGCGACAGAAGGCCTACTTGTCAGTTTACCGACACCATCTCATGTCATAAAGTTGCAAATGACAACAGCTTTGAAATGGCATTTCCTATGGTTCATCCATTGGAATCCGATAACAAGACCTATCAGAATACTGACAGTTAGCATCATATTCTGACAGATCTACCTGTCGGTGATATGGCCTCACTATCGAAAGTTCTGTCAAATATTTTCTCTTTACGACACTTAAACTATTGGAATAGTGACAGTTCTGCACTATTCTCCGATAGGTTTCCCTATCGAACGTCTAGCATTACTGTCGCACGAAATGTCATAAATTATTTTTTTCCAACATTTTGTTTGTTGAATGCATAGCGCTTCTATCAGAATTAATTATGAATTGTCAAAAAATTGATGGATAGGCACATTAAAGTTAACACAACTCAAGAGACCATCATAGGTTGTCTCTTTCTTTGGTCTATATTATTGACAAAATGTTTTACCTTTCATTAGCTCATCAAATCTAGGTATTTGAAAGAATTTAATAGAATATTTTCATGACAACGTATATTATTTAAGTTGATGTTGCATGAATTTATCTACTTCGCACACTTGTAGACTATGAGGATGACGATAAAGAAGCATTGCCATGGGAGGATATGCTTCTTTATCATCATCTTCATAGTATACAAGTGCGCAAAGTAGATAAATTTGTGCAACGTCAACTTAAATAATATACGTTGTCATGAAAATATTCTATTAAATTCTTTCAAATCCCTAGATTTGATGAGTTGATGAAAGGTAAAACATTCTATCAATAATATAGACCAAAGAAAGAGAAAACCTATGATGGTCTCTTGAGCTGTGTTATCTTTAGTCCTAGCTACCTGTCGATCATCAAGAATAATCACCACCTTGCATTTATGTACACTGCAGAAATTGATCACAGTCTCGCAAAAATTTTTTACGCTTGTACATCTCATCAATACTGGAGGCCTAAAGTAATTTTATACGATCACTAGGACATTTCGTGCATGGATGAGAAAATACTATCCAAAGTTTCTAGATAACCATTTTTGAGAAGAGGAATGAGTGGAGGCCAAAGAAGGGATAATTGTGAAGGTTTTATAGATGTAGGTTACTGAATCATCATCTCTGCACTGGTACTCAATCTGGCCTCCACTCCATATATGTCTTCTTAGAATCTAAAAACTCTCCATCATTGATTATTGTCATTTTTTCAACATCTCCGTGGACTGAGACCTTAAATTATTGAACTTCTCTTTGTTTTGAGAATAGTTTAACATTCTCTACTTAACAGGGCCAACCATGTGAAGGTGGAAGCTCACCTAGCCCCTCCTAGGGGCCTCTTATCACCCTTTACGACATTTTAAGACCTCTAAGATGTATTCTTAGAGATCATAAATGGTCGTAAAGGGTCATAAGGGGTCCTGGGACACAACAGCTGAGAAACATAAATGTAGGCATCATGGTCACAATTTTTTGGAGACACAACATAATTGAGTGGTTTTCCGAGATGATGAAAAGTAGTGGTTTCTTTGCATCATCTAGGAATAGCACTCAATTATGTTGTGTCTCCAAAAATATGTGACCATGATGCCTACATTTATTTTTCTCAGCTGTTGTGATATGTACATGGTTAGAAAGTAAAGACAACCAAGATAACTGAGAGTGGAGGGGGGGGGGTGAATCAGTTATCTGATAATTAAACCATTTATCAACTTCAATATCAACTTCAATAGCTTTAAACCATATAATCAATGTAGTAACCAACCATAGAAAGTTAATCATACAAAATGACATAATAACACAAGATATGTTAACTAGGGAACCTCTTGATCAAAGAGTAAACCCCGGTGGCAATGATGCCCACAAAATGATGCACTAATATGAAAGTTCTTTATGAAAGGATGGACCTTGTTAGGAGTCTTATGAAATACATTCAGTACATATGAATCTCTATTAGGAGATTTTGAATCCATGTTAAAAGATTCTAACCCTGTTAGGAGTTATGGAAGACAGAAGGACCCACTGCCCAAATATCTTCAAGGCAAGATATCTGAACTCACTGTCCAATAGATCTTAGGATTATTCAACAAAATAATATGAAATATGTTACCTCCTTCAAACTGTGCCAAAACTACACTCTCTGCTACACAAGATCACAAATCCAGATCTCTATACTTCACAAGTCTTCCTTCATCACTGAATTAGCTCTTTTCTTCACTTCATGCGTACATTTGCATCACAAATTTCACAATTTCATATCATAACTACTACAATCCCATCTTACAATAAGGAAAAAATTCCTTCCTTTATACCACACTCAAATAATTACAAATGAGTCAGCATCCAAATACAAAATAATAATTTCAACACGCTACATCAAAATTACATAAAAACTATCGGCTTCCAGATACAATAACTTTCCAATCATGTGACCTCAAAGTTTGTGCTATGAACCATGTCACCACCAATGAGTCTCAAACTTCCCTTTAACTGTGAAAAATCAAATTCCATCCCAGTTAGGAGATATCCTCTGATTACCAAAAATCGCTACTCAGGAATACTGCCAAAATACTACTTCCACCAAAATGCTTATAACTTTCATGAATAAATGAATTTTGTTTTTTACTCTTAACCATAGGCTAATAACACACCAAAGAACATACCATCAACTACACATAACTCAATCTACAATATAACATGTGTGCAAAACAAAATTGTGCCTACTTCACTGCTAAAGTCCAAAATAACACTGTGTTGACATCAATGACAATCATAGCCATGAATGCAACAACCACTACTACATAATGACTACCAAAGGCTTCAACATTCATTCCTAACATACATCGTAGTCTGTCATTGTTGCAATAGCAGAGCCTATATTCCACAACAAAAAGGAAGACATATTTTTAGCTTGGGTCTCGATCCTACCCCAATTTTCGAAGGATCCAGGGCCAGGCTCGAAAGATGTCTTCCCATTATATTTGAAACATTGTGTCCATCCATGATCTTAGGAACATCATCATCTTTCCACTCTTCATTTTCCAAAATATATCACTTCTTCAAGCTTGCAGAGTAATCTTATTAATAAAAGAACTCTTGCCAACATTAGGGTACCCACAGATCAAAATAGTTGATGTTATTGGTGCTTGTGCTCAAGGATATCAATTCACTATTTTGAAATGGCCAAATCATTTTTATTTCAATTGTAGAGAAAAGGAGTGGGAGAAAATGAGCAGGTGAAAGCTGATCGAGAGTGAGAGAAGGCATTGCATTTTATTTGATCATAAATGCTCTCTGAAATGACCAATCATGTTTTCTATTCGATTCTTTTTGGTGTTTTTTTTTCCCATATTCAATACATAAAAATCATGGTGGCAGCCACTTAGCCATCTTTTTGATGTTCCAGGTATTTTACAAAGATACAAGTATGTGGATTTATCATTCATTTGCTTGCAGTTATTGGTCAAATGCAAATATTTTGTCACGTTGCAAGGGCAAGATATCAATTTGGTGTTTTTGGTTTATGCTAAAAGTTGATTTGGTAAAATCCTCAAAAAACACACTACATGTTCTAAAATGTAAAAAAGTTGAATGTTAAATGTAAGATATATATCTCATCCATAGTAATCAAAAGAAAGGACATGAAACTTATAAGGAGATTAACCAAACCAAAAATATAAGTGAATAGGAAACATGGATTGGTACCTTATGAATTGGTTTTTGAGGTGCACCATCTTCATCAATTTCCTTAGAACAAGACCCCTCCTCACAAAAAATGCATTTAACACAAAAAACACATCTACAAAACTGAACCAATGGCATGTTTAGAACAAAGAAATAGATTGATAATAATATGCTGAAAATTCTATTATGTTTAATACATGCAAAAGGACTAGTCCCAACAATTCTTAAACATACTTTATCTGATATGATAATAAAATGCTAATTAAAATGATAAAGGTATTATCTACATTTAATCTACCAATTACTAATTACACAAAAAACAAATTTACAAAACTAAACCAATGGCATGTTCTTTGTATGTGATTTCTTCATCTTTCGAGCCTCTAAAATCATATTCAACCACAAGTTTCAAATGCATTGCATTTTATTTGATCATGAATGCTCTCTAAAATGACCACATTCTACTAGTGTTGTGCCCTAGCTTGTGCTTTATCTCCATTATTTGATGTTATTGGTGCTTGTGCTCAAGCATATCGATTCACTATTTTCAAATGTTTGGATCATTTTGGTCGTGACTGTTCCTCTAGTACACAGTTAGGAAATGTAATTGTCTAATGATTATATGTAATGTTGAATGGATTAAATGCTTTATTCTTGGTAGAAGTGAATGGAAGGAATAGTGTTGGTGTTAGGTTTCATTTATTATTGAATTCAATGGTTTCCAAGATGTGTTGAGAAGTTTGCTCCTTGTTTAATGTTAACTGTTCCTGCACAATCCACTAATACAACAGTGAAATGCTATGTGATTGAAAATTTCATACAACTGGTCCTTTGCATGTATTAAATACAATCCAGTCACTTATTGAATGCTTTGGAGACTACTGGTTTGACTATCCATGCGTTACAAGTGACTGAGATTCATTAAAGGATACAAAACCCTTCATTTTGGGGTTATTGTGTGTGGATTCAAATGTAGGTTTGATTTGGTTAATGTTTAGAAGAGATCAATAAAGTATTTAAAGACAATCTTACATGTTTGGAGAGGTTTGAGAGGCACTTATAATGACTGTACCCTCACAAACAATGTCATAGACTGGTTTTACTAAGGTTCCTTTCTTTGTTGTAGGGGTACAATCAGAGGGTTCATTGACAAAATGATCCTTTGAATGATTACTATGAATATGAATGATTTGATATAGCATATTGCTCATTTTACTTGAAGTTTAGAATAGCTTGTGCAAGGGTGAAAGTAGTTTTGATCATTTTGGTCGTGACTGTTCCTCTACACAGTCATAAAATATAACTGTCTAATGATTATATGTAATGTTGAATGGATTAAATGCTTTATTCTTGGTAGAAGTGAATGGAGTTTCCAAGATGTGTTGAGGAGTTTTCTCCTTGTTTAATGTTAACTGTTCATGCACAATCCACTCATACAATAGTGAAGTTACAAAACTGAACCAATGGCATGTTTACAACAAAGAAATAGAATGATAATAATATGCTGAAAATTCTATATATTCTATTTAATACACACCAAAGGACCAGTCCCAACAATTCTTAAACATACTAGTTATCTGATATGATCAATTGTTAATAAAGGTCTAATTCTGTAGACTGCTAGCATGAAGGAAGATTTGACCTAGCCAAATTTTCCTTGTACCACACCAAAAAAAAGTGTGATAACTATGTCTACTCCAACCTTAATAGTTTAAGAATTCATCATATTAGATAAAGTATGTTTAAGAATTGTTGGGAGTTCTATTAGACCTTTGTTGTAAACATGTCATTGGTTTTCAAATGTTTGGATTCACGTTTGTTGATATTACTGACATATATGTTTACTGATGCCATTGTATATTGCTATCACTAAAATGATCACATTCTACTGGTGTCATGCCCTAGCCTATGCTTTAACTCCATTATTTGATGTTATTGGTGCTTGTGCTCAAGGATGTCTATTTTTTTGAAATGTTGACTATGGTTATCAAATGGACAGCCCGTGAGCTTCTAGCTAGGCGTCATTTTTATTGATAGCTTAGGGCATCGAATGTATTGTATCATTGATAGTTGAGACTTTGTTAAAAGGAAATAGGACAAAGAATGATTTTGATTTAGTTTCTCTATTTTGATCTCTAAGTGGCTTACAACCCTAGAGAAGTATATGCAGATTTACAAATGCAGTTGCTGGATACATAGCAGCCGATAATTCACAAGAAATCCATGTATCCAATTTGAATAGAAATTAATACAAAGAAATAGGGTCCTCCAATGGCCCAATCATCCGGACCTTGACTGTCCCCTCAACTAGTGACCCTTCAAAACCAGGTTATCATGCAATTGGTGAGTGATCCTTCATTCTCCTGGTTTGCCCTACATCCAAACATATTGGAAATACACAATACAATGATAACAAGTCTTTCACAATCCCCCTTCCCTCAAGGGACACTATCAACCATCCCTTTCACATAGAATTTCACTATTGTATGAGTGGATTGTGTAGGAACAATTAACATTAAACAAGGAGAAAACTCCTCAACACTTCTTTGTTGTAAACATGCCATTGGTTCAATTTTGTAAATTTGTTTTTTGTGCTAAATGCATTTAAATGGAACATTAAGCATAGTAATAATATGCTTAATCTATTAGTAATTGCAAATTAAATGCCCATAACACCTTTATCATTTTAGCATGTTATTATAAGATACTAAAGAAGACCTACTATTTGTCAGAGAAATCTTCACTATCCCCCACAATGAAGACAATGAAGATTGACCTCCTGCCCCACAAAAAAGAACATTGTAATAAGAATAAGATATAAAATAGTCTTAGAATAAACTTTGAACAAAGACATGTAATGCTTAAGTTAATGATCTAAAAAGCTGCAAATATAGGAATTGAAAAAGAAGATAGTGCCAAGAAACATTTTCACAAATATGAAACATGAGGAAAAGTAATAAAATTAACAATGCGAAGATTCACAACATTAAATTTCACCTGCGGATGAGTTTCTGCAGTGGGTTGCCCAGCATCAAAAATATGTTGAGTTGCATTTGAGTTGTAACTAAGAGTATCATGTGGAACAGACCCTAAAATTTGAAAGCATTCTCCAACCTGGCAATTCAAAATTCAATCTAGGAAAGCATCAGTAAGTGAAATAAATTATAAACATCAACATCAACATCATCATAATCATTAGAAATAAACTTTAAAGACATATTTTGGATAGTACTATGTTTCTTGAAAGTTTTTGTGATGCTTCTAAACTTTAAAGACATATTTTATGGCTTAATGATAACATAGATTAGTGTTTTGTTTTCTGATGGAATGTTGTTGATCATTCATGGTCTTGAAGAAACTTTTGATTGTTTTGATTCTCAAGTCTTGACGTTGTTTCTCAGTGTGATATAGACTGACCACAAGATGGTTCAGTTGGTCCTCTCTTTCTATTTAATCATTTGTCTTCTTCATGGTGTAAGTGTCAATATGTTATAATCCAACCAGCATGTCATACCATGACTTCTAACAAACCGCATAGCATGCAAATCACAACCAAAGACTTGGGTGATCAGCATACACAAACAATTATTACCCTTAGGAAATAATGATCATTAATATTCATTAATGGTGGGTGTGATTCCTTGGTAATAAAGGCATTGACAACATTCATAATCATATAGCTCTTTACCTGATCTAGTCACATCATCAACATCAAGGTCAGTTTATCTAGCCTCGGCCTCAACCTGCTCATTAACAACGGCCTCTACACTCTCTACAGCTACAATACAAATTGTTACATTAATCCAAACACCAATTGCACTTAAATTTGTATTACTACACCAATCAATTTAAGATGTTTACTTGTATTACTATGATGCACGTCCTCATTGTCATCAACATGCATAGGTTGTGTATGGCAAGAATCAGCAGGCTACATTTCAATTTCATACGCATTCATGTTATCATTGTTTTCTTACTTAAAACAAATTTACTCACTTTATGTTGGAACTTAACATCAAATGCTTCTTTATCACCATCCTAATAGTCTACAAGTGCACGAAGTAGATAAATTTGTGCAATGTCAACTTAAATAATAAATGTTGTCATGAAAATATTCTATTAAATTCTTTCAAATGCCTAGATTTGATGAGCTAAGGTAAAACATTTTGTCAATAATATAGACTGAAGAAAGAGACAAACTATGATGGTCTCTTGAGTTGTGTTATGTTTAGTCCTAGCTACTAAGTAAGGCCTGGAAGACTTATACCTATCGATCGTCAAGAATAATCACTGTCTTGCATTTATGTACACTACACAAATTCATCCTAGTCTCACAAAAACATTTTACTCTTGTACATATCATCAATACTGGAGGCCTAAATTAATTTTATATGATCACTAGCACATTTCGTGCATGGATGAGAAACAGTATCAAAAGTTTCTAGATAACCATTTTTGAGAAGAAGAAAAAGTGGAGGCCAAAGAAGGGATAATTGTGAAGGTTTTCTAGATGTAGGTTACTAAATCATCATCTCTTGTTGATATATTTCAGATTCTACTCCGGAATGAACAAACTATAGAGATCTAACACAGCTAAACATAGAATAAAGAAAACAAGAAGGGATAGACGATACACAGATATCAACCAAGTATACTCTAGTCTATATGCCTCTAAACTGTACTAACAAAGGTGCTAAGGAGAACCTGATTAGTGCCTTAGTGTTAGTGTATTGAGGAAGAGTCCACTCCTAATAGAGGCTTCTAGCCCTAATCAACTCGCAGTTAACATTGCCAAAAATTGCTAGTTGTATGGATCAGATCATAATCTGATCTTTATTCATGCTCATACTTGTTCTTATCTATTAGCTAAAGCTGCTTATCTTTCACACCAATATATGTTGATCTGTGATTGCAGTTTGCACCAATAACAATCACTAAATATTGCTCCTTGAAGAATTCACTGTTATCTCCATGAATTCATAGCTGACTCCATATTTGTTTCTTCCTCTATGAATTCGCCACTACCTCCATACATTGCTCTTAAATTCACCACTTTAAGTTTTCTTAAGGAAGAGAATCAAGGTTTTGGGGGAGGGAAGCACGTTATGTTTTTGGTGCTTCTCTCCCTAGAATCCAACACCATATATATATGAATTAAATTATCTTCAAGAGGGCTGACTTGGTCTTATTAAATATATTTAATGTTAAAGCCAAGAGGCTGACCTTGGGCCCTTAACTAATTCAACCAACACATATATAGATGAAATAATAATCTCCTTATTATTATAAATCACACAAGGGTATTTATTTGATCAGTTTGATCTTGGCCAAAAAGCTATAATTATTAACACTCTACACTGGTACTCAATCTGGCCTCCACTCCATATACATCTTCTCAGAATCTAAAAACTCTCCATCATTGATTCCTATCATTTTTTCAGCATCTTGATGGACTGAGACCTTAAATTATTGAGCTTCTCTTTGTTTCGAGAATAATTAAACATTCTCTACTTAATAGGGCCAACCACGTGAAGGTGGAAGCTCATTTGGCCCCTCCTAGGAGCCTCTTATGACCCTTTATGACATTTTAAGACCTCTAAGATGTATTCTTAGGGATCGTAAATGGTCGTAAAGGGTCATAAGGGGTCCTCGAACACAATAGCTAAGAAACATAATTGTAGGCATCATGGTCACAATTTTTTGGAGACAATGTAATTGAGTTGTATACCCAGACGGTGGAGAGCAACTCATGCACCTCTGATTCCAAGTTGACTAAATCTATTTCTTATGAATACAAGGTCCTCCAATAGATGTATTCAACTTGGAATTGGGGGTGCAGAAGTTTCTCTCCACCAATTGGGTACACAACACAATTATCTCCAAAAGATAGTGACTATGATGCCTACAATTATGTTTCTCAGCTATTGTGAAATCTAAATTTAAGTTTCTCAGTTGTCGTGTTTATGTGTATGTTTTTTTATGTATTTTGGATAGTAAGTCTAATTTAATTTCTCCTTTGCATCCAAAATGAACTCATTCCAATCCCTCACTAGAATAAAGGGAGGACGCTCAAACTTCAGCAAGACTTCATACCACACATGTTCATAGATTATGTTTAATGCATTATTTACATTCGTAAATCAGCGTTGCGTACAAATCTACAGATGGTGCGTGGTATGAAGCCATGCTCAAGCTTGAAAATGATAGTCAATCCATAGTCAAGGTCAAGGAACAAATGGAACAACCAAGAAAACACTATACATTAAATCATGTGATTGATAGCAGATTGGGACTCACCTGAGCCATAAACATTTTTGTATTAAAACTATTCACAACTTGATAATATTAGGTAATCAAATGCTTAAATCAATGTATTCAAGTTGTGGGAATTCATGGGGCTATTTTTTATCTAACACACATGCACCTGTAAGCTCACCAAAATAGTAGGCAAAGAAAGAATAATTTAAAAATTTTGAATCAATAGTAACTGTATTATTTTAAGATTAAATATAAATCCACTAGTTAAGTCTTAAAATGTTAAAGACACTAGTTAAGTCTTATAATGTCAAGTAGGTAAAGCAATAATAAGAATATTGCATAAACATAGGTAATGATGTCCAAATAGTAATACATGTAATGTACTTGTCATCGTATCTTTGAAATGTGTCATTATTATCTAGGAGCATTCTGATACCGCCATTAGTATCTTACATGTGTGGGACAACTCATTACATTTGTGCCATTTGAGAATGATTGGCCTACTCCAAAAGTGGTGGGAAGGCACTGTCATTCAGTACCTTACATGCTGAAGATGATAGCCAAGCATTAATTATGGCCATGCCTATCATAGTCAAGAGCAGATCAATTCCCAAGATCTTTTACTTCTTTGATAAACCTAGTTAAGAAAATTATTGCCTGACTGTGAATTGATCGGAGAAGTAAAAGATCTGGGGAATTGATTAGAGAAGTAACTATGATAGACATGGCCATAATTAATGCCTAGCTACTATCTTTGACATGTAAGGTACAAAATGATGGCACCTTCTCACCACTTTTGGAGTAGGTTAGTCTTTCTCAAATGGCACAAATGTAATGAGTTGTCCCACACATGTAAGATAGTAATGGCGGTATTAGAATGCTCCTGGATAATAATGACATGTTTCAAAGATATGATGACAAGTACATTACATGTATTATTGTTTGGACATCGTTACCTATGTTTATGCAATATTCTTATTATTGCTTTACCTACTTGACATTATAAGACTTAACTAGTGTCTTTGACATTTTAAGACTTAACTAGTGGATTTATATTTAATCTTAAAATAATACAGTTACTATTGATTCAAAATTTTTAAATTATTCTTTCTTTTCCTACTATTTTGGTGAACTTACGGGTGCATGTGTGTTAGATACAGAATAGCCCCATGAATTCCCACAACTTGAATACATTGATTTAAGCATTTGATTATCTAATATTACTAAGTTGTGACTAGTTTTAATACACAAATGTTGTGAGAAAATTTGTATCAATCACATAGCATTTCACTATTGTATGAGTGGATTGTGTAGGAACAGTTAACATTAAACAAGGAGCAAACTCCTCAACACATCTTGGAAACCATTGAATTCAATAATAAATGAAACCTAACACCAACACTATTCCTTCCATTCACTTCTACCAAGAATTCTAGCAGAAGCACAAGCTATTCCAAACTTCAAGTAAAATGAGAAATATGCTATATCAAATCATTCATATTCATAGTAACCATTCAAAGGATCATTTTTTCAATGAACCCTCTGACTGTACCCCTACGACAGAGAAAGGAAACCTCAAAATAGAGAAAGGAAACTTAGTAAAACTAGTTTATGCCGCTGTTTGTGAGGGTATAGTCATGATAAGTGCCTCTCAAACCTCTCCAAACATGTAAGATTGTCTTTAAATACTTTATTGATCTCTTCTAAACATTAACCAAATCAAACCTACATTTGAATCCACACACAATAACCCCAAAATGAAGGGTTTTGTATCCTTTAATGAATCTCAGACACTGGTAACGCATGGACAGTCAAACCGGTAGTCTCCAAAGCATTCAATAAGTGACTAGATTGTATTTAATACATGACAAAGGACTAGTTTTATGAAATTTTCATTCACATAGCATTCCACTATTGTGTGAGTGGATTGTGCAGGAACAGTTAACATTAAACAAGGAGAAAACTCCTCAACACATCTTGGAAACCATTGAATTCAACAATAAATGAAACCTAACACCAACACTATTCCTTCCATTAACTTATACCAAGAATAAAGCATTTAATCCATTCAACATTACATATAATCATTAGACAGTTACATTTTCTGACTGTGTTGAGGAACAGTCACGACCAAAATGATCAAAACTACTTTCACCCTTGCACAAGCTATTCCAAGCTTCAAGTAAAATGAGCAATATGCTATATGAAATCATTCATATTCATAGTAACCATTCAAAGGATCATTTTTTCAATGAACCCTCTGACTGTACCCCTGTAGCAGAGAAAGGAAACTTAGTAAAACCAGTCTATGCGACTGTTTGTGAGGGTACAGTCATGATAAGTGCCTCTTAAACCTCTCAAAACATGTAAGAATGCCTTTAAATACTTCATTGATCTCTTCTAAACATTAACACATGGACAGTCAAACCAGTAGTCTCCAAAGCATTCAATAAGTGAATATGAATGTTTGAAAACTTTCCTCTCAACTTCCCCAACCACTCCTAATCGGTTAGAGGGATTAGTTGAGTGTTTAGAAACTAAAACTTGTTAAACATAATTTATCTAATATGATGAATTGTAATATCAACAAATGTGAATCCAAACATTTGAAAATAGTGAATCGATATCCTTGAGCACAAGCACCAATAACATCAAATAATGGAGATAAAGCATGGGCTAGGGCACGACACCAGTAGAATGTGGTCATTTCAGTGAGTATTCATGATCAAATAAAATAAAATGCATTTGAAATTTATAGTCGAATATGATGCCAGAGGCTCGAAAGACATTGTCCGTCAAAGATACCAATCAAAGATGAAGAAATCACATACCTTCTCTCACGCTCAGCTTGCACGAAGGAAGATTTGATAGCCAAATCTTCCTTGTACCACACAAAGAACATGTCATTGGTTCAATTTACCATGTTATTATCATATCAGATAAAGTATGTTTAAGAATTGTTGGTAAGGATAGGAATAGTGGAGATTCTAGAAATATCCCTCTAACCAATTAGGAGTGGTTGGGGAAGTTGAGAGGAAAGTTTTCAAACATTCATATTCACTTATTGAATGCTTTGGAGACTACTAGTTTGACTATCCATGCGTTACCAGTGACCGAGATTCATTAAAGGATACAAAACCCTTCATTTTGGGTTATTGTGTGTGGATTCATCCGCTTTAGCCAGGAAGATCAAGAAGATGGGGCAAGAGGACATTGTGGTAGAAGAAGTATTTGAAGAAGCAACAAGAAGCAATAGAAAAATTTTCAGGAGTTTGGAACAACATTTTAAAATCCACGAATGGTATGGATAAGGTGACCTTCATTCTTGGCCTTGACTTCAATGAAACATTGGATATGGCTGATAAGAAGAAGGGTCACTTGTTGATAGTGTTCCTTGAGGGAAGGGAGATTGTGAAAGACTTTTTATCATTTTATTGTATATTTCCAATATGTTTGGATGCAGGGTAGACTAGGAGAATGAAGGATCACTCACTGATTGCATGATAACCTAGTTTTGAAGGATCACTGGTTGAGGGGACAGTCAAGGTCCGAATGTTGATAGTAATTCATTGAGGGAAGGGGGATTGTAAAAGACTTGTTATCATTGTATTGTGTATTTCCAATATGTTTGGATGCAGGGCAGCCCAGGAGAATGAAGGATCACTCACTGATTGCATGATAACCCAGTTTTGAAGGGTCACTAGTTGAGGGGACAGTCAAGGTCTGGATGTTGATAGTGTTCCTTGAGGGAAGGGAGGTTTTGAAAGGCTTTTTATCATTGTATTGTGTATTTCCAATATGTTTGGATGCAGGGCAGACCAAGAGAATGAAGGATCACTCACTGATTGCATGATAACTTAGTTTTGAAGGGTCACTGGAAGAGGGGGGAATGAAGGATCACTCACTAATTGCATGATAACCCCACCAAGCATTATTTCCTTTAAGTTTCCACAATATCTCAAAATATGATCATTATTCTTTTCTTTCTTCTATATGTTATTCTTTTTATGGTTTTGTTTTCTCAGAAATATATCAAAAACATTGCAGATGTGCATATAAAAGTAAAATATTGTCCTTCAATTGTTCCACATTGAAGCATTTCCTCTTGGGAGTATTTTCTTCATTTCTACAATATCTGTCAAAAATGGTTCCCATATTTCCTACAACTATGAAAGGAATAGTGTTGGTGTTAGGTTTCATTTATTATTGAATTCAATGGTTTCCAAGATGTGTTGAGGAGTTTTCTCCTTGTTTAATGTTAATTGTTCCTGCACAATCCACTCATAAAATAGTGAAATGCTATGTTGAAGGGATGGTTGATAGTGTTCCTTGGGGGAAGGGGGATTGTGAAAGACTTTTTATCATTGTATTGTGTATTTTCAATATGTTTGGATGCAGGGTGGACTAGGAGAATGAAGGATCACTCACTGATTTCATGATAACCTGGTTTTGAAGGGTCATTGGTTGAGGGGACAGTCAAGGTTCAGATGATTGGGCCATTGGAGGAACCTAGTTCTTTATATTAATTTCTATTCAAATTGGATGCATGGATTTCTTGTGAATTATCAATTGTTATGTATCTTGCAACTGGATCTATAAATCTACATATACTTCTCTAAGGTTGTAAGCCACTTAGGGATCAAAATAGAGAAACTAAATAAAAATCATTCTTTGTCCTATTTCCTTTTAACAAAGTCTCAACTATCAATGATACAATACATTTGATGCCCTAAGCTATCAATACAAATGACACCTAGCTAGAAGCTCATGGGCTATCCATTTGATAACCATAGTCAACATTTCAAAAAAATGGATATCCTTGAGCACAAGCACCAATAACATCAAATAATGGAGTTAAAGCATGAGCTAGGGTAGGACACTAGTAGAATGTGGTCATTTTAGAGAGAAAATCCCTCAACAATAAAATGAAATGCATTTGAATATGATGCCAGAGGCTTGAAATATGAAGAAATCACATACCTTCTCCCGCGCTTAGCTGTCACTCCTTTTCTCCCTCTCTCCAATCAAAATAAAAATGATGAGGTTGTTTCACTTTTTTTTTGAATGTATACCCTGAATCTATCAGAATTCTGATGGTCAATTAAACACCCATCGAAATACCGACATCATTGGGGCCTATTACAAAAAAAAAAAACACCAAATTTGTAAGAAAAAGTTACCCATCGAAAACTTCTGCTAAAATTTGGCCCCAAATGTAGTAGTGTTTCTCATCTTTTTCAATCTTATCTATCTACCCCTGATATACATTGTTGCACATGTTCACATCATTGGAAGGGTCTTCTACTGATTTTCTTACTTTGTTAATGATTGCTTCTTCTTCTTGGATTTTCTTAAAGTGATCATCAGTCAACTTGTCCTAGTCCATACATTCTATAATGATCTTTCTACCCTTTGTTGCAAACTCCTTCAGGATGCTTGACCAATCTTTAGAGAACTTAGGTCAAGTGCAAAGTTACTAATTAGTTCACTTAGCCTCTTCTTTCTATACTTTTCTTTTGCAACTTGAGATGCAGACTCTTCCAAACTAGAGGAGTTTGTCTTGAAGGCTGTGAGGATATTGCTAACATCATCAAATGTATTGACCTTAGACACTTTCTTGTTTGAAGGTAATAAATTGTTTAGAATATTGACTGATTCAACAAACAAGGGGTTTATCATCACCTTTTTTTCCTTTTCTTTCTCCATGGCCAAGACACTAATCTTAATCAGGTCTTCTTCTCCCCAAGAATCGAAATTGGTGGTGTTTGGTGTTAATCTTGTCAACAATGATGCTGAGGGTAATGGAGTGATAGGAGTGCTATCCACCATTTCTTTCTTAACTCTTATTTTCATTTCAATAGATGGCTTGTCTTTTGGTTCACTTATTTTTACCTTTTCTTCTCCTTTCTTTTCTTCTATCTTTTCTTCTTCTTTTTCTCTCTTTCTCTTTGTCCTTTTGTGTCTCTTTTTCTTCTTCCTTTTGTCTCTTTTTCTTCTTCTTTTTCTTCTTGTTGTCACTTGGGTGAATTGTCACCACATATAATTTTAGCTTCTTGTGTGCTCACAAAAGCTTCTTCAAACTTGTCCAAGTCTTTATCTGTAACTACCATTGCAATCTCTACATTATCAATAATGATAGTGTTGTCCTTTGGTGTCTCTATCATGGGCGCAGACTTTTCTACCGCTGAAGGAGTTTCAACTATAGGAATTGAATCCTGAGGACCTGTAAATGGTACATTTGTGGTCTTTGACTCCTTGGCTACCTTTTTGGGTACTTGACCTATGGGCACAGTAGGTGGGTACATGTGTCTATTCATGAAAACCTTCTCAAAGGCTTTTTTATCACTTTTACTATCAACTCAAAATTCTTATCCATTATGTGTAATGTCGTTAACTTTCTTCTTAGATGTGGCTTCACCAAATCTAGTAATAGTGTTTTCTCTTCTAAGGAACACACCGGTAGACTTTCATCTAGAATATTTTCTCTTATCCTAAGATCTTCTTCAATAACTTGTTTCTTCAAGGATTCTAAGATGTTCCAAACATTGTCTGGAATGACCATTTTCAGTTCCAAGACTATCTTTTTGAACTTGATCATATGTTTTATGATCATGCCATGAATCTATGACTTGTTAATTTCACTATATTTGTCATAAAACTTTCCTATCTGATCCAATATTCCTTCATCAACAATCCTTGTACTCAACACTTTAAGACTAGGTCTGAAACCTACCTCAAGAGGTGCTTGAGTATTCTTCCTGCTTCTTGTTGCTCATGAGGATGGATGACTTGTGCTAATTTCTTTCTTCCTCTTAGGCATTTCCTTATACTCAGGAGGAGCTATAAGATCAATTTTTTTTGTGGGCATAGGAGGGGCAACATCATATTTTTCCTATTTATCCTTAGGGTCTTCAAATTTCTCAATCTTGACCTTCTTTAACTTGGGATCATCTTCCTTTTCTTCTGCAGATGATGCGCTCTCAATTCCCAAAGAAAATTTTTCTTGTCTTTCTTTTTCAAGGTTGGCTTGAGTTACTCCATGAATTATGAGGATCTCAGAAGTAACCTTAGCTACTTTTCTTTTAGTTGTTGTGCTATTCAAAACAACATCAACTTCTCTTGTTTTCTCTTCATAAGTCCCCCATCTTGGTTCATCAGGGTCCTTAGGGGATGATAGCAATACTTGTGCATATGCTTCTAGGACTTGTTCATCAACCTCATATCCAAGTGGATGGATCCACTTTGTTCTTGGTTCCACTACTTCCATACAAGTTGTATCAATTTTTACCATGAAATAAATAGTGTCTTTGTATTTCTCAATAATTTTTTCTAGAATCCTATATCTCATCTGCATTCTGATTCTCAATGTCTTCAATTCCATTTTCATTTAATCCTTTATTGTACTCTCATTAGTTTCCTTAAAGGATATCTATGGCATTGTAGGCCTAGTCTTGTCCAAATACAAATCTGACACCTTTCCAAGAATGTGGATGTACATGTATATGGTCATAGACCCAAACCTGAATCTTTTGGTCTTATCATGCTTAATGGCTTTAATGTTGTCTATCAATTGTGTGCGTAGAATCTCACACAAATTAAACTCACCATTTTCTCTCACAAGTCTTATTTTTGCAAGAATTGTGGTCGCTGACACACTATTCACCCTGCTGGTGTGTTGAAACATATACCCTAGTATCATAGACATCAATTTCATGTCTTTCTCCTCTATAGGCTCAATACTCATTCCGCACCTATCACTTCTTGATTTGCATGTTTTCTCAACTATCTTCCTTACATCCTTACCCATTGGAAGAATGATGCATATCCTTGAAAGGCCCATCATTTCATGAATTAGGTCACCTATGATTCTCACTGGTACTTCACCTATCCAAAAAAGGTCATCATGAATTCTTCTAAGCAAGATCTTTATCCATTCTGACTCATAAAATTCATATGCAGTAGCATATTCAACCATGGGATGGTTTTCTAACTATGGAAACTCATCAAGGAAAGTCTTATCTAATTTCATCATGGTTTCAATGTGCACTCTAATTCTATCAAGACCCACCGGTTCCTTCTTACAGTATATGTATGCACAGATGTCTTCAACATGCATAACACCCATAGGGGTTCGGGAAAATGCTCCTTCTAAATCATCTAGGGTAGATTTGAAAGGGTGCCTCTTGAAAATGTATCTCTTCATCTCTACAACATCAAACACAAAAGGAGTAGCCATAACTTACTTGTATATCTCTTTACAATTAGTTTATGAGAACTTCTAAATTTTCATGATGGATTAGGGCTTCCGCAACTAATCAAACACACTTCTTTGCTAGTGAATCAATCTTTAATCCTTCACAATAAACTACTATGGCTTCAGTGCTCTTCAATCACTCCAAATCAAATGCAATGAGTGATTTACAAGTCTTTGTGTAGTTTAAAGTGAAAAACTCGCTATTAATGCTTGCCGAGTAAACCAAACTTTCACTAAAAATCTCTAACTTTCATTCTGCAATCAATCAGCTAGTGCACTCTTGCACATAGGTTATGCTAGTCTCCAAAAGGTTAAATCCAAAGGTGCATACTTTGAGGGTGAGTATACCAGCTGCATAGGGGTCTAGAGCTAAATTAGCTCCCCCTATGACCCCGAGGGCCATTTATCTAGATGTAGAGGGTGTGTCCACTACGGATGCATCCAATACATACTCATAAACCTTATCCTTCTTCACCTCTAACCAAATCATGCTCACATCTTCTGAAGCTTTCACAAACTTGACTTCTCCTTCAGTGTCCAATATTGATTCTTCAAGCTTTTTAGGGCTTTTTCGACCTTGCATTCTTGATCTACAAAAATTTGAGATGTGTCCAACCTTATTACAAGAGTGACAAATAACTAGAGGCCTTATATTCCTTGGTTCATTGACATGGGTTACCATTTTACATTATCTAGCTGAGTGACCATTATAGTTACATATCTGACATGTAATATTCTGAGAACTTCTCACATTTGGCTGATTCTGATTTCTTTGATTATGTTGAGTCTTGTTCTTTTGACTTGTCTTACAATTCATAGCTCTCTGACCAAATTTATTGTGTGGATAATAGTAACCATTGAAAGGTTTTACCTCCTTACAGTTCCTAGCTATATGTCCATGCTTGTTACATGCATAACAAGTTCAGTCTACTAGCTTGCGCTAATCTTTGGATGGTTCAACATTATCTTTAGTCTGATTTTCTATCTTCCTAGCATTAGTAGAGTCTTTTTGTGCTTTCATCCTTTCTCGCATGTTATCAATCTGATTCTGAGCTTCATTGAATCCAATACAACTAGTATTCCCTTTAAGCTTTCTTGCATATAACTAAGACTCTATCAAATTAGAACTAGTGTGTAATTTTTCAATGTGATTCTTTGCCTCTTTCAATTCAGATTCCAAGCTCTCTTTGCTATTTCTTAGCTCCAATATTTCCATCTTTTCTTTCCTCAATTCTTCATTCAGTTGAAGGTTCTCTTTGATCTATTCATCATAGACTTCCTGATTGTTAGTTATCTTGTTAGCCAAATCTTCAATTTGATCTTTCAGAGATGTGTTTTCTTCATTTATCTTTTTTATCATTATCCCTAAATCATTGGTAGAACATTGTTTTAAATATTTTCTTAGTCTTTTGATGACTACTTGAGCATCACTAACTTTTTATTTTAGTTCTTCAATTTCCTTTTTAGATCTGTCCAGGTCTTCAAGAGCAGCTTCAAGATTTCTTTTTAGATGTTTCATTTCTGTCTTGTCCATGATCTCCTCAAGTGGTTAAACTTCTTTGCTGAGGACCAGAGCTCTGATACCAATTGTTAGGAATGGGAACACTGAGCGGGGGGGTGAATTAGTGTTCACTATATTTAATATTTTTACTTTACTCTTTAAACTTATCTTGAATGCTTAAGTATTGAAATGAACATTAACATAAACAAGAAATGTGAACTCAACACATAACACCAATATGGTTATGAGGAAACCCAAATAGGTAAAAACCTCAGTGGGAATTAACACCCACTAATAATCTATACTAGTGTCTTATGATTCTTGTTAGAAGATGCTTAACATTGTTAGGAGTTGTCTTTACAATGCTTTTAGTATAGTGACCTTGTCAAGGGTCGGACCCTATTAGGATTCTTTTACAATAACCCTGTTAGCGATGTGGACACACTATCCTAGAGCTCACTGCTCAAGTGGTGAAGGATACAACCTTTTGATCTCAGATACACTCTATATCTACTGGATGAACTGGCGCTATGACACTTCCTGTCAAATCAATTCCTTTGATGCGCTGATGCTTTGACCTCTTGCAAATCTCTAATACATATTAACAACTCTTCGCACACTTTTGCTCTGCTTATCTCAACTCTATAACAACTTCCATGCATATTACAAAGGGCACATCTTATATTTATACGTGCTACCAAAACAATTAACTAGGTCAGCCTATAACTAATTGCATACAACACTTCCAAGTGAATTGGATCAAGCATGTTTACAAAAAAAGTTAATTACATGTCTAAAACCTAATTAAAATAGCTGCATAGCCTTTAAAAGACAATAACATCATCACTAATCAAATTAGCAACAGTTGGCTGCATACTCTATTCTGTTCTGGCATTCATTGGCTATGTAACTTCAACTGTATGTATCTTCTTCAATCATGCGCTCTTAGACTTAGCATGAATATACTCTTACCATCTTATCTTCAAGGGTGCATACCATAACTCAGTCATACGCATGTGCGTTGATGCTCTAAACTACTGGTGCTCTACTAACTGTCCTGTCTTCTGTACTTAGCCAAATTTTGATCTTCTGATGATGTGCGTTGACTCCAAAAAACTATATGACTTTGTTTCCATAATGACAACACTATATCTAGTCATATACAATAGTATAGTCAACTTTCCAACATGATCTACGTTGTGCAAATTTAGTTTCATGTTGTGATATTGGGTTGATTGGTAGAGGAGTAAACATTTCATGTATTGGTTTTATTGTTGTTGTCTTTGGAAAATGTGCACCAATTTGTGTTTAATATTTGTGGATACTTGGAAGATGTAATAAGATATTTTTTAGGTCTACTCTTTCTCCTTGTTTGTATTGCTTTCACCACATTAATTTCTTGAGGCCAATTTGTTGATATCATTGTTTTAGGTTGATTTGATTGATATTTCTCTTCATGGGATGCATATATAGAAAATAAAATTTGTTGCAAACGATGTGGAAGGTATGTAGGTTTTGAAAGATTTTATTTTGAGGGTTTTTAAGTATATGGTAGAAGTTTTGAAGGAAATTTGATGAATGATTTCTTGAGACATTGTGTACAAAAAATATCTACTTTCTAAGGACACTAATGGAAGTTGTATATTGAAGGCTTATATATTATAACTCTTTTCATGTATCCTACACTAGGATAGTGAGTCTCCTCAATAATTCATTCTATATATCTTTCTCAAAGAGAGTGAGTCTTTGTAACAATTCATTTGTATATTTCTCTTAGATAGTGAATTTTGGCTAAAAATTTGGTAGTCAACCTCATTATAATAATTTTCAAATATTGTATTCGCTATGTTTTTTTACCTAATTGGGTTTACTGCAAATATTGTGTTTACTCTTGTACATTGGTGTTGATTGTATTAAATTTTACTATTGCTGATTAAAATTATAAGTTTTGGAACTAAAGTAAAGATATTAAATTTTGTCTAGACCAATTCACTCCCACACCCTTCTCTTGTCTTTAGGTCTATTCAACAATATATTCATGATTTCTTGGATAACTTTTACATTTATCTTAGGTATGTTAGGATTAAGTAATACTGAGATGGGGGGTGAATCAATATTACAACACCTAAACTTAAACTTAAACCAGTTGCAAATAAACCATATCAATGTTGAAATGAAAAGAACATAAACACATAACACATAACTCATAACACCATTATTTGTTTTTGAGAAAACCCCGGAGGAGATGGTACCCACAACTATGCACTAAAATATTGAATCCTTGTTAGCAGATCTAGCCCTATTAGGAGTTGATTATTACGTAGTACATTTCCTTGTTAAAGGAATACAAAACCCTGTTAGGGGTATACAAAAACCCTTTTAAAGGTGTGGTAAGCATACAACTCCTACAATCAAAATTTTATTACAAAAGTGTTCTTTAATAAGTGAACTGCACAAGCATATGTTATGCTTTGATAGTTCCAGTTATAGCTTTATCAATCTCTGATCTCGCATCTTCTATCTACCTTTTCTAATATCCTAAATTCTCATCCATCACATATCCATCTCTATCACATAGTTTCACTCTTATTGCTTCCACAAAACACTCTATACTTATATTAATTTTGTCATCCAGTCAGCTCTCAAATAAAATATAAAACATAATAATTACTTATACGAATGATAAATGTAGAGTCGGCAATCATGTATTACCAAATTATCAACAATATACAACTTTCATTTGACTTAACACATTACCATTCCATCTAACCTTTCCTCAATCATTGTGACTATTCATATGCCCTATTTCACTATTTCTCTATCTTCACATACCTTCATATCACTATATCTTACTGATATCAACATCAAAACACATGTGAACTTAACTAAAGGTCATACATATCCCAAAATGTCCTCCTCTAAGTTCGCAAGCCATAATATTGTTAGGAATAGTCCCAAGAGATAACTGAGAGGGGGGGATGAATTAGTTATCTAAAAGATTCAATTATTTATCCAATTAAGTATAGAAGAACATAAAGCATAAACACAATATGAGAACACTTAACACAACACCACAATTTTGGTTACGGGGAAACTCAAATAGGTAAAAACCCCGATGGGAATTAGCGCCCACCCTAAACTACACTAGAGTATAATGATTCTTGTTAGAAGATCTTACAACCCTGTTAGGAGTTGATCTTTACAATGCATTAAGTAAAAAGACCTGGCCAAGGGTTGAACCCTGTTAGGAGTATTTTACAATTAACCCTATTAGGGGTGAGGACGCATTGTCCGGGACCACACTGCTCAAAGGAGTGAAGGTTGCAACCTTATGTTTAACAGATACACACTATATTTGGATCTTGGTGAACTATGAGTTAGACCTGTTGTCTTGATCATCTCCAATGAATAGCATATACTCTCTTCTTTGTCACATAGACCTTCTACTGATGGCTCAATACTTCACAACTTCTTCTCTGCTCTTTTCTTTCAACTCTCTTCCATACTTAGTGATCACAACTAATTGGCTATAAGTATCTTTCTCCAAATGATATAATCAAGTCATCCTGTTAGATCTTCCTTGAAATAATATTAGAGAAAAAATATAACTCTCCAACATCTCCAATGGCTATACTAAGCATGCAACAAAAATTAGGACCACACAACTTCATATGAGTAAACGTGTGGCTTCATATAGTCAGCTCCACCAAATTAACTAAAACTTTATTCTCATACTAAAATACATCATGCACTCTTAACCAAACATTCTTAAATCTTCTCTAAACACTAATCCAAACACGCATATCAAAATGATAGGTGCAACTACTACAACAATATAAACAATGTTGGCTCCATCAGATAAACTAAGGAAACTGTAACTATAACTGGAAACATCATAACTCAGCTTGTACTACACAAATGACTCTGCATCAAGGAACATAGCTTCACTAACATGTCTACAACATAAATATAAAAGTTCAAGGCTCCATCACAACCGTATTGCAAATCACATACAAAACTCTTCCTGGGACCTATCAGGAACACTACTGATACAAACATCTATATTACTGTCTTCACTCATAATCAACCTCTGCATCTATGATATCATGCTAATAACATATCTAAGAAACAAATGCTCAAGGCTCTCTGCATATAACTTCCACACACATTGCTTACCATATGTTGTCATCAATGACAAACATACAATCAACACTCACTTGCTAGCAAATCTCAAACAATCTCCCCCTTTGGCATTGATGGAAACATATGGACTAAAAAACACCACCAATCCAAATGTACATTTATTTTATAACATTCTCCATTTCCTCAACAAAACTCCCCCAAGGATGAATCCTCCATCTACTTTTGAATGCTCTGAATATCAATTGTTGTATCTTCTTACTGTATAATCCATGTTACTTCATACTTCCCAACTGTATATACTTTCTCTTTTTCTATTGTTTTTCATGACTATATACTCACTCCCCCTTTGACATCAATGGAAAAGGGCACCAAAACAAATAAGCACTAGTACTACTCTTGAAGTAGAGTAGTCAACCATTCATCAATCACTGAGGACTGATGCACTCTTGCAAACTTTAATCAGATTCAGGGAAGGGAATTACTCCCAGGGTATGTGCAAGATCATGAGGGGCCAAACTATGCCCTTAGGTGGCAATGAAAAATCAGCAAATCGGGGTTAGTCAACTTGATGTGAAAATTTCAACTAGCTATGAACCTAATATCAAAAACTTGTAAGAATAGAATCTATAGAAAATTAAATGTAGTTTCTAAACTACTAGGCCTTTTTTGAGAAAAAAGTTAGTATGATTGGTGAAAAGTATAGATTTCAATGCAGCAGTACAAAAATTTTAGGAAAAAAATAAGTAGGTGTATGTCTGACCACCTTAATCATAATCAAATGATAATATTTTATTATAAGATTTTATATATAAGTAGTAGACTCATGCTCGGATGTGATGCATATTTTTTGTAATTTTATTCCAAAAAAATAATTAATTATGAATTTTCTACTACAATGTTTTCAGAATAAAAAAACTCTCGTGTCTGACCACCTTAACTAATTCAAAACTTTACAAAAGTCAAAAAAAGAAAAATTTCCTTATAGTAGGTGAAGCATAGAATGTGATGCATTTTTCAGATTTCAAAAATGTTATACCATTTGAAAGTTATAGTCATTTTTCAATCAGTATATAAATCAGCACTTTAGAGGTAGCTCGATTAGAAAATAACTAATAATTACTTACTGAATTCAAAATTTGATAGCAATTATATCGATAGAAAGCTGATAATCTCCTTAAGATACCCTTTTCATTTTATCAAATTCGGGTGAAAAAAAAGTCGTCAGCTACATTGTCAAAGTCTAGAACTCAGAGAAACAGAGGAAAACAAGTATTTGAGACATTCCAATAGTTGACCATGTAGGTTTGGTGCACAAAGCAATACCGAGCCTAATCGTGTACTTGATATTTTCCTGAATATGATGCAGAATTTTGAATTTTCACTTTGCGTCCACTTTCTCCCTCCCATTTCTCCATCCTTCATAAACTATATATTAGTTATATATTAGATATATTAAATATTATATAATATCAATTATATAATAAATGTTATATAATATATATTTTACATTAAATATTATTTAATATATATTAATATTAAAAACTATATATTAGATTATATTATATATATTAAATATTATATAATATACATGTTACATTAAATATTATTTAATTATATATTAATATCAAAAACTATATATTAGATTATATATTATATATTATATATTATATAATATACATTTTACATTTAAAATATTATTTAATATTATTCTGAGCACCAGCATGAGTCCCTACAGGGGCATAGTTGTGCCTTTTACAGGCACTAAAAACCCTAGCTATGCAGAAATGGAGGCTTTGAAGAATAGTTCACTGGAGGCAGATTATAGAACCAGAGGGCAAGAGAATCACTCTGTTTGCACCGCCTGTGGCTGTGAAATGGTATCTTTCCCTGCTTTTTCAATCGGAATGCTAAATTGCAAAGGTTCTCGAAATAGATTATGGTCACCGGACAATTGTACTCACGCCTATTGATAATTTGCCAGCTCAACAAAGTCATTGAGAGGTTAAACAAGAACAACCAGATGGATCTTTGAACCGGCCGAAGATTATGGAGAGCGGGGAAGGGTTTGGTAAAATGAGCAGTTGTACTGGAAATTATGTAGGCACCATAGAACTGACCACATTAATAAATTTAAAGAAGTGATCAGCGGCGGTGCGACATTATGAGGAAAGCCTTGTCGTTTTGATGGCGCTGCCCCAATATTATGAAGAATGTCTTTCCGCTTCAATGTCAGTGCTGCCTTTGTCTCAGACTTTTGCCATTGCTTCTCATCAGTACTCTAAGATATGGCAGCCTGGAATGTGGGCTTTTTCACAGCATAGTCCTTCATAAATTCTTTATAAATCATCATGTGTTACAATATTCTACTCATTTTTGAATGACTTACTCAAAGAATTTAATTTTTACTATAATTTTGGATCCATGGATTGTCATTTTGCACTCGAAGAGAAGCTGCGGATTGCAAGAATTTGATAAATTTGGTTTATCTCATTTTCTTTCTCTGCCATTTTTGAGTAATACGATTTTGTTTTTGTCCGTCTTAAATGATTTCACCTGAAGTTAATGAATTTTTTTAGATGATTTTGTCTGAAGTTTTAATGAAATTTCTTCCATGGATGCTAATGAAATCTCTTCCATGAATGCTGATAAGATGTTTAAATTTAGAGTTAATAAATTCTATAGCTTGAATGTTCTTTGTTGTAGAAGCTTATTTTCATGGTTTGTGATATATGCAATTCCTTAATAGTTTCATTCTTAACAAAATTCGTAACTAGATTTTTCATAGCCAATTTTCTTCTTGATCATTGCAATATTTTCTTCTCCACTGAACATTTTGTAATCAGTTGATATACAATCACATTTTTCTCTTGGCCAATTTTGTGGGCTCACAATTGAGCCTATAGATCCACAAAAGGGTTGAAATTTGGATCTGGTGGAAGAGTATTATTAGCAAGAAGTCATTCACTAACATCTCATTTGGGTCATGGGGACTCCCTAAGGGTCCTAGTATGCCTTATCATGCGTTAGGACCCCTAGGGAATCCCCATGACCAATTTTGACAAATTGGAACTTTCAAGTGTGTCTTAAGGAGTCCTAAGACCCCTTAAGACACACTTGAGCATTCCAATTTGTCAAAACAAGCCATGGGGACTCCCTAGGGGTCCTAGTATGCCTTATCACATGTTAGGACCCCTAGGAAGTCCCCATCCCCCTTTTGACACATTGGGATGCTCAAGTGTGTCTTAAGGGCTCCTAGGACCCTTTTGGACACACTTGAGCATTCCAATGTGTCAAAAGGGGTCATGGGGACTCCCTAGGGGTGGTAGTATGCCTTATCATGCATTAGGACCCCTAGGAACTCCCGATGACCCCTTTTCACACATTGGAATGCTCAAGTGTGTCTTAAGGGGTCCTATGACCCCTTCAGACACAATTAAGCATTTCAATATGTTAAAAAGGGTCATGGGGACTCTTTTTAACATATTGAAATGCTTAATTGTGTCTGAAGGGGTCATAGGACCCCTTAAGACACACTCGAGCATTCCAATGTGTCAAAAGGGGTCACAAGGACTCCCTAGGGGTCCCAGTATGCCTTATCATGTGTTAGGACCTCTAGGGAGTCCCCATGACCCCTTTTGACACATTGGAATGCTCAAGTGTGTCTTAAGGGGTCGTAGCACCTCTTAAGACACACTTGAGTGTTCCAATGTATCAAACAGGGTAATGGGGACTCCCTAGGGGTCCTAGTACACCTTATCACAAGTTAGGAGCCCTAGGGAGTCCCCATGACCCCTTTTAAAACACTGGAATGCTCAAGTGTGTCTTAAGGGTTCGTCGGACCCCTAAGACACACTTGAGAATTCCAATTTGTCAAGAGGGCTCGAGTGTGTCTTAAGGAGTCTTAGGACCCCTTCGGACACACTTGAGCATTCAAATGTGTCAAACAGGGTCATGGGGACTCCCTAGGGGTCCTAGTATGCCTTATCATGCATTAGGACTCCTAGGGAGTCCCCATGACCCCTTTTTGAGTATTCCAATGTGTCAAAGTGGTCCATGGGGACTCCCTAGGGGTCCTAACAAGTGATAAGGTGTACTAGGACCTCTAGGGAGTCCCCATGACCACATTTAAGACATTGGAACCCTCAAGTGTGTCTTAAGGGGTCCTACAACCCCTTTGGACACATTTGAGCATTCCAATGTGTCAAAAGGGGTCATGAGGACTCCTTAGGGGTCCTAGTATGCCTTATGATGTGTTAAGAATGCCAAGGAGTCCCAATGACCCCTTTTAACACATTGAAACACTCAAGTGTGTCTTAAAAGATCCTAAGGCCCCTTAAGACACACTTGAGTATTCCAATATGTCAAAAGGGGTCATGAGGACTCCTTAGGGGTCCTAGTATGCCTTATGATGTGTTAAGAATGCTAGGGAGTCCCAATGACCCCTTTTAACACATTGAAACACTCAAGTGTGTCTTAAAAGATCCTAAGACCCCTTAAGACACACTTGAGTATTCTAATGTTTTAAAAGGGGTCACGGGGACTCCCTAAGGGTCCTAGTATGCCTTATCATGCATTAGGACCCCTAGGGAGTACCCATGACCCCTTTTGACACATTGGAATGCTCAAGTGTGTCTTAAGGGGTCCGAAGACCCCTTAAGACACACTTGAGCATTACAATGTGTCAAATGGGGTCATGGGGACTCCCTAGGTGTCCTAGTATGCCTTATCACATGTTAGGACCCCTAGGGAGTCCCCATGACCCCTTTTGACACATTGGAATGATCAAGTGTGTCTTAAGGGCTCCTAGGACTCCTTAAGACACACTAAAGCATTCCAATGTGTCAAAAGGGGTCATCACGACTTCCTAGGTGTCCTAGTACACCTTATCACATGTTAGGACCCCTAGGGAGTCCCTGTGACCCCTTTTGACACATTGGAACACTCAAGTGTGTCTTAAGGGGTCCTAGTATGCCTTATCACACGTTAGGACCCCTAGGGAGTCCCCATGACCCCTTTTGACAAATTAGAATGCTCAAGTGTGTCTTAAGGGATCCTAGGATCCCTTATCACATACTTGAGTGTTCTAATGTACCAAAAGGGGTCATGGGGACTCCCTAGGTGTCCTAGTACACATTATCATGTGTTAGGACCCCTTGGGAGTCCCCATGACCCCTTTTGACACATTGGAACACTCAAGTGTGTCTTGAGGGGTCCTAAGACCTCTTAAGACACACTTGGGCATTCCAATGTGTGAAAAGGGGTCATCAACACTCCCTAGGGGTCTTAGTATGCCTTATCATGTGTTAGGACCCCTAGGGAGTCCCCATGACCCCTTTTGACACATTGGAATGCTCAAGGGTGTCTTAAGGGGTCCTAAGACCCCTTAACACACACTTGAGCATTCCAATGTGTCAAAAGGGGTCATCGGGACTCCCTAGGGGTCCTAGTACACCTTATCACATGTTAGGACCCATAGGAAGTCCCCATGACCCCTTTTGACACATTGGAAGGCTCAAGTGTGTCTTAAGGGGTCGTAGGACCCCTTAAGACACACTTGAGCATTCTAATATTTCAAAAGGGGTCATCGAGACTCCCTAGGGGTCCTAGTACACCTTATCATGTGTTAGGACCCCTAGGGAGTCCCCATGACTCCTTTTGACACATTGGAATACTCAAGTGTGTCTTAAGGGGTCCTAGGACCACTTAAGACACAATTGAGCATTCCAATGTGAAAACAGGGGTCATGGGGTCTCCCTAGGTGTCCTAGTACACCTTATCACACGTTAGGATCCCTAGGGAGTCCCCATGACCCCTTTTGACACATTGGAATGCTCAAGTGTGTCTTAAGGGGTCCTAAGATCCCTTAACGCACACTTGAGCATTACAATGTGTCAAAATAGGTCATCGGGGCTCCCTAGGGGTCCTAGTATGCCTTATCATGCGTTACGACCCCTAGGGATTCCCGATGACCCCTTTCGACACATTAGAATGCTAAAGTGTGTCTTAAGGGGTCATAGGACCCCTTAAGACACATTTGAGCATTCTAGTGTTTCAAAAGGGGTCATTGAGACTCTCTAGGGGTCCTAGTACACCTTATCACATGTTAGGACCCCTAGGGAGTCTCCATGACCCCTTTTGACACATTGGAATGCTCAAGTGTTTCTTAAGGGGTCCTAGGACCCCTTAAGACACACTTGAAGATTCCAATGTGTCAACAGGGGTCATGGGGACTCCCTAGGTGTCCTAGTACACCTTATCATGCATTAGGACCCCTAGGGAGTCCCCATGACCCCTTTTGACAAATTGGAACACTCAAGTGTGTCTTAAGGGGTCGTAAGACCCCTTAAGACACACTTGAGTGTTCCAATGTGTCAAAAGGGGTCATCGAGACTCTCTAGTGGTCCTAGTATGCCTTACCACACGTTAGGACCCCTAGGGATTCCCCATGACCCCTTTTGACACATTGGAACACTCAAGTGTGTGTTAAGGGGTCCTAGGACCTGTTAACATACACTGGAGTGTTCCAATGTGTCAAAAGGGGTCATGGGGACTCCCTACGACTCCTAGTATGCCTTATCACATGTTAGGACCCCTAGGGAGTCTCGATGACCCCTTTTGACACATTGTAATGCTCAAGTGTGTCTTAAGGGGTCTTAGTACCCCTTAAGACACACTTGAGCATTCTAATGTGTCAAAAGGGGTCATCGGGACTCCCCAGGGGTCCTAGTACACCTTATCACATGTTAGGACCCCTAGGGAGTCCCCATCACCCCTTTTGATACATTGGAATGCTCAAGTGTGTCTTAATGGGTCTTAGGACCCCTTAAGACACACTTGAGCATTCCAATGTTTCAAAAGGGGTCATGGGGACTCCCTAGGGGTCCTAGTATGCCTTATCATGTGTTAGGACCCCTAGGGAGTCCCCATGACCCCTTTTGACACATTGGACCACTCAAGTGTGTGTTAAGGGGTCCTAGTCCCATGACCCCTTTTGACACATTGGACCACTCAAGTGTGTGTTAAGGGGTCCTAGGACCCCTTAACACACACTTGAGTGGTCCAATGTGTCAAAAGGGGTCATGGGGACTCCCTAGGGGTCCTAGTATGCCTTATCACGTGTTAGGACCCCTAGGGAGTCCCCATGACCCCTTTTGACACATTGGAATGCTCAAGTGTGTGTTAAGAGGTCGTATTACCCCTAAAGACACACTTGAGTGTTCCAATGTTTCAAAAGGGGTCATGGGGACTCCCTAGGGGTTCTAGTATGCCTTATCACCTATTAGGACCCCTAGGGAGTCCCCATGACCCCTTTTGACACATTGTAATGCTCACATGTTTCTTAAGGGGTGCTAAGACCCCTTAACACACACTTGAGCATTCCAATGTGTCAAAAGGGGTCATCGAGACTCCCTAGGGGTCCTAATACACCTTATCATGCATTAGGACCCCTAGGGAGTCCCCATGACCCCTTTTGACACATTGGAATGCTCAAGTGTGTCTTTAGGGGTCCTAAGACCCCTGAAGACACACATGAGCATTCCAATTTGTCAAAAGGGGTCATGGGGACTCCCTAGGGGTCCTAGTATGCCTTATGATGCATTTGGACCCCTAGGTAGTCCCCATGACCCATTTTGACACATTGGAATGCTTAAGTGTGTCTTAAGGGGTTCATACTAGGATCTCTAGTTAGTCCCCATGACCCCTAGGAAGTCTCTCTCTCTGCCTCCAGTGAACTATTCTTCAAAGTGTCCATTTTTGTGTAGCTAGGGTTTACGACGCGTGAAAAGGCACATTTAATACAAAGATTTTTCCAACCACCTTTAAAGACGTAAAAGAAATGAGAAAATAATTATATACATCAATATATGTAAAAGTTCAGTTTTTTTCATTTTCTCCCGCCCTTTTTTCATCAGCCTGGGAATATCAGGTACCCGATATGGAATCGGATACTCAATTTTTTCCAAGTAATATTTGACCAGAATATTCCCTATTCCCACAGACCAGACAATCATGAGATTTTATACTTTTTTCACGTGTTGCAAAACAAAAAACATGATTTGGGGCCCATTGTTTTATTTTTGTCGACTTGTGGTCTCACCATGGGAAGCAGCAGTCGTCGAAAGGCTAAACGCAAGAGGAAGCAGGCAGATGATGAAATTCAAGCATATAGGGGAAAAGATAAGGAAAATCACTAAAGAAGGAGAGAAGGTATGTTAAACATTAATCAAGGTGACCCCGTAAATGTAGTTGTAAGTGAAGAGGATGTTCAATTTGAAAATGCACAGATGGAGATTGAAAATGTAGACTTTGGGAACGAAAATGTTGCACAAGAACCACATGAACATTATACATCTCCAAATTATATGCGAAATGAAGTCCCTTGCAATAAAGATAATCAATCTTCAAATTCAGGGCTTTCAAGAACAACTAAATGGTTAATTTAAATTGAGGAGAACATTATGAATAATTGGGAAGGAAAGAGGTCACATAGAACTGTTAGGTTGTGGGCTTCAAGACTTTATGATCAATTTTTTTGAAACAAGACATTGGTTGAGAAATGTCAAATTTTTGTGCAATTGTTAAAGATGCAAAAGATGAGACCTGTGCTTGTGAAATTGAAGATTCGTGTGAACAAGAAAATGGAGAGAAATTCCATTGTTGTGAAGAATCCTTTCAATGCTCTCAATAGCATTGGGAAGACTAGCAGAGAAAAAGACAAGAGAGTTGCTCGCAGGGTTATTACAACCTCCTTAGTAAGTCATCAGTTGAGAAAGGCTCGTGTGATGAGACAAACTTTTGTTGACTTCAATATAGACCATAAAACTTTGGGTAGAGCACTTGCAAGAAGAGAAAGACTTGATGATCTGCTTCAAATTGATACATGGCTTATGGTGGGAGACTTCCACATTTCAATAAGAAGCTAACAGATGTTGTCAAGGATGAAATTCAACAATTTTGGGATGCTAACTCAAGAGTGTCACCAAATGTGAAGGATGTCTTGAAGTTGAGAGTTGGCAATTGAGACCACACTTCACATCCTAAACATTATGTGGAGGTAAGTCAAACAATGTTGTATAAAAAATTTTATGAGACACATCCAACATTGAAAATATCACAAAGGTCTTTTGAATCTGTGAAGCCATTTTATTATGTACCCCTTAAGATTTGAAATACATGTTGTTGCAAATATCATGTTGAGTTTTCAATGCATCATGAATTATTACAGTCCATTCATTCTACTTTGCATACTAATGAAATGCTAGAGGATTGTGGTGCAAGTGGTCTTCCCAAATCATCAAGAGACTTGCTAGATCAATTTTTATGTCATAGAGATGATGGTTGTTTGTTTTATAAAAAAGATTGCTTAAATGCCAAGTGCTCAGAATGTGGTGGCTTGTCCAAGTTTAGAACATGTTTTCATGAGGGTTTGGAACACAATTTTGGAAAGACACTCATCCAAAAAAGGTATATGAAACAGTGAAATATACATTGAAGAGTGGAGGTGAAGGCTCTAGATGTTAGTTAGTTGCAAAAGAATACAATGTTGCTGATTTTATCTCAGATTTCAAGACAAATATTTTTTACAAGTATGGAAGGCATAGTCACATGTCTCAATGGTTGGATCAACAATTTAGGACATGTAAGGACACTTTCCCCATTGGAACTATTATATCCATTGTAGACTTTGCGGAGAACTATACATTGCAGCCCCAAAATGAGACTCAAGCTCAATATTACAATTCCATTTAGGTTGCTATTTTTGTACACAACACATATAGACTATCCCTTGATAGCACAAAAGATGAGCAAAAGATAATCAGAGAGTACCATTTTTATATGAGCGATGATAGGTCTCACTCTCATGAGTTTGTTCAACATTATTTCCAGAACTATTTTGACTTCTTGCAGGAAAATGGTATTGCTATGGATAGGCATCTCATTTGGTCGGATAATTGTACCGGTCAATTTAAGAATGCCAGAATGTTTTATTGGTTGTGTAGAATGCATGTGGAGAGAGGTGTACCTCATATTTGGAGCTTTTTTGAGTAAGGGCATGGGAAAGGGGAGCATGACGGAGCAGGTGCGTGTGTGAAGAGAGCTCTAGTTAAGGAGCAATTGAGGATTTTAGGTGCTATACTTCTTGATGCTCATGCTAATGTTGATTGGTGTACTTTAGCATTGTCATAGGGGGGACTCTTGATTCTATAGTGTGTAGATTCTTTTGGTTGGTTGAGGAGGGAGCTATAGGAGATAGATTGGATTGTCAAACAGTGAAAGACTCTTCAAAAATGCATTCATTCCGAAGCTCCAATAGTAGTACATGGACCATTTGGACACGACAGTTGGCTTGTTTTTGCCCCATGTGTTTTCAGTATGATTGGGATCATTGTGAGTCAAGTGAGTGGGTGGATACATGGGTTCCATAGTATCTGACTCATTTATCTTTGACACTCTCTATAAGAAATGATGAAATGGACACTTCAATTGACTATGACCATCTTTTAGATCTTCTGAAGCTAGGAGATGGTTTTGCATTGGTTGCACCGTAGGGGAATGATGAGAGGCCAGATTATTTTTTAGCACGTTGTGTACAAGGTAAATAGAAGCTTGTACAACTGATGACAGATGATGATGGGTTCACATATCCTACTGGTTCAGTTGTTGTTGTGGGAACATGGCTGCGAACATACATGATTAGAAAGAATGGAGTTCCTGCATTTGAAGACTATGAGAAGCAAAAAACTATTCTCATGTATTCACACCTTGTTATAGCAAAAAATGTCAAGTTGTCAAAGCATCAAGGAAGACCAAAGACAAAAGAACTTTGGACTATTACTATTGTTGATCATGAAGCACTATTGGAGACCCTGAAGCAAAGAGATGACCCTTCAGGAACACTTGACTAGGTAATAAGTTAACTTAGTGCATTGTTTTCTAAGCTCGTTAAGCTTAATTTCAATACATTAATTTGACCTTTCTTAGATTGTATTTTGAGTCAATAAACTTGGTTTTGTATGTGGATTGTAACTTGTGCAGGAGCACCTATGAAGATGCCTATGGTCACCATGGATCCAATCAGAGATAGAAGGACAAAAGGATCCTTAATGGTTAATTGAGATCTTTTGAAGCCTATAATGGCAATTGGTAACAATCAATTTGATAGACAAGTTAAATGTCCTAGAACTCTTGATAAAGACTTATGACCAAAATCATCTATGGGTGGCCAATAGTGCCAAGAAGGGATCTTACATGTCATTTACTTATGTCATTTGCATGGTTTGAATTCTTACATGTTTGATTGTTGTTTCTAATGCTTTAAGGATATTATTTTTTATCATTTCAAACAATCTATAAAAGTTAAACCTCAAACATAATAAGCTACACAGTTCAAATTTCACAAGCTTAATCATGATTAATTTCACATTTCAAATTTCAAACATACCACTAAGAGTCAGTTGAAAGCGGCTCAGCAATGTATCTTTCAAACCGGTAGCAATCTTCTATGGCTCACATCTCAGACCTCATGATAGGTATCAAAAAACCATCAGGTGCTATGGGATTTTGTTTCTGAGGTCTACAATAACCTCTCTCAATTTTGGGCGATTCAACTTCATTTGCATTTGGCAAAGAGATCTCAGTCGATGCCAAAATTTGTAGTGAGGGTCAGTTGAAAGTGGCTCAGCAACATTTATTTCAAACCATCTGACCTGAAATCAAACCATCTACTCCATCAGCTCCAATTGGCCAAGTAAAGGCTAATGACAACCCTTTTCTCCCCACAAAGTCACCGGAACGCTCGCGACCATGCTCGACCCAAGTGACCCCAAGGTGCACTAAGCATGATTGGGCAGCGATCTTGCGGGGCTCATATCTTAGACCTCATGAGAGGTATCAAAAAACCATCAAGTGCTATGGGATCATGTTTTTGAGGTCTACAATAACCTCTCTCAGTTTTGGGTGATTCGACTTCATTTGCATTTGGCAAGGCGATCTCAGTCGATGCCAAAACTTGCAGTGAGGGTCAGTTGAAAGTGGCTTAGTAACGTATCTTTCAAATCATTTGACCTAACATCAAACCATCTAATCCATTGGCTCTAGTTGGTCAAGTAAACACTAGTGACAACCCCATTCTACCCACAAAGTCACCGGAATGCTTGCAACCACGCTCGACCCAAGTGACCCCAACATGCACTAAGCACGATTAGGTAGTGATCTTCTGGGGCTCGTATCTCGGACCTCATGAGAGGTATCAACAAACTATTAGGTACTATGGGATCATGTTTTCAAGGTCTACAATAACCTCTCATTTTTGGGCGATTCAACTTCATTTGCATTTGGCAAGGCGATCTTAGTTGATGCCAAAACTTGCAGTGAGGGTCAGTTGAAAGTCGCTCAGCAGCGTATCTTTCAAACCATCTAACTTGGCATCAAAAAATATACTCCATCAGCTCCAATTCGTTGGGTAGATGCCAATGACAACCCTATTCTACCCACAGAGTCACCAAAATGCTTGCGACCACGCTCGACCCAAGTGACCCCGAGGTGCACTAAGCACGATCGGGAAGTGATCTTGTGGGGCTCATATCTCAGACCTTGTGAGAGGTATCAAAAAACCATCAATTGTTATGAGATCATGTTTTCAAGGTCTACAATAACCTCTCTCAATTTTGGGTGACTTGACATTGTTTGCATTTGGCAAGGTGATCTCAGTTGATGCCAAAACTTGCAGTGAGGGTTAGTTGAAAGTGGCTCAGCAGCATATCTTTCAAACCATTTGACCTGGCATTGAACCATCTACTCCATCGGCTTCAGTTGGCTGGATAAACACTAGTGACAACCCCATTCTACCCACAAAGTCACCAGAATGCTCACGACCACGCTCGACCCAAGTGACCCCAAGGTGCACTAAGCAGGATTGGGCAGCGATCTTCTGAGGCTCATATCTCAAACCTCATGAGAGGTATCAACAAATTTTCAAGTGCTACAAGATCATGTTTTCATGGTCTACAATAACCTCTCTCAGTTTTGGGCGATTCGACTTCGTTTGCATTTGGCAAGGTGATCTCAGTCAATGCCAAAACTTGTAGTGACGGTCAGTTGAAAGTGGCTCAGTAGTGTATCTTTCAAACCATCTAACCTGGCATCGAACCGTCTGCTCCATCGACTCTAGTTGGCTTGGTAAATGCCAGTGACAACCCCATTCTACCCATAGAGTCACTGGAATGCTCGCAACCATGCTCGACCTAAGTGACCCCAAGGTGCACTAAGCATGATTGGGCAGTGATCTTCTGGGGATCATATCTCAGACCTCATGAGAGGTATTGATAAACTGTTAGGTGCTACGAGATCATTTTTCTAAGGTCTACAATAACCTCTCTTGGTTTTGGTAATTCAACTTTGTTTTCATTTGGCAAGGCGATCTTAGTCGATGCCAAAACTTGTAGTGAGGGTCAGTTGAAAGTGGCTCAACAGTGTATCTTTCAAACCGTTTGACCTGGCATCGAACCATCTGCTCCATCAGCTCTGGTTGGCCAGGTAAACGCCAGTGACAACCCCAATCTACCCACAGAGTCACCAGAACACTCGCGACCACACTCGACCCAAGTGACCCCAAGGTGCACTAAGCATGATTGGGCAATGATCTTGCAGGGCTCATATCTCAGACCTCGTGAGAGGTATCGAGAAACCATTAAGTTGTATGAGATTATGTTTTTGAGGTCTACAATAATCTCTCTTAGTTTTGGGCAATTCGACTTTGTTTGCATTTGGCAAGGTGATCTCAGTCGATGCCAAAACTTATAGTGAGGGTCAGTTGAAAGTGGCTCAACAATGTATCTTTCAAATCATCTGACCTAGCATCAAACCATCTACTCCATCAGCTCTGGTTGGCTAGGTAAATGCTAATGACAACCCCATTCTACCCAAAGAGTCACCGGAACGCTCGCGACCACGCTCGACCCAAGTGGCCCCAAGGTGCACTAAGCATGATTGGGCAGTGATCTTCTGGGGCTCGTATCTCAGACCTCATGAGAGGTATTGACAAACGATCAGGTGCTACAAGATCATGTTTTCGAGGTCTACAATAACCTCTCTTAGTTTTGGGCGATTCGACTTCATTTGCATTTGGCAAGGCAATTTCAGTCGATGCCAAAACTTGCAGTGAGGGTCAGTTGAAAGTGGCTCGACAGCGTATCTTTCAAACCATTTGACCTGGCATTGAACTGTCTACTCATCAGCTTCGGTTGGCTGGGTAAACACCAGTGACAACCTCGTTCCACCTGATGGAGCCTTATCTTTTTACAAAAATTAGGGCCTCCATTTGAGAAATAATGTCGGAGATTTGATAAGGTTGTCATTGATGTCATTGAAGGTTTTTTGGTTGCTCACAAGATATACAAACACATACTATTAAGTGGAGATAAAAACTAAGACAGATAGAAAAGACTATTGAATAAATAGCGTCAACAACTATGCAACTTGGCAACGTTGGAACATTAAGCATCATATCAACATTCAAATGGAGTGAAGTATACACACCAGAAATTAATGATCAAAGTCAACCCAAATAAATTTCATTTCCTCATAGATGTTAATAGCTATAGCATATTACAAAGATGAAAAACATATTATTTGGAAGAATATTACAAGAGGCGGTAAAGTAAAACTCATCATGAATGTCCAGTCAGTAATAATCAACCCATGAAGCAACAACTTCATCAAATGAAGTGAACACAACATGAGATAAAGATTGATTAAACATATGTGTATGAAGACATTTGAAGGAGCCATGCAGTAATAAAAAATAAATATACATAGTGTTGAGCATAGTTTGAAGGCAGTATTAAAATCATTCAATGAACATTTGAGAGACGATATATTCAAGAGATGTGTTTTTGTAAGTCTGAGGGATATCATGTTGTGAAAGCAATCATATATTATACACAATGGAAAAGTCAATAGTCACATGTCATATCTATCAATGGTAATATCGAAGATTGGAAATGAAGACCATAAGCTTATACGATAATGGAGATTTTTTATAGCATGAAATGAAGGCTCCTGCATACACGATGATATTGAAACATTATTGCCGGTAGTTAAAATTATTATAAGTGTGAACAAAAAGAATTGAAAATGATAATATATGAAATTAGCAATGCAAGTATGAGACTGAATGCACACATAATGAAAAATAGCGATATAATTGATGGTATAGAATTTGTATACGAAAATTCATAGAAGTGGTAAATGAAACTCTCATATTAGCAGTGATTGAACTTTTAGTTTAGTGATGAAGAGTAGATGGCATGGTTTTTGTTTTGCAGAGAAATTATCTTCAGTATCGGTACTAATGGCCTCATCATCGTCTCAGGCACAGGGAAAGTTAAGCACCATAAATCTAGGAAATCTATAGAAGTTAAACCTCAAACATAATAAGCTCCATGAACAGGGTATTCCAGAGTAAAGAAAAACAAATGTAACTTCAACAAGATATAATTTAAATCATAATGATAATCATAGTCAAGATATAACTTCACCATTCAATTTCATAAACATGAATAATAAATATGTATATACAAAAGATGATGCAAATATAGCATATAAAGAACATGTTCTATATATGTATCAAATGTATCAAAAGTATGTCCATATACAAATATGGCACGTGCCATTTCAAAATGTCTAAAAAATCAATGTTTTAAGGTGTACAATGTGGCATATATGCCATCTCAAAATGTGCCAAGTGTCATCTCTAAATGACCACAAAACTAAAACTGCATCCTATGTTGTAGGGGGATCATCAAAATGTAGCCTCTTTGAAGAAGTGTTGGGGTCTGATTGATCTTGCATAAAAAATGAGTTCAAACCAAAGTTAGATTGCTTACTTTATATGATTTGTACATATATATATATATATATATATATATATATATATATATATATATATATAAAATTCATAATTCAAACACTAATTTAATTAAAATTATAACTGAATACAAATATTTGTACCTGGTCTCTCGATCGCCTACCACGATTAGGTGTCCTAGCATAAGTCCTGGGTAGTGAAGGGACCATGCGAGCAATACCAACTCTGACCTATAAATATATATTTGTAATAATGAGATTGGTAGAGTGGTGCAACATAGAGTAATAAATCTACAAAATAGGATGATAGCATAATAAAATTAAAAATTGATTGAACTAAAATTAAAACTTACATCTCATGATCCCTACTCTAGAATAGTGGGCTGGGTCAACAAAGAAATGAAAGATTCTTGTGGGCCCTCCCTCACAGTCAGAGTAACCTATGAGAGTAAAAATATTGTCAATTATATATCAATTTACTTCATCATAGCAACCCTGGTTACAAAATACAAATAAAAATACATAAAAGTCTACTTACAATCGGGCTATCACTCTGAATCGAGACGCCTATAACCCTACACTACCAAACCGGTGTTAGGACATCATCAATAGCCACACCCTATACAATAAAGTGCAAGTAAAATATTTATTACTACACACAAGTGGCATACATATGCATGCATAATTAATCTTAAACAATTAACTACCTTTCCTTTGTCGAGACCTGATGAAGGAACCCCCTCATGCCCCCCACTGACATTGACTATAGCCTGCAAGAACACAATAAGATGACAATATATATTAGTAAATGTATGAATTTTATTGCTCTAATTGATAGAGATTTAAGCATGTACACCAAATGATATAAAAAATAACTAATGGGTACATAATTTATAATATACCATATAGTCATCAAGGCCAAATGAAATGGTCGAAAGTGTGGACTCATCCACCTGTCTCACCTCCTCCTGTGTCATCGACTGAACATAAATGGAAAAAATATATATACATAAGTGCATGCAATCATTAAAACTAATCTAAATAAATAAATTATTTTTAAATTAAATAAGTCATGTGACAAATTTATTTATAATGTTTACTCTTACCGTATCAACAGGAGTCAATGGCTTTGCGTGCACCTCCTGAGCACTCTCATGAGATGTAGATGCTCCATGAGGTGTTGTAGCCTTTGCTGCTGCGTCTCCTATATCCTCCTCATCAATATCATGAAACTGATATGTATCAGAATCAGTAAGTGGTCTGAGGCACATATGCCTGCACATAATGCACCTATGGGGCTCGCATACATGTGAACTCCGATGAGATGTCGATGCGCCAGCAGCATCCACAAGAGGCAAAACTGACCTAGTCTATGTGATCAACTGATTACTCAGTAAATGAATGGCCCTAATAGTTTGTGAGGCAGCCTCTGCAATGATATTGGGATGCTACACTGGAGGAGGGGGTGCGACATCAGTGGGGGGGACAAAGGTAGTGGCCTTTCAGCACTAGGAATATGGCCTAGTCTGAGGAGCTCCTTTGCCTATGCCCTTGTTGGGCCTCATACTCCAATAATCAACATGGTGACCAAGCACAAACTCAGCATACAATTTTTTAATGAAATAAAATGGGACCTCCAAACTGCTATGGGGTGGTTTATCAAAAACCATCCACCAACGATCCCAAAAGTTTGTGTGCATTGCTTCATTTGTGCACCATTTTATTGATAATTTGGGCTTTTTGTGGTCAACTGGTATTCTGGTTTTAGGATCGACAAAAAGGGTGGCTATATCTTCCTTAGTTATAATAAGGGCCACAATCCCATCATGGTCAAGCCTGTCATCAAATTGGGCATGCATATCATCACACCAATGAAGAGAAGCATTATGTTGTTGTGTGAGTGTGTCAATATTTCCAACAATTGTATTTAGTGTGGCAAGCATGGGACCTAATGTAGGTATATTTTGATACGTGTTTTGGAAACCTCATATCATGTTCAAATTTTCTTGTATCAAATCTTGTAAAGATTTAGGGTTTAGATATGGAGGATTATTTTCGGGATCATTATTTGGTGTGGGAGGGTTATTTTCTTCATTGTTGTCAGCCATGCCTAATTAAATAAAAAACAAATCTAAATTTCAATCTAATTTCATATATTATTACAAATATAAATACAAAACCCTATTTTTTTAAAAAAGCTACATTTAGCATGAAAATGAAATAAATTAATAAAAATTATACAAATAACTTCTTACCGAATCTACTCAGAGTCAAATTTGTTGTTTCCAATATTAGGTACCTAAAAATATATCGGGTATATGAAAATTGCAAAAAGAAACTTGAAGAAAATCGCGTAAGGAAATGAAGAAAAGGGCTCGTGGGTTTCGGATTTATGCCATAGTTATCGGGTACCCAATAAGGTCTGTGCTTTGGTGGTAGGTTTTCCCAGGTGTACTAACACCTAGGCCTACTAAAAATTCAACAAGCGCTTTCATGCACTTTTGGACGAGTGAAAAGTGAATATTTTTCACATCGCCACTTTTTGGCCCCTCATGATCTTGCACATACCCCCCAGCTTCTCCCTAAGATACTCAAAAGTATCCTTTCGTAAAGGCTTTGTGAATATGTCTGCTACTTATTCTTTTGTGCTCACATAGTCCAATTTTACTTCTTTTTCTGCAACTTTCTCTCATAGGAAGTGATATTTTATCTCAATCTATTTTGTCTTTGCATGCATCATAGGGTTCTTTGACATATTGATAGTGGTAGTATTATCACAATGAACAACAATAGGATAATCAATCTGAATTCCAAAATCTTTTATCATCTACTTGATCCAAACAATTATAGAACAATTTAATGCTGCTGCTACATACACTACTTCTGTTATGGATTGAGAAATATATTTTTTCTTCTTTCTTGTCCAAGTAACAAGCCTATCTCCAAGAAATACTACTCCTCCTGAAGTACTCTTTCTATCATCCACACAACCTGCCCAATCTTCATCTGTATACACATGAAGGTTTACATTCTCTAAATTAGGATACCATAAACCATAGTCTATAGTTCCTTTCAAATATCTAAATATCATCTTTACTGCCATACGATGACTTTGTTTAGGTTCTCCTGCAAATCTTCCAACAATACCAACTGCATTAGAAATATTAGGTCTAGATTGAGTAAGATATATGAGTTTACCAATCATAGACTTAAATAAGGTTATGTCTACTGCTGTAGAATCATCTTCTTTTGAAAGCTTACATCCTCTAATCATAGGGGTACTTACTAGATTGTAACCATCCATCTTGAACTTCTTCAATATCTCTTTCACATACTTAGACTGATTAATGAAAATACCTTTGTCTGTTTGCTACACATTCAGTCCTAAAAAGTACTTGATAGGTCCAATCATGCTCATTTCAAATTTTCTCTGCATCTCTTTAGCGAATTCTACACTAAGCTTGTCATTACCACCAAAAATAATGTCATCAACAAATATAGCAACCAACAATAATCTATCAGGTGTCTCTCTTATGAATAAGTTACAATCTGTTGCTCCTTTCTTGAATCCAATATTAGTCAAGTAACCATCTAATGTTTCATACCATGCTCTAGGGGCTTGCTTAAGTCCATAGAGGGCTTTCTTTAGTCTACATACGGTATCAGGTCTATTTGATAAAGTAAATCCTTCAGGCTTCTCTATGTAAACTTATTCATTCAAGAATGTTGACTTGACATCCATCTGATATACTTTGAAGTCTTTGAATGTAGCATAGGCTAGAAACAACTTTATGACTTCCAATTTTCTTACAGGGGAAAAATTATTTGAATAATCAATTCCTTCTCTTTGTGTATATCCTTTACATACTAGTCTTGCTTTGTTTCTTACTATTGTACCATCTTCATTCATCTTGTTTCTGAATATCCACTTTGTTCTGATCACATTCTTGTCACTAGGTCTAGGGACCAATTACCATGTATCATTCTTAATTATCTGATCTATCTCTTCTTTCATTGCTTCATGCCAATCTGAATCATTACATGCATCTTCAACAGTTAAAGGTTCAATCTGTGAAAGTAAACATACCTCTTCATTAGCTATTGAACTTTTTTCTTTTGATCTTGTCATGACTTTGTTGTTCTGATCTCCAATGATATCTTCTTTTGAATGGTATCTAGGTGTGAATTTAGGAACATTATGTGTGACTCTCTCATCTGACTTATGTGATTCTTCTTCACTATTTTTAGGGTCATTGAATAATACATCAATCCTATCAAACATTTCTTCAACAATTGTTTCTCTAGTGGTAGGTCTAGGTTCTTCATCAATCATAGGTGCATAATCATGATATCTATCTTGAATCATAAACTTCTCATCAATCTTAACATGAGCACTTTCAACGATCTTCTTCAATCTTAACTTAAAACATCTATATAAGCTTTTTTTTTAGTAGAGTAACCAAGAAAAATACCTTCATCACTTCTTGCATCAAACTTGCCACTAGCTTCATCTCTCTTGATGTAGCACTTACTTCCAAAGATTCTGAAGTATTTTACTATAGGTACATTCCCAAACCATAGTTCATAAGGTGTCTTTTCTGCGCCTAGCCTCAAATGAAATCTATTGATAGTATAGACTATAGTATTGACCACATCTCTCCAATAGGTGTGTGCGACCTTTCCTTCAATCATGATGGTGCGCATTGTGTCAAGTATGATCATATTTCTTCTTTTTACAATTCCATTCTGTTGAGGTGTTCTAGGTGCACTTAGTTGTATCTTTATCCCATGTTCTTCGCAATACTCATAAAATTTGTTAGAGGTGAATTCTCCTCCTCTATCTGATCTCAAACATTTTATCTTCAATCTAGACTCCTTTTCAACTTTAGCTTTGAATATTTTGAACTTCTCAAATGCTTCAAATTTATCCGTTAAGAATGCAACCCACATCATTCTAGAATAATCATCAACAAACAAAATAAAGTACCCTTCACCATAGTATGATCTTGTTTGAGTTGGTCCACATAGGTCTTTATGCACTAGATCTAATTTGTTCTCTGTCGAATTATGCTTGCTTCTAAATGAATTCCTCACATGTTTTTCCATCACACATTCCCTGCATATTGTATCAACTAGTTTTGCAATGCTAGGAAGGTCTCTTACTACCTTTACATATCTTATCTTCACTATGTTGTCAAAATTGATGTCACATAGTCTTTTGTGCCATAACCAACTGTCATCTAATTTAGCAACAAAACAAATTGCTTCTGAATTAAGCTAAAAAATATTACCTTTTTTCTTTGAGCCTGATGCAATCATTTTTCCTTCCTCTTTATTAATGATGCACTTATTGCCTTTGAATTCCAACTAATATCCTGTGTCAAGCAACTATCCAACACTTAGTAGGTTATGTTGCAAACCATCAACATAAAGAACATCATCAGTATTGTTCTTTCCATCCAAGGTGATAGCTCCTCTACCTATGATAGGTTTAGGAGTGTTGTTTCCAAATCTAACCATGTCAGCTTTGTACTTATCTAGATGTACAAACCTATCTTTGTGTCCTGTCATGTGATGTGAACAACCATTGTCAATGATCCAATCTGTGCTAATATTTTGTTGTGAAACCAATGCTAACTCTTGTTCTTTCTTTTCATCTTCAAGGTCCATTTCATCAAACATTTTCTCCATATCTTCAAGAGCAATGAATCCAATTTCATCTTCTGCTAAGTCTTCATCTGATACTCCATCTACAGCAGAGTAACATTATTTTGTATACTTAGGCTTGTAATTAGTTTTGAACTTCTTGACTCTTGTAGGACACTTAGATGCAAAGTGACCAATCTTGTTACATGAAAAGAATTTGAATGGTAATTGACCTTCATATTTCCTTTTTCCTTTCCTTTCTTTCTTGGCAATCATAGAAATGAAATCATCTAGTTCTTTCTCTTCATCATCATCATCAAAATTACTAGAAGTGTTCAAGGATTTCTTACCATGGACTGAAGCTTTGAAGACTGTCTCACTTTTAGGCTCTGTCTTCAAACTTGAGATCTTGAATGCTGAAATTTTGCTGATTAAGGTCTCTCTTTTGAAATCTTTTGAAAATTTCATAGTCTCATATAGGATGTTTATCTTGTTCTCATATTCTTATGTCAAAGTACTCATCAACTTATCTATTAGGTCTTCTTCGCAAATTTCTCCACCATTGTTTCTGATTCTTGCAACTGCTTCATTAATTCTTTAATTATAGGCTTTGATGTTCTCTTCAGGTAGCATCTCCAATGTATTGTAATTTTTCTTCCATGTTTTTCTATGTGCATTCTTGTCTTGGATGTCTCCTTCAAACATGTCTTCTAGATACTTCCATATCTTGTAGGCTTTATCTACTTTCTTGATCTCGAAAACTCACTGTTAGACAAGGCGCTGATAAGGGCTTCTTTGGAAATAGCATTTTGAGTGAACATCTCCTTTTTCTTAAGAGTGGCATCTTCCTTTTCAAGATCTGATAAAGAAGGAATATGAACTTCTTTACTAGCTACTTCAAAAATCTCAAAGGCTATGCACTGCAAATGTGTCATCATTTTCTTCTTCTAATCTAGATAGTTCTCTCCATCAAACTTAGGACTTTATTTTCTAAATAATTCCATATGATCAACCTCAAGCTATTAAAATTTCTCTCTGAGGCACTTGGCTCTTATACCAATTATTAGGAATAGTCCCAAGAGATAACTAAGAGGGGGGGGGATGAAACAGTTATCTAAAAGATTCAATTATTTATCCAACTAAGTATAGAAGAACATAAATCATAAACACAATATGAGAACACTTAACACAACACCAAAATTTTGGTTATGGGGAAACCCAAATAGGTAAAAACCTCAGTGGGAATTAGCACCCACTATGAAATGCACTAGAGTATAATGATCCCTATTAGAAGATCTTACAACCCTGTTAGGAGTTGATCTTTACAATGCATTAAGTAAAGTGACTTGGTCAAGGGTTGGACCCTATTAGGATTCTTTTATAATTAATCCTGTTAGGGGTGAGGACACACCGTCTGGGAGCATACTGCTCAAAGGGGTGAAGGCTGCAACTTTTTATTTAATAGATACACACTATATCTAGATCTTGGTGAATTGTGAGTTAGACCTTCTATCTTGATCATTTCCAATGAATAGAATACACTGTATTCTTTGTCACATAGACCTTCTACCGATGGATCAATACTTCACACCTTCTTCTCTGCTCTTTTCTTTCAACTCTCTTCCATACTCAGCGATCACAACTGACCAGCTATAAGTATCTTTCTCAAAATGATATAATCAAGTTGGCCTGTTAGAACTTCCTTGAAATTATATTAGAGAAATAATATAACTCTCCAACAACATTCCCAACTGCTATACTAAGCACACAACACAAATTAGGACCTCACAACTCCATATGAGTAGATGCATCACTTCACATAGTTGGCTCCACAAAATTAACTAAAACTTTATTCTCATACTGAAATACATCATGCACTCTTAACCAAACATTCTTAACTCTTCTCCAAACACTAATCCAAACATGCATATCAAAATGATAGGCGCAATTACTACAACAATATAAACTATGTTGGATCCATTAGATAAACTCAGGAAACTGTAACTAGCAATTGGAAACATCATAACTCAACCTGTAATGCACAACAGCCTTTGCGTGCATGAACATAGCTTCTCTAACATGTCTACAACATAAATATAAACTCTCAAGGCTCCTTCACAACCATACCGCAACACATACATAACTCTTCTTGGGACCTGTCAAGAACACTACTGATACAAACATTTATATTATTGTCTTCACTCAAAATCAACCTCTGCATCTATGATATCATGATGATAACATATCTAAGAAACATATGTTCAAGGCTCTCTACATATAACTTACATGCACATTGCTTACCATATATTTTCATCAATGAAAAACATACAGTCAACACTAGCTTGCTGGCAAATCTCCAACAAATATATCATGTATTATCTTTGCTGACCAAAATTATACTGCAATATATTGTTATTCTAATTCTGTACTTGGCCATTTTCATGACTTGTGTCTCCCACAGTTATAATGACTTCATACAATCACTCTGGGACATAAGTCTTTCCATAAATGACAACCCTTAAGTGATTCATAGTGCTCTCAAAACATCACTTGCCAACAAGGTAACTCTATTTTTTATCCAATATTTTTAATGACCATTATCTTGAAGTTACTCATGTTGCACTCTTTTTTTTTCTAATTTATCTAACCTATATCTTTTTTGTACCTTAAATAGATAAAATACACCCAAATTTGGGTTATTTACCACCATTCAACCATTTTTACTTGCACAACTATTATCTCTTATCCAAATGTTTTTAAACTTGAAAGGGAAACTCTTTAGGTATTTATTTGTATTTATATTTAGGAGTAATGAGAATTAATCAAAGCTCAAGATAGGAAGTATGTTAGTTTCATAAGGAATCAAAAGGTTATCCAATCTCTAGAAAAAAATATTCTATCCATTACTTTTGCAATCCCCATAAAACCCATCATTCTATTGCTCCATGTATATTTTTCATTCTTAGAGATTATATATAACAATTGGTTTTCACTCATAAAATTTTGAAAGACAATATATGTGTGTGTATTCTCTTAATTCCTCCAATTTCATTATATAGCTATCTCAAGTTTGTCTTCTATAATGATTTTCTATTGAACTACAAGTTGATTGTGGAGCCTCTGTGATTTGTCCCTTGGTTTCCTTTTTTGTACTATGGGTACTAGACTATATTTATTGATAATAACTTATGATTCAAGTGAACACTTTCACATTTCATAACTTTCCAATTCTTCTTGGATTTACATATTTTTAATTCTAATTTTAGCTATATTCTAGGTATACTCATACCACCAAAAGAATCACAATGAACCCAACACAAACCATCTCACTATCACCCTCTAGTCATAATTATTTCTATTTCAGCCACCTTTAAATCAGTTTCCTAAATAAGATCACTCTCTATTTTTAGTTGGTTAATATGGTCCTTGAATGTGTACATCTTGTGAGGGGTATTGTTTCCCCTAACATTTATGCAATGAGTCTTATGGCTTCTCTGGGAAGGGTGATTCCTTTCCCTAATCTCAAATTCATCTATTCCTTGGCACTTATTAAAAATTCCAATTCTGTTGGTTTTTCTCCCCTTCTAACCTTTCTCTTCCAAATTTGGCTTTTTAGTTTTCAACTAGGACTAGTTAATTTTCCTTTCTTTAAATTCAATATCATCTTGTGCATCCTCAATTTGCTCTTCCAACAATATTTTTTTATTTTGGGGTTCACTTCTCCTTATTTTCATTTATCTTTTCAATTCCAAATAGTCTCAATATCATATCAAGATGTTTCATGTTTTCTTTATCTTCATTATTTTTTAAGACATAAGAGGAACTTTCATCAATTCCTAGAAAAGGAGCCTTCCCTCATCTTCTTACTTCTTCTAATAAAAGAAGTTTTTTTTTTCTTTGTTCCCTATTTTATTTTGTCTATCTTTTGTAGATTATCCTACTCATTCATTTATATTTTTTTCATATCCATTCAAGTTGTTATCATCTTGGCCAAATCACTACATATCTTTCACTCAGGAGCTCAATTTATTGATTAGCACTCCTGAATTCTAGGGTTTTCCATTATTTTTTTGAAATCATTATGCCTTCATCATTTTTATGTTCTCTTTGATCCCTCTTAGAACTTATATTTTTCTCCTCTCCATCTCCTCGCATACCTATGTTGTATTCCTTTTCCCTTTGACCATTCGTTGAGTATATTTGCATTCCTTGACTAATTTGTTTTTATTTCTATTATTTTGCCCCACTATACCTTGTTCCATTTCAATCTTGATTTCATTTAAGGAGGGGGGTTGTGGTTTTGTATTTAGCCAAATTTAGGCACACATTCCATAATCTTTATCCTCTAGGTTATCATCTACCATTATAAAGAAAGTTTAATATGGTTAATGCCAAAAAAATTATTCAATTTCAAATATGTTATCTTAATATATTATTAATTTCATAAGATTAGGTAAAATTTATTAAAACACTATCTAAATATAATCATATTGTTTCTTCTCGAGATGAAAGAATTTAATTTAATTTCATCTAAATTCATATTTTTTATTAGATAAATACTTTTGACTATATCTACAAACTAGAAAAAGGTTTTCAAAGCATTCCAAAATGTATATAAAAGAAAATAACTTAAGCCACCTGAAATGAAAAACTATAATGAAATATATCTTAAAACCAAAAGCACCTTGATAAACAAAGCATCTAAGACAACAATTATGAAGTTTTGAATTCAAACCCCACCAAAGAAATTTCAAAGTTTCAAATTCTAGTTCATAAGGTGAACCGTCCTCCTTGTTTTCAAACAAGATCTAGAAAAAACCAAATGACAATCCATAGGCTTAGCATCTAGTTTCCTCTTTCCTCACCGACAGACTCTTGAACATTAGTTATGGGTCCCACAACTGTAGTGGTTGCATTGTTCAATTCATTTCTCGTGTATTGGATTTAAGTTCTCTCTCTAAAGCATCTTGAACGTCATAGATCTCTCTTTCCCATAACAAGGAGAAAGAATGATGCTTCTTGTCTAAATATGGTGCTGCTGCTTAATAATTTGACATGAAAATGAAAAGTGTTCAACTTTATCGCAATGAATGAAAACTTATGAGGGGGATTCATAGTAGATTCTTTGCTCCAAAAGTCCAAAGTTTGAAGCTCACTTTTATTGAAGTGACATCACTAAATCGATATCAAAACTCACACAAAATATGACATAAACTTACCATTTTACTTAATCAAAACTTACCACTTTATAGATATTATCACTTCATCCATTGACAAAAAACTAACCAGAGAATTATCAATACCTTAGAAATAACTCTCCGTCCCATTATTCCAAAAGAAATGAAGATCCTAGTAAAACATTAATCCTTTAAAGCATTGAATCTTTAAAAGAATAATAATCATGGGTTTAAAAGAAGAATAAGGAAAAATCATCATTGTGTTATCATCTGGTTCAATCCCAAACCTCATCTCCATCAAAAGATGTAAAAATACTGCTCCTGCTCCCTCCATTGTATCTAGCAGAATAAATTCATATGGTGATAATTTGACAATCATTCATTAATTAGTGAAAGTGGTATTGAAAAAATAAATGTTTATATCTTCCTCGATACAAAACCAATGAATAATTAACTCTCAAAACTCAAAAGTATTGATGAAGCATCAATCATTATCTTGACAATTCAAAAAGGCTGGCATGCGAGAAAAACCCATAACCCATGTCATTTCTGTTTTAACTTATAACCACAACTGGAAAGTTTCCAACTTTTTTCTTTGTCCATAAGACCAAACATTTAAATAAGACAGCAGAAAAGTTAAATCTTCTGTCATTAAAATCGCCCACACTTCTATCATGGATCTTGTGAAATGCTATCAGAAACACTACATCCATGACTGACAGCCTGCTACTTTACTCAGAAATACTAAATTTTCTATGGACTCTATTCAACGGGCTTAAAGAAGACCAGTCTAATTTGTGAGAATTTCTTCCATATATCTTGTTATTTCTTGTTATACTGACAGTCATCAGTCATTGCATATCTCATCTTTTATCCCTCATTATAAACATGTGTACTGCCTTTGCAATTCCCCAATAATTGCTGACATATGCGTACTGATTTAGTGGAAACCATCTGTCTTGATTTGGTCTCGAAAGCATCCATTCTAATGATTAATTAAGGATTATGTCTGAGAGATATCCTTTCAAATTTAGAGAAACTTATTTCCCGGTGTTTGGTATTCTTACTGCTATAGTTCATAATGTTACTTAGATTTTCTTTACTATTCTTAAGATGGAGACGTTGATTAGAAAGTTGTAGTTTCTAAATCATTATCTGCACGAGAATTCTAGTCAATCAAGAAATAGGTTTAAGTTACAGATAAAATTTTAGTCTAGCAGATATGAGTATAAACTTGTACTATCATATTGACTAAACAAATTTTTCATTGATATTAAAAATTTCCATTAACTGGTCAGATATCAATGTTTACTTGTACTTTCATATTGAATAATAGTTTAAATAGATTCTTGGATGATATAAAATTCTTCAATATTAGTGTAAATTTGTACTTTAATCATATGAAACAACTTAAACAAATTCTGGATGATATAAAATTCTTCCACTTAGAATTAGATTCTTAGTTGATAGGGTTTTGTCCATGAGATATCTTGTCCACAAGTGAAACATATTTCTCAATGCTTGTATTTTTTATCACTATGCAGTATATAAATAACAATATTTAGTTTTATATACTAATCTCTTTCTAAATGTTTTAAATAGACACTTTGATTAGAATAGACACTTTGATTAGAATATTATAATTTATATGTAATTATCTGCATCCAAAACTCTAGTTGTCTAAGAAATAGGTTTTAAAATATGATACAAAATTTCAATTTAATGAATGTCTCTTAGTCTTTGATTCTTAATGAAAGATATATTGGTATAAACTTGTACTCTCATATTACATAACTCAAACAAACTCGCAGATAATATAATTTTTTTTCATCAACTTAATCTTTAAATCTAAATCAAGAAAATATCAATATAAACTCGTATTCTTACATTGAATAATCTAAACAAACTCTTAGATAATATAAAATTCTTCCACTGAGAAAAATGAATCATGAACCTTTGGAAATAAATTTATATAAGAATAAAAGTTTGAGATGTGTTTAGGACCATATGGATTAAGAATTAGTCTAAATTGATTGAAGAAAATGCTTGCCAAATGTTGATAGATGCACTGAATTGTGCAGGAAAATACTGAAATGTGCAGGAAAGGAGGCTTAAAATAGTGTAAGTAGTTTGAGAGTTTGAAATTTGAGAGGATGGAAGTTCATGAACGTGTGCACAAACAAAGCTGTGCACCAGAAATTCATGAACCCGTACGTTTTGTTCTATGTTGTGAGACGTCAATAAATTTTGCTCAATTCTTGTCTATTGTATTGTTTTCTAGTTTTCAGGAGATCAGAGCCCAAAAACACTTCCCTCACAAAAGACCCAAATTTGACATCACTGTAGCTTTCAAATTTGTCGGCATGTTGTCATCCTGATTTTTGTGTTTTATAGAATGCCACAAGAAACCATGCCATCTTACATAAAGTTCCAAATATTAGGGTTTCCCTTCTTTCCTAACTCTTTGGTGAGGGGTTAATATGAGTATTATAAAATATTGATGTTCAACAAGTTCTATTTTTAATTATTATGATATTTTATAATTAAATATTTATATTATTTAAAGGATAAGTCAATGAGAAATTATATGTAGAATTTTAATATATTTTATAGTGCATAATTAATGACAATCAATATTAGGATTGTTGTCATAAAAAATATATCATTTGCTTTTAAAAAGATAGATTTTAATATAAATACATAATTTTATTTTATAATAATTAAAATATTAATAAAAAAAAAAGTCTAATATATTTTATTATTATTTATAATTTTATAAGAGTACATAAATAGTAAAATAAATTTTAAAATTAATAAAAAATAATTCTTTAAAAGATGAAGAATTAGAATAAAACTAATTTTTTATTTTTAATATTTTTTTCTTTTCACTTTTAGAACATAAAAATAGAATATCTTAATAAAAAAGATAATATTAAAAAGTATTCTTATTAGAAAACTTGATAATAATACAATATACAATTTTCACATTCTTTTTCTTATATATATATATATATATATATATATATATATATATATATATATATATCTATATCTATATCTATATCTATATCTATATCTATATCTATATCTATATCTATATATCTATCTATATATATATATATATATATATATATATATATATATATATATATATATATATAGAGATAGAGATAGAGATAGAGATAGATATATATATATATATATATATATATATATATATATATATATATATATATATATATATATATATATATATATATATATATATATATATATATATATATATATATATATATATATATATATATATATATATATCTATATCTATCTCTATCTCTATCTCTATATATATATATATATATATATATATATATATATATATATATATAGATATATCTATATATATATTCTTAAAAACACATAATGCACAAGTGGTTTTTTTCAAAGCAAAAATAAAATGGAATAAAACAAATGTATGTGTTTTTAATGTTCAATGACTAAATTAGACTAAAAATAAAGCACAAATAAAATAGACCAATTGATAACTTTGTCGTAAAAAGGGTTGCCAACTCCCATGAAGAGGTTTGGGGTTTGGGAAAACTTGTTTTTTTGGGGTAGTTTTATAATGTTGACTAATTATTTAGAGATAATATTATATATTTTAAATAATTTTATTTTTTGATAAATAGTTATTAAGAGGCAACGTCTTTTGTATTAATTATAAAAAATATTTGTGTATATTATCCTACTGCCCTATTCCCTACCATTCTTATCATTTCTTATTTAAAATTATTACAATTCTTATTATAGATTTCTTTTTTCAGAAAATTGTATAGTTTTTAGATCAAAATTACATATATATACTAAGTTAGTTTAGTTAAAATTTTATAAAAAGTTATCTAATATAATTTAAATGATAATATTTTAAATATGAAATGAGGAGGATTGGATATTTCTTTTTTTAATTATAATTAAGAATTGGGTGTTAAATCATATAGATTCAAGTTGTTTCAATTGAGAAAATAATTGTTCTTAATTTGTCCATTACCTAAGAATTGTAACAATCACAAAATTCTAGGTAGGTTAGATCTACATCACACATGATTAATCCTATGCACAATAGACATACCTTATGCCTGCAACTATTATGAAGCACATAATTGGTCCTAAAGATTATGTAGCTATATAACCTAATTCATATGTCTCTCTAATATTTATTGATGTTTAAGACTAGTATTAAAAATTATTTGAGGGAGATCACCAAATTGCATGAATTTCTTTATGCTCCTAGCTTTGCCCCCTTGATTTGATTTCTTTTATGGTTATGGATAAATATCATTATTTAGAACAAAGTTCTCACACATGTAGATGTCTTATATTATTATGTTATAGATTTTGGTTTCTTTTGAAGCCCGAAATAAAAATATCACTTAATTGAGGATATGAGCCCCCAATCCAAGGATAATAGCATAGATTTATATTTTAGGATCTCTTGATCCCTCCAGTTTCAAATACACATATATTGTGATCCCTTAAGGTCAGAGGTGTCCTTAAGATTGGATCTCTTTTGTTTTTATTTTTGGTTTTATTCTTATGGAATAGAATATTCCTAAGGATAAATCTTTGGTGGGTTGACTAGTGAGTAGCCACATTTACTAGGTGGTTCAATTCCATCTTTCCAGTTGCACCATTTTCCTGTGTGGTTCACAATTGGACATTAAGTTCTCATTGGGTGAGGTAATCACACCTTCTTTCTCTCTCTAGAGATGTTTCTCTTATTGTGATCTAGGAGTCGATGAAGACTTGAGTCTCTGGGGGCTTAAGGTTTCTCTTTGTCCCTTCGATTACTATAAGATTATCTTTTCATTTTGATCTCCTTTACCAAGAGTTTGCATCAAGTCCATACTCTTGCTAAAGTGGGGGCTTAATGTATCGTCTTAAAATGGAAGCACTTCCATGATAAGAGCATTTACCCCTCCGAGTAAATGGTTTGGGGTCATGTCAAGTGCCTTGATTAGGTCTTTGCATGTATTTGACTTTTATCCCCTCTTTCCACTTCTTCCCTGCACTTGATTTCTTCATTCTAGGTGAAATTAGGGTTAGGATCTTAAGGATTCTACTGATTTTCCCTCTTCAATGGCTCCTAGGTAGGATGTAGAAATAGATCCTCCTGGCCTTCATCACAGTAATCATAGGATTTTATGTCTATCCTTGACATTCTGTCATGTTCTGGCATCAGTTCTAGGTTTCTGGGCATACCCGGGACCTCCTGACTTGGTTTTGAGTCAATCTAGGACCAAGGTCAGGGTCGAGCTCAAACTTGACTAGGTCAGGATCGAGCTTGAACCTGACTAGGTCAGGTCCAACCTCGATTTTCCCCCTTCCTTCAAATCTCCAATTTCCATGATTTTCGAGCATCAGGCTTTCGGGAGATTTATTTTCCCACCTCTGGGTTGGCCATTTTGGGTTTCAGGATGGTAAATCATTTAATTGAATTTAATCTAGGTATATTTTCTAAAGACTAGGACCTAATTGGGATTTAATTCTCCAAGGTGGCCCCTCTAGAGGAGTGTGCCCTAGTTCACTATAAAAGGAGGCCTTCCTCTCTCATTTTCACATCCATCTTTCACATCTCAAGTGCTCAAGCTCTCAAGTGCAAGCAAGTCTTCAAGCATTCAAGTGTTCAAGTATCCATCCATCAAGGAGATCCATTGTTATCCATTGAAGGATTCAATCTCTTTGGAGCCCCCTTGAAGATCCCTTCTTCTCCATTCATGCAAGCTTTCTCATATGCAAAGATCAAATCAAGATTGGTGTTGAAAATCAAATACCATTGATTGGAGACATCCTACATTCACTCCTACTTGTGGATTTGAGGATTCGAATCCTCTACAAGGACTTCAACATAAGCGAGATGATTTGTTTCAATTGCTTTATTTATGCACAATACATTTCAATTTCAAGGTTAATTCCTAAATTGGGGTTCGACCAAGGAAAACCCCCCATACAACAAAAACCCCCATTTTCTTGTAAGTAGAGGTGCGGAATTTTGGATTTGAGAGAAAATTTGGATACCCTTTTTGGCAAACTTCTGAGATCTGCGAACAAAATTTGAATCGAATTTCAAATAAAGAATGTAGTATTTGACCTTTTATGAGGGTCAAACTCAAGCTGAGCCATCTTGGAGAAAGATTTATGGGTTTTCTCTGTCTCAGCATTTCCAGTCCAGGACAAGTTTCAAATTTTCTTGAAAGTGTACACAGACATCAGAATTCAACATTTTCCAAATCTGCCCTAATTTGAGGTTAGTTTTTGTATTTCAATTATTTCAAATTTTCAAACATAATATATATCTTCCTCCATAGGGAAATATTGGTTACTCTCTCTCTCTCTTCCATATTCTTCACAAATTAATTCAATTGTGTATTAACCTTTTGGTTGATCAAATTGGATCTCTTCTTTGGGGAATTTGGGTTTGAGAATAGATCTCATATTTCCCCCCATACATTTGAATAGGGTTGAATCCATTTTACCTCTATTCATACACATCAGGACCTAAGAACAACTGATTCAAACCCCCCTCTCTGTTGTTCTAAATCATATTAACAATTGGTATTAGAGCTTTGTTGGTTATTATTAGTGTTGACAGAAATCAAGTTTAAAAGGGCTTGAAGAAAATGATCAGGATGTATAAGAAGGAGGTACCGAAGCTGAATAAGGAAAACTTCCTTGCATGGCAAAGCTTGATGAAGCTGCATCTGGCCAGTATTGGTGACTCTACAAAGTGCTACATTGAGAATAGCTATATCACACCTAGTGCACCTTTGACTATCAAAGAAATGAGAGCTAATCAAGAACATAATTAGGCAATGTTGGAAATTGCATTTACCCTAAGCTATCCAGAATTTGAGGACATTAAGGATTGCACAATTGCTAAGGATATGTGGTACACTCTTGCAAGAATCTATGGTGGTGACTTGAATGTACTAAAAGAAAAGGCCGAGAGTCTTAGAGGTAAATTTGATGAAATGAGAATGCAAGAAGGTGAAAACATTGCACAATATTGTGGTAGAATAAAATAAGTTATGAATGCTATTAGAGGAGAAAGTGGGGCTATTGATGATGAAACTATAATTGGGAAAGTACTAAGAACCTTGCATCATATATATGCTATTAAGATCTCAACTATTCAGGAATCTAGATGCAACTCTACTAATGTGCTTACTTTGGAAAGTTTGGTTGGTAAGCTGACTGCTTTTGAATTCTCTAACTATGATAATTTCACTGTTGGAAGCATTGGTAATGTTGAATCTACTTTTAAGTCACAACTAATTTTGAATAAGCCAAAGAAAGAAAAAGAAAGATGCATAAGTGAAAGTGAAAGTGAAAGCGACAGTGACACTTCTGATGAAGAACTGGAAGATCTAGAAGCTCTTATGGCTAGAAGACTAAGAAGGGGAAAATGAAAGTATAAAGGTAAACTCCCTATTATATGTTTTGCATGTAATAAAGTTGGTCATATAGCTGCTAGATTTTCTGACAGGAAGGATACAGATGATGAAAGAAAAAGCAAACACAAAGATAGAAGAGATGATAGAAGCTACCGATGGAACAAAGACTACAAAGGAAAAAGGTAAGAAATCTTGTTACATTGCTGAAAAAGAAACTGACACTGATAGTGATGATTTTGAAATTGAGGTAGTCTATGTTGCAATGAAAGATGAATCTGATGAGGATGAGAAAACTGCATTGATATCCTATGTGAACAAGAATGATAAATGGATTATTGACAGTGGTTGTTCACATCACATGACTAGTGACAAAAATAAGTTTGAGACCTTACATCATTACAAAGGTAAAAGTGTAAAATTTGGGTAATGATGCACCATGTCCTGTTAGAGGAAAAGGTTTGATTAAACTGACTGATAAGATATCTTGTGAAAATGCATATTGGGTTGAAGGTCTTAATTATAATTTGTTAAGTGTTGCTCAGCTTAACAAAACTGGTTACTGAGTGGAATTTCATCACAAGCAAGCTAAAATATTTAAAGCTACTAGAGAACTAATTGGAAGTGGAGATCAGACTAGAGGTAATTTTTTCTATCTTGACCTATCTGAAGAAACATGTTTAATTGCACAACTTGATGATATTTGGTTATGGCATAAAAGGCTATGTCATGTTAACTTTGACAATCTGGTAGAGATAAGTAAGAAGAAAAAGGTAAGAGGTCTACCTAGATTGAAGAAACCTGAGAATGTGATGTGCAAGGAATGCCAGTTAGGAAAAATGACAAAGTCAAGTTTTAAGAGAAAATCCTTTACTTCTGAAAACATTTTAGATTTGGTTCATACTAACCTTTGTGGACCTATGGGTGTACAAAGTTACTGTGGTGCTAGATACTTTATCTTATTTCTTGATGATCATACTAGGATGATGCATGTAATGTTTCTAAAAGAAAAATTTGAAGCTTTTCAATTATTTAAGTGGTATTTGGCTAAGGTTGAGAAGGAGATAGGTAGGAACCTGAAATGTCTTAGATCTGACTGAGGTGGAGAATTTACATCAAATAAATTTAATCTATTTTTTAATGATAAAGGAATTAAAAGACAGATGTCTACACCTAGAACAACTCCACAGAATGGTATAGCAGAAAGGAGAAATAGATCTATCTTGGATTGTGCAAGGACATTGTTGATTGAAAAGAATATGGCACAGAAATACTGGAAAGAAGCTATAAGCATTGTTGTCTACATTCTTAACTGGGTATAGATCAAGAAAGGTACAAATCTGACACCCTATGAACTATGGCATGGGCATGCATCGAGTGTTAAATACTTTAGAATCTTTGGAAGTAAGTGCTATATATTAAAAGACACTGGGAATGGAAAGTTTGATGCTAAAAGTGATGAAGGCATATTCCTAGGGTATTCCATGAAAAGTAAATCTTACAAGTGTTTGAACTCTAACACTAACAAAATTGTGGAAAGAGTGAATGTCAAAATTGATGAGTATGCAGAAGGAAACGGAGCTGATAGAAAAAGAGAACCAGAAGACTATAGATCTTTTGTGTACATTGAGGAAGAAGAAGAAGCAAGTAATAGACTTGCACCTGATGCCGAGTCTCAGGTAAGCAATGTCGAGCAACAAAAAGATGTTGCCGAGCATCAGGAAAACAGTGCCAGAAGAGAACAAGAACATGTCAAGCTACAAGAAAATGTTGTTGAGTATCAGGAGGAGGTTGCCAAGCATTCAGAAGTTGAATCTGACAATCTTGTTGGGGAACATGATGAAATAGAGGAGAGAGGAGTTGAACTTGTTTTGGAAAAATATGTAAGAAGACATCACAAGCCTGAATAGATAATTGGAGACAAAAATACTAGAATTTAGACCAGAAGTAAGACTAAGGATCCAACATGCCTACTATGTGAATTTGAACCCAAGTCAACTAGAGAGGCATTGGAGAATGAAGACTAGATACAAGCAATGAATGAAGAGATTGACCAAATTGAGAAGAATGATACTTGGACTCTGGTGCCAAGACCTAAAAAACAAAAATGTTATAGGAACAAAATGGGAGCTTTGTAATAAGATGAATGAAAATGGTGAAATAACCAGGAACAAAGCTAGGCCTGTATGCAAAGGCTACACACAAGAAGAAGGAATAGATTATGGGGAGACATTTTCCCCTATAGCTAGATTGGAAGGAGTAAGAACTATGCTTGCATATGCTTCTTAAAAAGATTTCAAGGTATATCAAATGGATGTCAAGTCTGCATTTTTGAATGGTATACTAGAAGAAGTTTACATAGAACATCCAGAAGGTTTTATTGATCCAAACAGAAGACACATGGTGTGCAAACTGAACAAAGCACTATATGGATTGAAACAAGCTCCCAGAGCATGGTTTGAGAGGTTGCATAACTACTTGATATAGATTGGATTTTCAAGAAGAAATGACACAAGCAATTTGTACATGAAGGATGAAGAAGGTAAAGGTATCCTGTTGGCAAAAAATTTTGTGGATGACATTATTTTTGGTGGACAAGATGCATTATGTAAAATATTTTCAAATGAAATGCAAACTGAATTTGAAATGAGCATGTTTGGTGAGATCAAATTCTTTGTTGGTTTACAAGTATATCAGAGGAAGAATGGAATTTTCATTACACAGTCTAAGTATGTTAATGAAATACTGAAAACTTTTGGGATGGAAGATGCTAAACTAGTGAATACTCCTATGGTTACTAGACAAAAGTTATCTAAGAATGATGATGCCGCAGAAGTGAATCAGACTTTGTATAGATCCATGATTGGAAAATTGCAGTATGATGTACATAGTAGACCTAATATTGCACTACCTGTTGGGATTGTGGCAAGATTCTCTACCAATCCCAAGGAAACACACATGATGGTTGTGAAAAGAATTATGAGATACTTGAAAGGAACTACTGACTATGGTCTATATTATAAGAAGGATGAAAAATTTGAACTCAAAGTTTATACTGATGCTGATTGGGCAGGAAATGTAGATGATAGAAAGAGTACTAGTGGTGGAGCTTTCTTTCTTGGATAGAGATTAGTCTCCTAGATGAGAAAGAAACAAAATTACATTTCCCAATCTACTACCGAGGCCGAGTATGTTGTTGCTGTTGTAAACTGTTCAAATCTGGTATGGATAAAACAATTGTTAATAGGCATGAAAGAAGAAATCACTTAACCTATTGTTATTTTCTGTGACAACACAAGTGCTATCAATATTTCTAAGAATCCATTGATGCACACTAAGACCAAGCACATAGAAATCAAGTATCACTACTTGAGAGAATTAGTACAAGATAAAGAAGTCTGAATGGAATATGTGAATACAAAAGAACAATTAGCAGACATATTCACTAAAGCTTTACCCAGAGAAGCTCATGAGTATTTGAGAAGTCAATTAGGGGTCATTCCCCTAACTGAGGCTACCTAGACAAGCTAGGAGCACTGCATCAAATGTGCTACAACAGAATATTTGACAAATTGATGCAGAAGATTGTCACACTTTAGGGCTAGCCTAGAGTTGTGAAAAGGAGCAAAGACAAGGAATCAGTCATAAGCAAGATGACAGATGGAGAAACACTGAGCTGCACAGATATTATCTACATTTGATGGATGTATGTTTTAGTTTCTGCTTTGGCCTTTGTGTCAAAGAGGGAGATGAACTAATATGATAACACATGACACTGAAAAGTAAGGGTAATGAACTGAAATGAAGGATCAAGATAGAGGGAGATCTGAATACTTTTGATGGTCATAGAAGTGAGGCTTATAGGATTCTAAATCAGAATGAAGCTAAGGATATTACAAATAATTCTCTGATAAATAGATAAGTTTTTGGATTGGTTGGTAATCCATGTGTTATTTAGGTGTATATCATATGGTGTTGCCATCAATTTCAAAGAGGAAGATTGTTGGAAACTGCAATTGAAACAATTGTTGTATTGTCATTGATGTCAAACCTTAATTGGTAAGATTGTTGCTACTTAGGAAAGTACTATATCTATTTGAGTGTTGCTAAGGGGATAGGTAAGGTTTGTAATAATAGCACCTAAGGAAAGGTTGAGTTATCTTGATACTACAAAGTGTACTTGACTATGTTGTACATTGATGAGACAATGTATTATTTATCTTAGTAAGACTGAAGACTAAACTGGTAGGCTTGACCGAGAAAAGAATGGAGAAATCATGCTTAAGCTGAGTAATGTTAGTGTCGACCGATTCAGTGTATGCCGAGCAAAATTCTAGTATCGACCGAATAATAGTTAATTGCCGAGGAAGGTAGTGGAAGTCGAGGAAACATTTTTAGTAATGACCAAGCTTCTACATGAAGACTGAGTAGTTGATGATAGTATTGACCGAGCATCAACATTTTTATATTTGAAGAGAATTTAGTTTTGTAGCCGACATTGTTGAATTCTTGGATTATGTAAAACATGTTGACTTTATTTATTGATTGTTTGAAAGCATTAAATGCACTGTAAAACATTTTATTGTAAATATTTAAGAGATTTGAGATGATTCTAGAAAAGGAGCCGAAGAACATGAAGCGGTTAGATTCAATGAATCTGACCTAACCCTATGATCTATGAATGAGATTGAGTGGCATAAGATGAGTTAACCTAATTGAGGAAAGTATAAAGGGAACCTGAGCATTTGGATATGCAAGTGCATGGGTGAATAGAGAATGCTAGAAGATCAGTAAAGTTTTATTGACTGTATAAGCAGAAAAGGCTGAAGGAGAATTATGGTGGTTGCTTGAAGAAAAGTTTCGAGCAGATCAGAGATGGAGATGGCAAAGTTTCAAAGTCAGTAGACTAGCATTAGTGTACGGAATTAGATCTGATATTTGCAAAGTGAGTTGTATATTTTTCAGATAAATATTGCTACTACTTTCTAACCATTGTAACAGTCAAAATCCCTTTAATAGAGGTTGACCTAACAGTCATATGTTAAATCCTTTGAACAAGGTTGCATTCTAGTGCAGTGTATATAAGTCCTATGACAAGGCTCACTTTTAACAGGGTGATTGAAATCCTTTAACTGGGTCACACCTGACAGTGTGTATTGTAACCTTTGACAAGGTTGGCTTTTAACCGAGCTCACTTCAGAAAAGTGAAAATAATGGTAGCATGTTACAAAGTGGTTTTTCCCACATTGGGCTTCCACTATAAATCCCAGTGTTAATACTTGTGTGAATGTTTTGGTTTGAACATTTCTGTGTTTTACAAGTTAAGTTACAGCTGGGTAATGGACTGCATTGTTATATGTTTCTATTAGTGAATCAGTGATGACCGAGTTTGTTTTGGTTATTAGATTTGATTTAAGAAAAGGTTTTTAAGTTTGTTTTATACATCAGGACCTAAGAACAACTGATTCACCCCCTCGCTCTCTATTGTTCTAAATCATATTAATAAAAAGATCTACATTACAGAAGAATGAGGGGTAGTCCCTGTATCAAAATTATGAAGGAATTGTAAAACCGCACGAGAGTGAGATATAATTCCTAAAGCAACTATTTCTCTAACATACATCTTGAAATACACACAATCAACAAGTAAATGTGTATTACTATAGTGAAAAGGAAATGTGTACTTGGAGAGAGCATCTTTCGATATAGGTTTAAAGATTTCTTTCTTAGAATTAATTAACTAAACATACACCTTCTTAGCCACATCTTGAGGAGTATCAAGGTAATCTAAGGAAGGTGTTGGGAGAAGAACATGAAGAGGAGGATGACGATCAAAATCAACCTCCTTAAATTGAGACAGTGGAAAGCCAAGAACACGCATATCTTGTTTAGGGGATTGATGAATCAGATATTTAATACCTTTTTCATTAACACTAAGCCCTAAGCCCTTATAACCTTGTTTAGCCATCATATTGTATCATGTAGTATACATATCTTTTAAAGCTTCTATAGGAGTTGATTGTTTACGCTGATCATCAGAAAACATTGTATAAGGTGGAATAATAGGTTTAGAAGAAGTTACTTTTCTCTTCCCTTTAATATCATCATGGATTGGATAAGAAGGGGAAGGTAAATCAAAGAATTCTTGCACATCTACATCATGAACCATAGTTTGAGCCTTATCATAAGTGTGAGAAGAACTAGGAATAATAGATGGAGAATTGTGAATGGGAATATTAGGAATTGGATTAGGAAGGATAGGATTAGGATTAGGAAAATTAGGAGATGGTGTATCATCTACAAAATTATTCACATAATCCAAAAGAGTAATAAGTCCACCACATAAATCCTTAATGAAAGTTTTGAAAGTAGGAAGACTAGTATTAGTCAATCTCACAATAGCATAAGTAAGTGAAACATGAAGAGTGACAAACATAATGAAATGGATGATACTTTCATAAACATCATAAGTACTGTAAAGAGATGCTAAGAGGAGAATAATAAGGAAAATAGCCACACACCAAAGCATCTTAAAAATCTTCATAGTAAATGAAATGCAAGAAATATGTTTGTATTTTGTAGAGTATATAGATTTTAGTTTATTTTTGAGTTTTAAAATGAAAAAGCATAAAAGAAAACCAATCTAAGGTAATCTTAAGGAAAGGACACAAAGCCTCTAATACCAAAAAGAAAGATTTGTATACCACGGGTTCACTAAAATCTAAGATATAAAAATATATAAAGATATATATTTTTATATCTATGTTGTTGTGTGATGGGATGTGAGGTGTGTGGTAAATGTGGGCTTTGTGTGTGGTGTAAAATGTTATGGACATATATCACCTCCTAATCCAAGACAAGGAGATCCCAATTGATTAACCAAAAGGAGATGATCAATGCAAAGAGGAATCAACTGATTATGGATAAAGAGGGAAAAGGGGATATAATTATAAAGCATTAAATCAGAAATATTAGGATAAAATAAAACACTTATCTAGAAAGGTAGAAAATCTATAAATTGTTGTTTTTTGGTGTCTATACTAAGTTTTTGGAAATTCTGCAAGCGGATCTGGAACCGAAACACAAAGATGGAGAAAACCCAAAAATATTTTTCTTTTCTAAATCGGGTCAACTTTGACCCAAATGAATGTCAACCTTGACCCATTTATGTTCACCCTAACCTGTGTTGCTCTGACGAAAATTGTATTCATGGATCACAAAATTTTTTCGAAAAGGGTGTCTGAATCTGCTATGTAATTCATTGTTCTGCACCTGTTCCTACAAGAAAAATGGTTTTTTTGTTTAGATGAGGGGTTTGTCGTGGTCAAACCCTAGTTTTGGAATTAACCTTGAAATAGAATTCAAATGGAGAATTCTAGCAAGTAGTAGAAGTAGATCTAACAGTGAAGCTATGATATTCAATAGATATGAAATTTTATTTGAAATGTAAAAAAGTATGTTAATATGAAAGCTTGGACTCTGTCGGCTCATTTTCTTTCTACTTGTAGATATACAATATGATTGACAAACAAATGTCACTGACTCTATCACCACTCCAAATCTGACAAGGAAAAGGGCCAATTAACAAGGATCAAGAGAATGATCCTCCTACACTTTGATCTTTAATGCTCAGGCAGGTATACCTTTGATTCACTTCTTAAAGGAATCAAAAAATATTAAGCATTAATGTCCTTGACACATTGATTTAAAGATTTAATCATTTATAAGATGGTTTGATGATGAAGAACTACTTCCTGAGAACAGACCAGTGTCTTATCCTAGGGCAAAGAGTCAAATACAATATACCTCAACAAAAAACTTAATTCAAATACACTTAAATCCTAAAAAAGTTTTTTTCCTATTATTCTGCTCACTCTCACACTTGGACATCAAATTCTCATTCAACTATGAATTATCTGAAACCATCTTTAAGGATTTAATCTCGACTTTGGAGGGAACTCAAAGACAATTTTACAATTTACTTTGTAAACCATACATTAACTTACTTTGTAACATTAATATATAAGAATTCAAGATCAAAACAAGAAGACATACACAAATCTGAAATTGGAATTCAAGTGTATTCTCATTAAAATTTTAGCATCAATACATTGAAAATTGGCCAAAATGCTAGAAAACAAACCCTAAATGCAAGCTCTCTCTATTCAATTACCAATTTCACCATCCTTTGAAAAATACATCAGACTGCTATATATAGTCACTAGCTATCCCAGAATCCTCAAGAAAGGATGCAACAAGCTTCAGATAGCTATGATAGAACTAGGGTTTCCACAATCATACTAACCAGATGATCAAGAAATTTACTGCAAAAATGACATATCAAGCAATCTGGAGCAATCAGGGCCAAATTGATCTTCATTTCAGGCCAAAATCCTGAATGGTATACTAGAGACTAGAAGTTTCATCATTTTAGCCCTCTATTTTCTTTACCTTCATCATAATTGGCATGACTGATTCACCTATTTCTTACGACATGGACATCTTCCACAAACAAGCATCACTTCTAGACCATACTGTGATAGTGTACAAGATCTAATCAAGTAGATCGGCTGCCCAAGCAATAAATAACCAGTCCTTTACTTGTAGAAGAGCCTTAAATATTTCAAATTTATGGTGGCAATGGTCAATCAAACAAGTTTAAAACAAGATCGTTGATCTCTACCCTTTCCTGGCACATTGTGCGACTCTCATTAAATGACAACAGTAACTTTGGATTTTAAAAGTATCTGACCACTTCATATTTTCCTGGCAACCAATCAGAATCGAGCACCTTAGTGACACTTGGCATCCAGACCCACTTTGACCTTGGCCTTTCCATTGGATGGCTATTGCAAAGCCGTGATCACTAACTTTTGAGCACTTTTCCTTTGCGGCATCACAACCACCATAGATCTACCCTGACATGCAATCTCTTTACCTTAACACTAGTACATTTGACCTAGTTTTTCTACCAAAATTTTTTACCATGAAATAAAAAGGTTTTGGTTGGTGAGATTATAGAAGGAAAATTTTCATTTTTTAATCCATGCATGCGTTCGTCGAAAGTTTGACCAATACCGTGAACGTCAAAATTTTGAGACACACGGGCATAACTTTAAAAAAAGGATTTCATTTCTCATTTCATTATTACCATGACAAATTTTTTCAAGGGTTGTAGCATGAAACCTCATCGACCAAGGCATATTCGACACTGTATATAGGGATTGCAATTTTTATGTGGACTTGGGCCTTTGATCTTCGAGCTTGGTTTTGGAAACTTGGATTTTCCTCTCCTTATCAAATGGAAGCTCATTGAGGTAGGGATTGTGTCATTATCTCCTCTACATTTTGATAGAATACATTGTGCATTTGATCACTTAATTGAATACCATGATGTATTTCAAGGGCACATATTACTGTGATCATTACTCCATGCTCTGTTGTGTCCATGGCATTGAGTTTATTTCTTTGGATGATTTGATTATAGAATTTACATCTAGATTCTCACTGTTTTATTATGAACTAGGGCATCATGTTATGTTTATTTTCTATTACTACAGCCCATGAGCCTAATCTACATCTTTGATTTTATTACACTTTTTGTGTTAGTGAACTAGGGCATCATGCTAATGTGTGTTTATTGGATTCTCTGGTTATATTGATTGCTGCTTTTAGAACCCATGATCCTCATGGCATCATTGGTGACACATTTCCTTCTTTACTATGCAAACTAGTGTCCACCATTATTTTACATGGCATATGCCCTTGGCTTGTGCTCTTCATATTAACTCTATTATTACTTTCTTGCAGTATTAGTGATTACCCACGATCTAGGGAATCCATTTATATATTCCATCCATTTGCTTCTATGTTCTAATCCTATGGCGTGCTTCAATGATAACCCATGGGTTTTTCATTGTTGTTATGATGTTGTTTACACGGAATCATTTCCCTCGACCCATACTCCTGACTTATTGTCTTTGTGTTCTCTTCTTGATCGTATATCTACTTATTAGTTATTTTTTATTGGATTTTACAAGATTTTTTTTATTCTATGCATGAAGCTGGTTGTGTGGGAATGGAAGACTAGGACATTGATACATTAAGTTCTGATTTGTTTATATATTTATCTCTATGTGAATAGTAACCTCTGATGGTTTCCATTATATTGTAGACTGTATGTGGATTGCAAATTGCATACAATTTCTCATTCGGTATTCCAATCTGATGCTTTTATGTTTGACGTGAACTATACTGGTTGTTGTGCTAACTATTTATGTATCTATGTATCTATTCTCTTATTGGATTATTACTCTTTCTTGTTGATTGGTTATTCAAATGGGATTTCCTATTTGTTGATACAATGGTGTTAAAACTCCCCAATATGTCTATATTGTATCTTACTTGATGATATTTCTCTTTGCTGACTGAAATGAGTCCTTGTATCTGATTGGATGGGAGTGTTGACTAGATACTCTAAGTCTTTACCATTCTTCCAATTTTATGTTCTCCTCCTTGAGTCCCCATTTGATATTCTATGTTCTCCCTTATGTATCCATAGAGGGGCTTGGGAAAAGGTAGCACCTTTCCTTCTAGTCACTGTTATAACATTATTTTGATATTTTATATACTATTCAGTAATATTTACATTTAATTTTGAGCATGTCTCTATTCTACACAACCTAATATAGATTGGGTGGTTAGATCGATTGACATTGTATGAGGGGGGTAAGAAGCTATTGTTATTTTCAATTGATTTGATTCATTTTGGTGTTGGTTTACGTGAATTGTTTAATTCTCTGAGACTGTTTGAAGGTGCAGGGATAAAGTTGAGTGTTTATTACTTTGAGGATTCTAAATAGGAACATAGGGAAGTGGTAAACTTGTGCTAGCCTGGGATCCTTGAGAATAAAACTAATATTGGTCATTTTCCCAATCCCCTAACCTAGGATCAATCCATAATCTATTCCTAGTGACACCTAGGTACCTTTTAGGGTTATCATTGCCATTAAGGTTTACATTCAAAATTTGATTACAATAAGATCAATATATGATCAAAAAAATATCATATGACCATGAATATTCTTCTTACATGGTTCAATGACCTTTGAAATCCATTTGTTTCAACTACATCTAAGGATCCATCAATGACCTTGGTGCTCTTCATGACTCCTACCTTTGACCTTGGTGCTCCTACACCAAATGCTAGTATGAAGGAATATTTGACATAAAATATATGAAGGCTACTTAGTTTATCTTAGGGATAGAGATAACTTAATTTTAACTTTGGTTGTGTTAAAGGAACTATGTTGACTTTATTTTGTAGTTGTTTACCATGAGAGTTTGTAGATTAATAGGAGTTCACATTTTTATGGGAACATGTCATTCAATTGAGCATTAATGCCCATCTATATCTAGTGAGATGAGCATAACTCATGTACCTCATGCTAGTGTTCTTGGATACCTTGTATACAATATTTTGCATTAGACTAGACATTATCCAAATAGTGAGTATTTATATAAAGTGCTCGAAGATCAAAGGCCCAAGTTGAGAATGTTTAAATTATATAAAGTTCTTGAAGATCAAAGGCCCAAGTCCAAAATTTCCAAATTATCCAAAACTAGACATTATCCAAATAGTGAGTATTTATATAAAGTGCTATAACACATAGGCGGTCCTCCTTTTACCCCAATTAATAACAGTGACAACCCTCATAGGTGGTTGGATAATGTCTAGTCTAATCCAAGCACAATAGCATGAGGTACATGAGTTATAAATCTCATGTTCCAACTTCCCATTCACTCCAATCAACTCAACTTCTACCATTCCTCGTCTATAGCCTTTCTATGCCTACCTAGTAGCCCTTCACACCCTGAAATTAGAAAATCATTCGCAAACTTCCCAAATAACCCAACAATGTTTTTACATTTTCTAGTACCCTTTTCAGAGTTACTAAATTTATATCAGCCTCATTCCTTCATCATTTGACTAGTAAATATTTCCTTCACCCTCTAACTCTCCAACTAGGCCTAATTAGCCCTCCCTCAACAAAGCAACTCCTATCCCCGCTTTCTTCCAGGTATCCATGACCCTAAAAAGTCTTATAATATGATTCAAAATCAGTAAATTTCAAATTAGTATGATTTCACCTACTCATCTACTTTCCATGACTAGTGTTGAATCAGTGCACTAGTTCATACAACAAACTTCAATAGGTTCATACAGGTTTTTGAGAGTGGTATTGTCTTTATTGATTAAAAGACATTTTCCATTTGTTCCTTGATACATCAATTCAACCACACCCACTCCACTTCACATGGATGTCTTTGAAATAGACTCCTAACTTTAATAAATCGACTGTAACTACTAACTAACTTCTAATTGTCTATACCAGTAACCAAATTGATTGTATTAACAATCTAAACAAGAAATTTGTTGTCAAGTTGACAACAAAAGTAAATTCTGAAGGGGTAGAATCTTCCCTCTTCTTGGGATTTTTATCCCAACCACCCATTCATTTCCACCCAAGTGTAGGACTGTAGAAAACAAGGCATGAATGAGGAGACAACATAAATTTTTATTGTCATTTATGATAAGTTGTTGCTTACAATCCCATGAATTAACAATGAAAGAAAACTAAACAGAGAAAGGTTCCATTTAAATGCATTTAACACAAAAAAAAAATACAAAACTAGACCAATGACATGTTTACAACAAACATCTAATAGAACTCCCAACAATTCTTAAACATACTTTATATGATATGATGAATTCTTAAACAATTAAGGTTAGAGTAGACATAGTTATCACATAGTTTTTTGTGTGGTACAAGGAAGATTTGGCTAAGTCAAATCTTCCTTCATGCTAACAATCTACATAATTAGACCTTTATTAAGAATTCATCATATCAGATAAAGTATGTTTGAGAATTGTTTGGACTGGTCCTTTGGCGTGTATTAAACAAAATAGAATTATCAGCATATTATTATCATTCTATTTCTTTGTTGTAAACATGCCATTGGTTTAGTTTTGTAAAAAAATTTTGTCTTAACATGCCATTGGCTCAATTTTGTAATTTGTTTATTGTTGTAAACATGTCATTGGTTCAGTTTTGTAATTTTTTTAGGAACAATCTAGCCAAGGGTCAGATCAATACTACTTGCAATCTCATTGTCAAAGTGGCCAAAGACTATGTTAGGCTCATAAAATATGGAGGTTCTCTTTACCGCTGTAAATCTTTGAAGGTTGCTGCACTTGGATAGATGTGTACCATTGTTAAGAGAATTGGACTAAGTTTGGCTTACCTTGAATAGGTGAGGTAGCATATGGAAAGGTTGCTGTCTATTGACCCAAATACCGGGACTATTTTGATCTGTGGGTACCCTAATGTTGGCAAGATTTCTTTTATTAATAAGATTACTAGGGCAGATGAGGATGTGCAACCTTATGCTTTTACTACTAAGTCTTTGTTTGTTGAGAATACTAATTATAAGTACTTGAGGTATCAGGTTATTGATACCCCTAGTATTTTGGACCACCCCTTGGAGTATAGGAACACCATCGAGATGCTCACTATTATTGCCTTGGCTCATTTGAAAGTAGCTATTTTTTTTTCCTTGATGTTTTTGGGTCCTATGGTTATAGTATTGCACAAAAAGCATCTATGTTTCACAACATCAAACCTCTATTTTCCAATAAGCCTCTTATTGTAGTTTGTAATAAGATTGATTTGCAACCACTAGAGACACTACCAGAGGAGGATTCAAAATTGGTTACGGGGATGAGATTTGAGGCTAGGAAAAATATGGGTGGGTTTTTTGGGAATAAGGAGGGGAGGATGATGGTGTGCTACTCTCTATGAGTTCTTTGAAGCAAGAAGGGGTGATTGTGGTGAAGAATGTGGCATGCGAGAGGTTTTTGGAGCAGAGAGTGAAATTAAGATGAAGTCAAAGAAGATAAGTAGTTGTCTCAATAGGATTCATGTTGCAATGCCCAAGCTGGGAGATGGGAAAGAGAGGCCCCCTTGTATTCCTCAAGTTTTTTTGGATGCCAGGGCACGTGCTACCAAGGAGGCCATGAAGCTAGAGAAGGATATTAAGAATGAAAATGGTGGAGCTGGAGTTTACTCTACAAGCTTGAAGAAGTGGTATATTTTGGAAAATGAAGAGTGGAAAGAAGATGATATTCCTAAGATCATGGATGGACATAATGTTGTAGACTTTATTGATCTAGATATCTTACAGAGGGGGGGAGAGGGAAGAAGGGCTTAGGAAGTGGAGTTGAATCCTGATGAAAAGGAAGCTCTGGCTGCAATTAGGGAGAAGAAGAAGATGCTTATTGTTGAACATGGATTGAAGAAGAGTACTATAGAGAGAAGGCCTACCATGCCAAGGAAGTTTGACAAGAATAAGGAATATGGCTTAAACAGAATGGGTAGACATCTTTCTAGCCTGGGCTTGGATCCTTCGACAATTAGCTTGGTAATAAATGAAGCAGATGAGAGTTTAGCAATTATCTTCCCAAGAAAAATCTCATAAATGAATTATGCATACCCTAATTCATGTGCCCTCTACGCATACCTAAATGATATATTTGAAACAACAAGGGTAAATTTAGCCTTACTATTTTTGTTTCAAATATATCCTTTGGGTATGCACAGAGGGTACAGGAATTGGGGTACACATAGTGCATGTATGGGATTTTTCTTGGGAAGATAATTTCTCATCTTTCATTTACTTCATTATTATGTTTCTCATCTATTGTGTCCTAGGACCCCTTATGACCCTTTACGACCAATTACGACCCTTTACGATCCCTAAGAATACATCTTAGAGGTCTTAAAATGTCGTAAAGGATCATAAGAGGATCCTAGGAGGGGCCAGATGAGCTTCCACCTTCACGTGGTTAGCCCTGTTAAGTAGAGAATGTTAAACTATTCTCGAAACAAAGAGAAACTCAATAATTTAAGGTCTCAGTCCACAGACAAATTAAATTAGACTTACTATTCAAATTGCACAAACTATGTCCAAGGTTGCATCTTGGTAGATGGTTTGGATGATGGGAAGAGTGCTAGAAAGGTAGCAGCCACACCAGAGGGCTAAGAAAAGAAAGGACCTGTTGGGTGTTGAGACAAGGTGGATGAGTGATTAGATGATCATCTACATCACCATGGGAAGTTTTTATTGGGTGTGGGTTGTATTTCAAGGGATAATCTCAAGGGGATAATCTCAAGGATTGGCAAAATGAGGCATCCAAATTGGAGGATGGGTGGGAAACTGTAAAAGGGAGAAAAAGGAAAAATGAAAAGAAAGCTTTTGACGTCATGATCCTTCATTCTCAAAAAAAGGGTGGAGTTTAGAGATAACTGTGGAGGTGCTTTATTTCTTTCTTTTGAAGCTTGTGTGATTGATGTGGGTTTACCGAATATTTAGTGAGATATCTCTCCTGAATGTAGCTATCCTTGGTTTGGGCTAGGTTCTAACCCATTACAATTAATAAAATTACCAATTACCATTAAAAAAAATAGTAAAGTAACATAAAAAAATACACAATGATATCTATTAATGTAAAGTAACACCCGAAGATAAATATCTAGACTAATGATTGAGCAAGATATCGTTGGTGTACTCTGGATATTTATCTTTAGTTGTTTTTTTTAACATTCCATTATTAGTCAAACTTTTGATGACCTTTGGTAAAAACCCTCAAAAAGATTGGTCTAAATTTTGACCAATTTCTGTTGAAATTCATCATCATGGGTTTGGCACTGGTCAGACAGTCTAAAGTTTTTGACCAAGTAAGGTTGAAAGGTCTAAAGATTTCAACCTACTTTGGTCGATAGTTCGACCTGATGAATTCTTAATAGAAGATGTGAATTTCAACCAAGATTTGCATAGAACTTTCTGTGTTAACAATGATATGCCAAACATTTGATTAAAAAAATAGTGACCAAATGATTGGTCTATTATTCAACCAATATTGGTAGAAAATTCAACCAATTGTCCATCAAAAATAGGTGCCAATTGTACTAGTGTAACCTCAGCAAGCTTCTTAACTCTTAGTCATTTAGTGAAAACACGACCAAAGGAAATCTCCCAGTCACTCAATGAAAACCTTAACCTTGGTCCAATCAGGAGATCACGTGAATGAAGCATTCGCATGATCGGTGAGCCTTTTCTTAACTCTGGGTTTCATTTAGAGAATACACGACCATCATCAAGTCTTCCTTTATCAATGGTCTAGATCCTATCTCCAAGCCTTCAAACCTTAATTAACTCATGCTTGATCCAATGATTCACTGACCAAAGCATTCTCCAAGTCGTTGAATGTCTCCCTTTACTAGGGTTTCATCTGGAGGACAAGAGAAAAAAGAATTCACCAATTCGATAGATAAAAACCATAACCTCAGTTATATCACGAGATTACATGCTGATCATTGATCTTGTCCTCATCTTGTGGCTATTGTTGAATCTCATAATCATTCTTTAAATTGGGGTTAAGTCCTGAGAACATGCGACTGAGGCAATCTCCAAGTCGTTGAATCTTTTCTTTATCCTAGGTTACATCTAGAGAATCAACGCTAACCGCTCGATCAAGATTGAATCAACGGTCCCTATTTGATCACTAAAAGCTTCATGCCTTAACCAAATATCTAGAGAATGAGCGACTGAAGGAAACTGAGACCTCTCACCAGGTCGTCAGATGTTAAGCCATTGACCACCAAGACTTGGAGAATACGCGAACATCGGAGTCGCGTAATTGTTGAATAGAAGACTAGACTACCTGAGAAAGAAAATAAAGCATGTGCAAAAAAATTATTTGAGTGGCCATGAAAAAGGTAACAGAGAAATAGAATTGGCCAAGGGTTTGGACTTAGACAAATTTCATGAAACCCTAGACATGGATAAACCCTATTTCTCAAACCTTAAAACTGCTATATCTCCCTAGTTTTTGCACATTAGGCAATGTGATCTTGACTAGAGATTGGACACACCATGAACTATCCCTGGCTAAGATTGCAAGCTATGAAACCTGATAGATTTTCTTTGCTGGTAAAAACAAGTTGCAGCTAGGGCAAGACAATTTTCTCAGGGTTTCAGCAGGATAAGACCATTTTCATTGGATTTTGGCTATGACAAGAAAACGGCCTAATAGTGGCTTTGTCTAGGGATGCATGTCTCTTGTAGGCATGACAAGGATTCAAAATCTATGGGAAAAGTAGACCACCCACTTGACAAAAAGACAACTATAGAGAGCACTTGGACAAAACCCTACCAACAAAATAAAGACTAGATAGAAAAGAAACACACCACACCTTTACAGAATTTAGAGCATATACAAACCTAACTACTGTTCATGGAAGGAAAAATACCTTCAACTGAAGTATTTCTTCAAGAACTGTCCATGAACAGGCAATTCTTGAATGTCACCATTGAGCTCTTTGATAATGTATGAATCTGGTCCCAACTTTTCATGAATCAAATATGGCCCTAACCAGATTGGATCAAATTTTCCATGTTTTCCTTTATCTTCCAATCTGGCATTCTAGAGTAATACCAAGTCATTTGGCTCAAACTTTCTTTCTATAGCCTTTTTGGCATACAAGTTCTTGACCTACAAATGCAACCTAGCATTCTTTAAAGCTGATTCTTTTATGGTTTCATCCAACCTAATAAAATCCTCAATCCTCAATTACATTTCATCATCTAGATCATCATCATATAGTTGAACAAACCTATACATTTCTAACAAATTATTCTGAGGCATCCTTGCATGTATTCCATACACCAAGTCAAATGGTGCACACCCAATTGCCTTCTTAACATGAGTTACTCTGTCAGCCCATACTACCAATGGAAATTTTGAATTCCATGCCCTTTTATTCTTTTCAAGGATCCTCTTGAGAATCTTTATCAAGATTTTGGTAGATGATTTTGCTTGTTCATTTCCTTGTGGATGGTAAGGAGAGGAATATGACATATGGATTCCTAAACCTTCATATAATTCCTTGGATTCAATAGACCTGAAGCACATTGCATTATCATAGATAATCCTTTCAAGACAACCAAATCTTGTAACCATATTATTCAATAGGAAATTAGTCACCACCTTGATAGTTGCATTCCTTGTAGGAATAGCCTCTACCCATTTTGTAAAATAATCAGTGGAAACTAAGATCCAAGAGTGTCCTCCACCTGATTTGTTTGGTATTTCTCCTAAAAAGTCCATCCCCCATTGTTGGAAAGGGGGTTGCACTTCCACTGGCCTTAGCGGTAAATTTCCTGAAAACCTAAGTTTGCCAAAAAATCTCTAACAAGTGTCACACTTTCTTACCAATTGTTTTGCATCTTTGAAGATTGTGGGCCACCAAAACCCTGGTCTCAAAATCTTTTGAGTAGTATTTTTACCCATATAATGTTGACCACATACCTATTCATGAATTTCCTTCAGCAACCTGTCTGCCTTCCTTTCATCTACACATTTCAACAAAATGCAATCCAGATTCCTCCTCCATAATTTGCATTTGATGACAACATATTTTATTTCTTGCAAATTTAGATCTCTTTTCTTGCTATCATCCAATCCTAATGGGAATTTCATATTCCTTAAATAATAGATAACATCTTAATACAAGATACAATCATCCATGTCACATGTATAATCGATGTCAACCTAATTTATCTGATTTGCATCAAGATTAGACTGAGCCATCAGTTTTTTGAATCCTTTCCCCCTAACCATCTTGGTGATTTGGATATCAATGTTGAACTCCCGGATTCTATTTATCCATTTGCATCTCCTCCCAGACATTTCTTTCTATGGAAATATGTCCTTCACTGCAGTACCTAGTACAAAAGTAATCAGAGTTGTGCCCATTAGATAGCATCTAGAATCCTTCACAAACTTCACAAGTGCATATTCTTGTTTTTCATTGATATCATATTTTAATTCTACAGCCTGTAGAGATTTTCTAAATAATTCAATAGGTTGTTCAAAACCCTCATCATTTTTCTATAATAATACTTTAGCAATAGTATGAAAAGAAGCAAAAGAAAATATATGCATTACAATACTATAATTGGGTGTCTTTAGTATAGGTGCATCCTTGATATCTTGATTGATCTTCTTGAAAGCCTCATTAGGTTCAACATCCCATTTTATCTCAAATCCTTTCTTTAACATCTTGGATATTGGCCTGGTGGTCTCAGCAAAGTTAGTAACAAATCTTCTAAAGAAATTTACCTGACCGAAGAAAGATTGAATTCCCTTAACATTTTTTGGCTTTTGAATATTGTCAATTGTCATTACTCTTTCTAGGTCAATTCTTACTCCTTTCTTTCAAACTAGGTGTCCAAGAAACTTGCCTTCATTTACACCAAATGAACATTTCCTTGGGTTCAAAGAAATGTGATGTTTTAGAGCCCTCACAAATATCTTCTCCAAATGAGAACAATGATCTTCCTCCCTTTTGGAGAATGCAGTCAAGTCATCTTAGTATACCACTAGGAAGGCATCTATAAAATCTACATAGGCAACATCCATTTCTCTCTAGAAAGGCGAACCATTGTTAGTTAAACCAAAAGGAATCCTTACATAGACATAAGTTCCCTAGGGTGTTGTGAAATTTGTCTTAAATTTTTTTGATTCTTTCACATTCACCTAGTTGTAGCCAGAAAAACCATCCATCATGGACATTAGATTATATCCAGTTACTCTTTGCAGCATGGCTTCCATGTTGGACAAGCAATAGTTATCCTTTAGAGAAGAGATGTTTAAGTTCCTAAAATCCACACATAATCTAATGTCTCCATTCTTCTTCCTAACTGGGACTAGGTTTGACACCTAAGAAGAATGCCTAATAGGTTCTATGATTCCAGCATCTCTTAACTTCATCAATTCTTCTTGCATCTTAGGGGATAAGGTAGGATTGATTGGTATTTGCCTCTGCATGAAAGGTTTAGTATCCTTATTCAAAGGAATGACATGTTGAAATAAATATTCTCTATAAACCTTTAGATCATCATATGACCATGCAAAGACATGTCTAAATTTTCTTAATAACTCAATCAAAGTTTTGCATACCTCCTGGGATATCTCTTTTCCAATGTAGACTTTCTTAGGTGCCTCTTGTGTACCAAGATTAATTTCCTCCAGGTCCATCTGGTGTCTCTTCTTAGTATCCGTTTGGACTCTGTCCTGACTATCAAATATAGTTTCTAAAACAACAAGTCCCTTGGGAGCCTTGTTAGACTTAAGCTAGAGGACTTTGTTTCCAAGGATAACTTATTTTCCTTTTGCAGTCTCAACTAAAGCTGAGAAATCCAATTCTTGACCATGATATTTATCTTCATAATTCATAAATCTCAAAATATCCTGGTCATCTTCAAAGACTTTCTAGTTCTCAATATTATCTGGTATACTAGGCCTAGTCTGTATTTGAATTTTAGAAAGGCCTGCAAAAGTGATATCGGTAGGATTAATTAATATATTGGCTAATAGGTCAGTCATCTTATTGTTACTCCTATCCTTCCATACAATATTGAAGGCATCAAAACTTTCAATCATGTCTCAGACAACATTTCTATATTATTTCAACCTTTTGTTTTTAGAAGCATATATTGATCTGACTTGTGACACAACCAACTCAGAATCACCAATAGCCTTTACACATTTAATTCCATGATTGTGTGACAACCTCAATCCTATTAACAATGCTTCATATTCTTCTATATTATTGGTACAAGAGAAGCTTAGTATGAAAGAGAACTTATAAGTATTTCCATCAAGAGAGATGAGTAAAATACCTACTCCTGAACCATCTTTGCAGTTGGCACCATCAAAGTACATCACCCACAACTCACCCTTCTCAGATTTAGCATTTATTTCCATAGTGATAGGGGAAATATAGGCTCTCTTTCAAGCACAGTGACCTCTTACCTAAAAGCATTGATATCAATATCGACAAAATATGTAATCTCATTTTCAATATTATTTTCAATCATATGGGTTACCCTTGGCTCCCTTTCAACCTTAATGGATTGATCATCTATCTTGAAGGTTGCATAGGATAAGTCACATTTTAAACTTCCACCCATGGTAGCACTCCACTTGCTAGATAATAGCATCCCATAATGAGGAGGAATATCTTCCACCAAGACACTCACGGTTAGTTCTTTCTCTGGATAGGCTACCAATTTGTAAGGCAATGCATTTATAGTCCCAATGACTGGCACTTCTCTTTGGTCCATTGCACAACATCTTCCCTGGACTGTATCAACCCTAAGGCCCAAATTTTCCATGATCTTAAAAGGCATGACAATATTTGAGGCACCTGAATCAATCATGTGATTCCTTAATGTCATTCCATTCACTATGATACTTAAGAAGAATCGATCTATTTTTTCAAGGCTAGAATTGACAGAGTTGTCCAAGTATATAGGTGGTATTTGAGATACCATTCCCTAAACTTCCACTTCTTTCATAACTTTTTCCTTGCACTTGTTAGCATTAAAAGCAACATTATTCTCACAAACATTATCTACCCATGCTAGAGCCCTATCCTTATGCTCAGGGATTCTCAATAATTCTAACAAAGGATCCTTGATAGTTATCTGAGACAATACAACTAACATATCAATATGGGAAGAGGAAGGAATCTCAATCTACACTGCTTTAGTATCCTTTTGTTTCTCAGATACAGCAGTTATAGTTGTCACCTTCATTTTCTCAGTTTTATCCATTGTACTAACTAGCTTCTCAACCTCTTTCTGATTGTCTCTATCATGAACAATAGACATCTTCATAGCTCCAACTCCCTTTGGCTCCCACTTCTTTCCCCTTACATTTTTTAACTTCACTAGGTAATTATCTTTTGATTTGTTTCCAGTGGGTCCCTTGGAACTAGTGTTTTTTATAAACATTCCTGTAGCTTTTCCAATGGTATCATTTGTTTTCATACTTCTAGTCTGCACTTGGGCTACCATCTCTACAATGATCCTAGCAATTTCCTCCTTTGAAGGTCTTCTCAAATTAACTTGCTTTGAGGAAGAATTCATGTTACATGTCTTTTCATCAATGTCTTCATCATCAGAAAAGACTTTTTGATGGGATAATACCCTATTGTGTCTTTTCAAACACACATGCATTTCTTCATAAACATCAGAAACATCTTCATGTCCCCAATATGAATTAGTCATGTTGAAACCAATGTCATCATTAGTTTCTTCTTGATCAAGTTCTTTAGCTTCATCATTTTGGTATGCAGACATGGACTATGCAACCACACAATATTTTGTAGAATGAGGAGATTGGTAGGCCATACACCATGGTGTATCCTCCATGACATTTACAGAAGCCTTTTGTAAAGGATCAGGGATAACTTTTTCATTTTGTCCTTTTGCAATAGGGATGATAGGTTTTCCATCCTTCAATTGGGTGTTGTAAGGGTAATTTTGTAGCCTATTCTGCCTACTGAAGTTATTATTGAATTGAGGCTTTTCTGTAGTAGAAACCTTATCATTCATATTACTAGGTGCTTTCAAGTCCTTTAGTGCATTAAACACTTTTTCCAACTTTTCCTCTTCTTTCTTTTTATTTCCAACATTTCTTTCATTATCCCTTATATATTTTTTGTCCCCAAACAACTTAGGATAATCTCTTTTCCCACCCAATTTTCCAAATATTTTCATATTATTCTCAATGTTGATAGCAATTCTAAAGGCATCCCTAAGAGTTATATGTTCTTTGTCCCTTAGTAAGTATCCCATCTTTCCATAAAAGGCATTGAAGTATGTGGTCAAACAAACATTGTTGTCTAATCTCATAACTTGAAACAACTTATGCATACCCTTCTGAAATCTCATATTGAACTCAACTACAGACTCATTCTGATTTTTCCTTATTGTTTTAAATTCATTTAGCATGAAATTGGCATCAGGCCTATCACCATACTATTCCTTGAAGCATTTTTAAAATGCATCCCATGTGTCAATTCAACGGTCAAGGAGTCTTTTGAACTAGTCTCTAGCATCTTCCACCAAAGACTGAATAAATAGTTTCATGACTACATCCGCATGCTCAAATTTTCATAGTCATTTAGCATATCAAAAAATAACCTAAGGTGTTCTTCACAACTAATGGCATTATTACTATAAAATTTGATTACCTTATCCCTTATATCAGCTAGGAAAGCATTTGGGTAACCTGGCATTCCATCAAAGCTAATTTTCCTATATCCTTCTAATTGCATAGGTCTTCTTTGAAAACTTAGACCAGTGTTTCTGTTGGGGCTAGCATTTACATCTATATTTCCACCTACTTGTACACTTGACTATTGTTTAGGATCAACATTTAACTTGGTAGATGAAGTAGAAAGTGAATTATGAGTAGTAACATTACCAAGTGGAATAGTATTGGAATTTGTAGATGGCATACCTATTTCAATAGTAGAAGGCCCAAGAGTGTTTGTAGATGAAGCCTTTAAGAACTGGATCTTCCTTCTTATTTATGCAATAGAGACTTTAACCTCATTCCTCTCCAATTCCCTGTCTAGATCATATTTTAACTTCATGTTCTTCTCCATCTCTATATCTTCACTTCAAATAGGTGGTGGGACTTTCAGTCTTTCCATAGGCTCATTTATTTGAATCCCAACCATCTTTTGCTTTCCTTTTTCATAAACAAAATCAGGTCTGGTAGTTTCACTTTCATTTTTATCTTTAGGCTGAGAAGCATAACTTTGGACTTGTCTAATCATAGGACCCTCTTGTTCAAATTTGTGGTCTTGTAGAAGACATTCTTTTTCACTTCTCAAAGCATCAAGATCATCGAAAATTTCATGCTGCAAAGATTTAGGAGCAGAAGCAAGCATTTTTTTTCTCTCCTTTAGCTCATTAATCTTTCCAAGTAGAGACTCTCTTTCTATTAATGCATTCATTTTCTCAGCCTCTCTTTATTTCTATAATCTCTTGTATATTGCATCTTGCTCTGCTAATTGTAATCTAAATGCACCCAAATCATTTGGTTCTATCATAATATCTTCAGAGCTTGATGAAACATCCATATCAGTGAGACTTTGATTTGGGAAATAGACATGCCTTGGCCCCATGGGTTTCCTTCTAAACATGTCCTCATCTGGATCTAAATTTGGCCCAAATCCCTTTTCTCTTGCTTGCAGTACATTTTGATCTACAGGTAGTGAGACTTTATCTTGAAATAATATTTTTGGGGTATCATAAAAATTATCTCCAGAGTGGCCACTATCAGATTTAGAACTTTTATATTTTGATTCATCCTCATTAGAAAATGTATGTTGTTCCCTATTTCTAGCATTATTGTGTTCTCTTACAGAGGCACTAGTAGATTCCCCATCTCTTTTGATCCATCTTTTCTTTCTTGATCTAGGCAACTCTTCTAGAGTAATCTCTGGATGCTTCTTGCCAAAAGACCTAGTGTTTCTTCTCTTATCCATGGTTTTTAATTTGTAAACACTGGTTCTAACCCTTTGAGTCACCACCCACCTAATGGTAAATCTTAAGAAACAAACCTTGAGAAATGTAAAATAAAAACATAGATTGAGACAGGAGAAACACATGAATCTTGCTAAAATTCCTTTTTATTTATACTCTCCCTAGTAGAGTCACCATTTTGTTGGCTCCTTTTCTTTCTACTTGCAGATATACAATATGATTGACAAACAAGTGTCATTGACTCTATCACCAGTCCAAATTTGACAAGGAAAAAGGGCCAATTAACAATGATTGAGAGAATGATCCTTCTACACTTCAAGCTTTAATGCTCAAGCGGGTATACCTTTGATTCACTTCTTAAAGGAATCATAAAATATTAAGCATAAATGTCCTTGACACATTGATTTAAAGATTTTATCATTTATAAGTTGGTTTTATGATGAAGAACTACTTCCTCAGAATAGACCAATGTCTTATCCTAGGGCAAAGAGTCAAATACAATATACCTCAACAAAAAACTTAATTCAAACACACTCAAATCTAGAATAATTTCTTTGCCTATTATTCCTCTCACTCTCACACTTGGACATCAAATTCTCATTCAACTGTGAATTCTCTGAAACTATCTTGAAGGATTTAATCTCGACTTTGGAAGGAACTCAAAGACAATTTCACAATTTACTTTTTAAACCATACATTAAATTACTTTGTAACATTAACATATAAGAATTCAAGATCAAAAAAAGAATACATACATGTACACAAATCTAAAATTAGAATTCAAGTGTATTCTCATTAAAATTTCAGCATCAATACATTGAAAAATGGCCAAAATAGTAGAAAACAAACCCTAAATCCAAGCTCTCTCTATTCAGTTACCAATTTCACCATCCATTGAAAATACATCAGACTACTATATATAGTCACTAGCTATCCTAGAATCCTCAAGAAAGGATCCAACAAGCTTCAGATAGCTAGGCCAGAACTAGGGTTTGAACAACCATACCAACCAAATGATTAATAAATTTACTGCAGAAATGACATATCAAGCAATCCAGAGTAATCAAGCCCAATTTGATCTTCATTTATGGCCAAATCCTGACTATTACACTAGAGATTAGAAGTTTCATCATTTTATCCCTCTATTTTCTTTACCCGCATCATAATTGGCATGACTGATTCACCTATTTCTTACGGCATGGACATCCTCCATAGACAAGCATCACTTCTAGACCATACTATGATAGTGTACAAGATCAAATCAAGTAGATCGGCCACCCAAGAAATAAATAAAAAGTCCTTTACTCGTAGAAAACCCTTAAATATTTTAAATTTTTGGTGGCAACAGTCAATCAAACAAGTTTAAAACAAGATCATTGATCTCTACCCTTTCCCGGCACATCGTGCAACTCTAATTAAATGACAATATTCACTTTAGCTTTTAAAAGTATCCGTCCACATCATCTTTTCCTAGAAACCAATTAGAATCAAGCACCTCAACAACACATGGCATCCAGACCCACTTTGACCTCAGTCTTTCCATCGGACGGCTGTCACAATACCACAATCACTAACTTTCGAGCATTTTTCCTTTGCGACATCACGACCACCATAGATCTTCCCTGACATGCAATCTCTTTACCTTAACCTCGGAAAGCTTCTTAACCCTTAGTCATTCAATGGACATGTGACCAAAGGTAATCTCCCAGTTTCTCAATGAAAACCTTAACCTTGGTCCGATTAGGAGATCATGTGAATGAAGCATTTGCATGATTGCTGAGCCTTTTCTTAACTTTGGGTTTCATCCGGAGAATACGAGACCATTGTTAGATCTTCCTTTATCAAAAGTCTAGATCCTATCTGCAAGCCTTCAAACCTTAACTCATACTTGATCCAGTGACTCAATGACCAAAGCATTATCCAAGTCATTGAATGTGTCGCTTAACCGGGATTTCATCTAGAGAACAAGAGAACAAAGAATTCTCCAAGTCGCCAAATAAAAAACTTAACCTCAGTTATATTTCAAGATTACATGCTGACCATTGATCTTCTCCTCATCCTATTTCTATCACTAAATCTTTTAATCATTCTTTAAACTGGGGTTAAGTCCTAAGAACACGTGAGTGAGGCAATCTCCATGTCACTAAATCTTTTCTTTACCCTGGGTTACATCTAGAGAATCAGTGCCAACCACCTTATCAAGACTAAATCAATGGTCCCTATTTGATCGCTAAAATCTTCATGCCTTGACTAGATATCTGGAGAATGAGTGACTGAAGGAAACTAAGACTACTTGCCAAGTCGCTAGATGTTAAGCCATTGACCGCTAGGACTTCGAGAATATGCAAACACTGCAGTTGCATAATTGTTGAATAGAAGACTAGACTACCTAGGTAGGAAAATAAAGCATGTGGAAAAAAAGGATTTGAGTGGCTATGAAAAAGGTAACGGAAAAATATAATTGGCCAAGGGTTTGGACTTAGAAAAATTTCTTAAAACCCTAGACATAGATAAACCCTATTTCTCAAACCTTAAAATTGCTATATCTCCCTGGTTTTTGCACATTAGGCCATGTGATCTTGATTGGAGCTTGGACACACCATGAACTATCCTTGTCTAAGATCGCAAGCTATGAAACCTAATAGATCTTCTTTGCTGGTAAAAACAAGTTGCAGCCAGGGCAAGACAATTTTCTTAGGTTTTTAGTAGGATAAGACCATTTTCATTGGATTTTGGCTATGACAAGAAAATGGCCTAATAGAATCAACATCAAAAACCATAAAATTATATCAAAACCTCCATGATTTTATGTTTGGAATCCACCTTGAAGGAAGAATGAATATATCTTGAAGATGAACAAAGGATCTTGAAGGAAGATCACACCACCATGATGGATAGATCTAGGGTTTGAATGATGAATCTTGAATGCTTGAACCAAATCCCTTCAAAGGCTTGAATACTTGAATCCTTGATCTTCAATGGATAAATTGAATGCTTGTGGTTGATAATTTCTTTCGATTGATCTTTCTTGTCCTTGATTGAGTGATGACCTCTTGATTACTTGAGGATTGAAATGAGAGGAGAAGGATTCCTTATATACTAGTCTAGGGCACAAACTTCTAGAGAGGCCGATATAGGAGAAATAAATTCCCATTAATCCTATACCCTTAGAAGTGGACCTAATTTAAATTTCATTTAAGAGTTTACCATTTCGAAGTCTGAAACAATAGACCTAGAAGTGGGAAATAAATCTTCCTGAAACCTGACATCTAGAAACCTTCAAAGATTGAAATTTGGACCCTAGGTTAGGGTCGAGGTCAACCCTGCCCAAGGTTAGGGTCAATTTCAACCTTGACCTAGAAGTTTGACCTTGACCCTGATGCCAAGAACCTTAAATTCATAGAGCAGGATGCTAGAAACAGGCAGAAAAGAAGTGGAAAACAGGGCAAGACAGGGGAAAAATCCAGATCCAAGTCAAAAACCCATTCAAGGAATTTTAAATGACCCTTAACCAAATAATCAGAGGGATAAACCATTCCTAAATGGAAGTTATTTCATTTTTTGATGATACATTTAGCCCCCACTTTAGCAAAAGTATGGACTTAATGAAAACTCTTGGTAAAGTTAGAAGAAAGATTCCAGTGGATGGCAACGAGGTAGAATATCACTTAGTTGAGGACATGAGCCCCCAGGCCAAGGATTCTAACTCAACATACATGCACGAGGGTGCAAAAACAAAGAGATAATAAAGACAAAGCTAAAAGACACAAAAAAGAGGGGTTAGTACAAAAATAAACCCAAATCAACTAGCAAAGGAAACCATGCTAAGAAATGGTTCATATACTAATATCATATTTGGAAAGCTATCATAAAAGAAGAAATGACTACATAAGAAAGACAAGAGAAACACTATAAATAACATAGCTCCATGATATAGTCCTACTAGCATGAAAGAAAAAGAGAGAGTCATTACCTCACCCACTAAGATGCCCACCTTACCATGAATCACCAAGGAGGGAGAGCCCAACAGGTAGCCAAACTTGATAGTTCACCCATAAATTGTACTTTGTAGTTTTAATGCATCTTCTGATAGCTTTTGAAATACCCATAGATCCACATTCTTGTACCACTATGGAATATAAAATGCATGTCTATTCAGTGTTTAGCAACTTATGTGTGTTACATTCTAAGGATTTAGCATATTTGAAACTAAAAATGTGTGTCTCTTCAGGATTTAACAACTTATGTGCTTTGCCTTCCGAGGATTTAGCATATTTGAAATTGAAAACTATATCATAAGGGATACCCTATATATGCCTCCCTCCTTATCGTGGCTACCTATTAGATAGGATAAGGAAGAGAAAGAGGATACCTACTTCACAAAGTAAGGAGATATCATGTTAACAACAATGTACACTATATTCTTAGTGAAGGGTACTAACCCTTACATCAAAGAGCATAGTTAATCATGAAAAAGGATATGTCACTTATGGAAAAAGGATCCTCAAAGAGAAAGAGATCTTATTAACAAGACCCCCACCATAGAGGATTGCTTTAGATAAAATATCATCTTTCAAAGAAAAGAAAAGAGGGACCAAAGATTCAATCAACAAGCCTCCTGCAATCAAGTGAAAGAGGAATGGAGGAATAAAACTCTAACCCTACATCAAGGGAAAGAATTTATAAAGAACATAATTTCAAAAATAAAGAAGAGGTGATGACTTAAGACAAAAACCTCTCACATAAAAGGATATCCATAGCCAAAACATCAGTCAGTATAATGAAATAATGTTGTAGAATAAACAAATGCCACTAAGCTAAGGAAAGAAAATCCCTAGATAGAGAGAAAAAAGAAAAACCTTTCCCCCCAGAGATGAAAGAAAGGGATACCTTTGCAAAACAAATGTCTTTAGAAGAGATATCATGAATACTAGAAAAGATCTATGGATGATTATGAACCATAATACAAAACCATAGGGAAAGAATACATAAAGAATAACCAATTAAGCTCAAAATAGAATACGTGCTAAGAGCATAATAGATCCTAGAGAAATGGAAGAAATACCTCTTGCCCCCTAGTGAAGAGACAAGAGGAGAAAATATCTACATTATAGAAGAATGAGGGGTAGTCCCCATATCGAAATTATGAATGAATTGTAAAACCGCACAAGAGTGAGATATAATTCCTAAAGAAGCTATTTCTCTAACATACATCTTGAAATGCACACAATTAGAAAGTAAATGTGTATTACTATAGTGAAAAGGACATTTGCACTTAGAGAGAGCATCTTTCGGCATAGGTTTAAATATTTCTTTCTTAGAATTCATTAAAATAACATACACCTTCTTAGCCTTATCTTGAGGAGTATCTAGGTAATCTAAGGAAGGTGTTGGGAGAAGAACATGAAGAGGAGGAAGATGATCAAAATAAACCACCTTAAATTGAGATAGAGGAAAGCCAAGACCATGCATATCTTGTTTAGCAGATAGATGAACCAGATATTTAATATCGTGTTCATTAAAAACATGCCCTAAACCCTTATAACCTTGTTTAGCCATCATATTGTATCTTGTAGTATTTATATCTTGCAAAGCTTTTGCAGGAGGTGATTATTTATGGTGATAAAGAGAAAATGTTGTATAACATGGAATAATAGGTTTAGAAGTAGTTTCTTTTCTCTTCCCTTTAATATCATCATGGATCAGATAAGAAGGGGAAGGTAAATCAAAAAATTCTTGCATATCTGCATCATGAACCATAGTTTGAGCCTTATGGTAAGTGTGAGAAGAACTAGCAATAGCAGATGGAGAATTGGGAATGGGAATATTAGGAATTGTATTAGGAAGGATAGGATTAGGATTAGGAAGATTAGAAGATGGTGTATCATCTACCAAATTCTTCACATAATCCAAAAGAGTAATAAGTCTGCTACATAAATCCTTAATGAAATTTTTGAAAGTAGGAAGGCTAGTATTAGTCAATCTCACAATAGCATAAGAAAGTGAAACATGAAGAGTGACAAACATAACAAAATGGGTGATACTCTCATAAACATCATAAGTACGTAAAGAGATTGTAAGAGGAGAATAATAAGGTAAATAACCACACACCAAAGCATCTTAAAAAACTTCATAGTAAATGAAATGCAAGAAATATTTTTTTTATTTTGTAGAGTATATAAATTTTATTGTTTTTTAATTTTAAAATGCAAAAGCATAAAAGAAAACCACTAAGGTAATCTTAAAGAAAGAAGGCAAAACATCCAACACCAAAAAAAAAGAGTTGTCTATCGCAGGTTCACCAAAATGTAAGATATAAAAATATATAAAGATATATGTTTTTATATCTATGTTGTTGTGTGATGGGATGTGAGGTGTGGTAAATGTGGGGTTTTTGTGGGGTGGACAATATTGTGGACATATATCACCTCCTAATCCAAGACAAGGAGATCCCAATTGATTAACCGAAAGGAGATGATCAATGCAAAGAGGAATCAACTGATTATGGATAAAGAGGGAAAAGGGGATCTAATTATAAAGAAATAAATCAAAAATATTAGGATAAAATAAAATACTTATCTAGAAAGGTTGCAAATATAGAAATTATTGTTTTCTAGTGTCTATATTGAGTTTATGGAAATTCTGCAACTAGATCTAGGACCGAAACATAGAGACACAGAAAACCCAAAAATATTTTTCTTTTCTAAGCCAGGTCGACCTTGACCCAAATGAAGGTCAGCCTTGAACCCTTTATGTTGACCTTGACCTCTGTTTCTCCAACAAAAATTATGTTTGCAGATCTCGAAAGTTTTCCAAAAAGGGTGTTCAAATCTGCTCTGTAATTCATTGTTCTGCACCTATTCCTATAAGAAAGATGGTTTTGTTATTTGGATGAGGGGTTTGCCTCGGTCAAACCTGGGTTTTGGAATTAACCTTGAAATAGAATTAAAATGGAGAATGCTAGCAAGTAGTAGAAGTAGATCTAACAATGAAGCTATGATATTCAATAGATAAGCAATTGTATTTGAAATGTAAAAAAGTATGTTAATATGAAAGCTTGGACTCAACATCAAAAACCATAAATGTAAATCAAAACCTCAATGATTGTATGTTTGGAATCCACCTTGAAGGAATAATGAATAGATCTTGAAGACGAACAAAGGATATTCAAGGAAGATAACACCACCATGATAGATAGATCTAGGGTTTGAATGATTAATCTTGAATGCTTGAACCAAATCCCTTCAAAGGCTTGAATACTTGAATCCTTGATCTTCAATGGAGAGCTTAAATTCTTGAATTCTTGTGGTTGATAGTTTCTTTCGATTGATGTTTCTTTTCCTTGATTGGGTGATGATTGCTTGATTACTTGAGGATTGAAATGAGAGGAGAAGGCTTCCTTATATACTAGTCTAGGGAAAAAAATTCTAGAGAGGCCAACATTGGAGAAATAAATTCCCATTAAGCCTATACCCTTAGAAGTGGACCTAATTTAAATATTATTTAAGATTTTACCATTTCAAAGCCTGAAATAGCCGACCCGGAAGAGGGAAATAAATCTTTTCGAAACCCGGCATTTGGAAACCTTCAGAATTTTAAATTGGAAACCTTCAGAAATCTAATCATCACTAAGTATACAAGCGTAATATTCATACAAATTAATAAGTATCATACACTTTTAAATGGTAAATTCATTATGTGGGCCATGTCATTAAAACTTTAATCATGTATAGTAAAAACATTGTTTGTAGCTTTATGTAAAGATCATTTATATGACACAATATAATTTAATTTTATTCAAAAGTATCTAGATAAATTAAATAAATTTTGTAATATGGGATACTCCTTTGAAACAACACAAAGTAGGTTGGTTTGACAAATTTTTGATTGTGACAAAAAGGATAATTGGATTGTAGAGGTAAAAAATAGTAGAGGTGAAAAATACTCTAGCAATCACTATGGGAAGACTCAAAAGGTGTACCCTATAGTTTCAAAAAGATAACCCTAAACGTAAAATGTCCAAGTCTGGGTAAGTGCACCAAGATGGTGAACAAAAGTGGGGGTATAAGTGGCCACTTTTTTCTAAAATCAGGTAAACCTAAACTTTGAAGAGAAATTTGAGGGTCATGCACTCAAAACTAGGAGTTGTGAAAATAATAAGATTAAGAGGGTCAAACATGTTGCACACAAAAAATTTCTCCTAGTTTTTTCATAAAAATATAACATAGAAGATTATGCGTGCTTCATAAAATGCAAGTAAAAATAATAACCCGCACAAGTTTTGTAATTTTTTGAGTTTTTTCTTTCATGTGGCCACTTTTCTGACGAGAAACTTGGTGCACTTACCAGTATAAGGAATGCAATACCTATGTTTTTGGGTATTTTTTGGAATTTTTAGAATATGCAAGGTAACCCTAATTATGTATGTAAAGGAAATAGGACACCGTAAAGATGATTGCAAAAATGAAATGGGAAATTCTAATGATGAGTGCAAAAAAGGAAATAGGAAACCTTAATTATGAATGCAGAAAGGGAATAGGAAAACCTAAGGATGAATGCAAAATGGGAATGAGAGAGCCTAATGATAAATGCAAAATGAAAATGGGAAACCTTGACGATCAATGCAATGAACAAGGATAACTTAAGAAGTAGATTTTTTTTACCTAGGAATGATATAATTGAGACCCTAAAAATTGAAGCGTAGAGAATGTAAACAAGTGCCAAATATTATATTTCAAGCATCTAGATAGGTCTCAGGAATTTTTGAGGTAACCCTATGTTGTTTGATTGTCATATTTTGAAATTGATTTTTTTAGGTGATTACATTGAGGAAAAGGAACAATTATATCTTAGGAATGGGGAAATTGCAATGTTTAACTAGAAAATGCATAGAAAAAAGTGCAATTGCAATGAATGGCTTGGTATATAATTGTAAGCAATTTTGGGTCACTAGGTAGGTTTAGTAGTAGGCAATTGCATCTTAGGAATAGAAGATGCATCTCGGAATAATGCAAATGTTCTTTTTAGAAAGTCTTAAATGCATTCTACAAATTCTCAATTGCATCTCAAAATGTCTCAATTGCAATGTTCTATTTGATAAATGTTTTGTATGAGTTTTTGAAAATTTAATTCAATTTTGCAAACACAATAAAGATATGACATATATTATGGTTGTTGTGAACCCTTAGAAATCTAGGGTGAATGGACTAGGGCCTGAAAATTTCTTAACCCAATTAAATCTACTAGTATCAACAATGAATAAAGACAAGTTTTAAAGACAAGCACTACCTACACTAGAATGAGGCTATACTCATTGGAAGGCCTCTAGGTGGACAAGTAGAGAATCAAGTGTCACTGGCTCCCCCTTACACAACACAAGAATTAGTTGAATCTCTTACATAAAATATCTAGATATCCTATGACCCAAGGATTTTATGTCTCAATAATGGGTGAACCCACAATAGTGGGTTACACTTTTTTGCCTAAACGAACATTAAACTCTACATTTTGAAAAAAAACTTTTACATTCGGATGCATATTTTCGTTAAACCGTTTGAAATCGGAAGATGAAGTAAATTAGAGTCTTATAGAATTTTCTATCTAGATTCTAAATATATCTTTTATTTTTATTTTTGAATTGATTTGAATGGTTTTTTATTTCTCCCATGAAAACTGGTATGTTGTTAAAAACATCATTTTCAAAGAGTTACATTGTTTTCATATAGCATAATTTTTTTTTTAATATAGATATCAATTTGATTCTTTCAAATTTAGTTTTGTAGCATCCATACAGAGGGCATGCAATTGGTTTGACTACACTATCATGATTGTTGCATATTTTATTAACATTTGAAGTTGACTAAATCGTAATTTTGACATACCCTGACTACATAGCTTGTAACTTGTTGTGTATTTGTCCAATTTCATTTTTATTTTTTTTGATAAAAAGATAACTTCAATACCTAGGGCATGTATATTTTTTAGAATTTTTTTTCTCTCATTTACTATTTCTCCATAAGCATCAAACATAGAGGTAGACATACGGTGAAATATCTATGTTTAGTAAAACTAAAAATAAAAAGTCATAATAAACTTAATATATATTAACATTATAATCATTGGAAATATATTTCTTAGTAGTACCTTACTACATAGATAGGTTTGTCAAGTGGATTCATTTGATTTGCCAAAAGATAAATTCAAAGTGATTTTTTGTCAGCATTTTAATAGGTGCGAAGGAGACTCCATTGTAGGTATGATGAGGAGTATAGATGTTATATCAATGTTTTTTTTTTTATCTAAGAGGATTTGATCTAACCATTTGTAATAATTCCTTCAAATGGAACCTCTCAAGGCTTAAATCATTATATTTTATTAAAAATGTGTTATTTTAGCAAAAATCAACATGTCTAAAAAAGTGTAACCCACTATTGTGGGGTCACCCTAATGAGAGTACATAAGGGGGGGGCTTGGAAAGTCTTACATTCTGCACTAGTAATTATGAGTTTTGGGCCACTACAACAAATCAATTTCTAGGAAGAGAATTTGTTTAGGTGGCCATACATGTGTTGGTTTTCCCAATTAAGGGGCCTTTTATTCCTTTAGAACAAGTTTTTTTGTGTCTTTCAATAAAGGGTTTTATGTATTAAACACACATAGTGAGAGAGACTTATGTCAGTATGACACAAAAACACATGTTGATCATTTGTGACTTTAATCATAACCACTTTTCTTATAGAGAAGCTCAAAAGAGGCTAGGCCTTAGCATGTTATCGCTTGGTCCATTCCCTTAGGTGATTACTTTTTCCCACAAGGTAGGCCCTCTAAAAAATAAACATGGGATTCAAGCAATCACCTTTTATTACCATGCTAGGTCCACCCACAAATATGTACAAGCATGCAAAACACTCAAGCACAATGGCTAATTGAGCTTTAAAAAAATTAAATGTGAAAAAGACAAATGAGTTTAGACATTTTATTTTTCAAAGTCTTCCTAATGCACACACCACAAACTTAAAACCAAAGACCAGTAACCAAAACCCTAATCTAGAAAAATAAAAACATAGAAAAAACTAAAAGCTAGATTTAAAAGATAGAAAATAAGAGAAACTACAAATATCAAATACCTGTACTGACCATATGATTGCATTGTTTCTTTGGAAATTGTGGTATTTTAATCAAAGAACGTAGATATGAATATTATGATTACATAAAAGGATATATAAATTATTATTTTTTTATCTATAGTTGTGTAAAATCTTTCACAAGACAAACATAAAATAGAAAACACACAAAAAAAAAATTAGAAATTAGAATTATTGTGTATATGAATTAAGCTAACATGACTCTTAATCATTAAATTTCTTTAATTGATCTTCAATTGCATCAAAAATATCTAGAAATTCAAAACTCAAAAACACACCAAAAAACTAGACTTCATGTCAAGTTCACCAAAATCTATAGGTTGTAAAACTATAGAATCTATAACCTACATGAAGATTATTAGGAGCTAACCACAAATATCCAATATAATTGTTGAAATTATACACATATCTAATGCAGAGGTATTAGTCCCAAACAAGGTCAAACAACTGATCTAAATGATCTTTCCCAAACATGGCATTCAAACTCCAAGGTTAACTTGTCTTATCCCTTCACTAGGTTCTACCCAACCACTCAAATTTAGTTCTACACTTCAAGGACTTATAGAAACACCTTCTAGGGCCTCAACATACCCAATTAAACATGTTACAATATGATACCAACATGAATCGCATTGGTTCATAAATAAACCCTTACCTGAATACTAACTAGGCCTAATATTAGTAGCCCTTTAAATCGAGTAATCCACACTTTGGTTAACTTTTTCCCAAAACAAAAACCAAAAAAAATGCACTTCCAAATACCCTTTTATAAGTATTATAACATATTCAAAATTTAGATGCTATTCCTTTCGACCAAATTCCTAGACCAATACCCTGCATCCCCTCAACTAGGCCTAATTATCCCATTTTTCCAAAGCAGCTACAATTAAATCCACTTCCCAAGTTCCCAAACCATGAAATAGTCTTAGGTTATGGGTGACCACACAATAGTAGGTTACACTTTTTTAGACATGCTGATTTTTGTTGAAATAACACATTTTTAATAAAATATGATGATTTAAACCTTGAGAGGTTCCATTTGAAGGAATTAATTACAAATGGTTAGCTCAAATTCTCTTAGATTAAAAAAACATTGATATAACATCTATACTCCTCATTCATAGCTACAATGGAGTCTCCTTTGCACCTATTAAAATGCTGACAAAAAATCACTTCGACTTTATGTTTTGGTAGATTAAATGAATCCATTTGAAAAAACTATCTACATGTAGTATGATGCTATTTGGAACAATATTTCTAATGAATATAATTTTAATACATAGTGAGTTCATTATCACTTTTAAATATTACATTAACTAAACATAGGTTGTTTGGTCATTCAAAAACCTCTCTTCAAGACTTCGGGAAAATCATAAATTACAAAACAAAATATGAAAAATATGTAGAAAAAGAGTATTTTTGTTACCTTTCTATAAAAAAAAATGAATTTTGATATACACAGATCAAGTTAGAGCGATCCAAGTGACCTTATGCCTAAATTACAGTTACTGTCAATTTAGAACTTAATAAACTATGAAATATTGACCCAAAATAAATGAAACCAATTGCATCCTTTAGATATTGAAGTTAAAAATATAATCTCGAAAGAATTACATCGTTATCATATTTTTTAAAAAGTTATGCTGATCCAAGTGACAGTAACTCCTTAAAAATATAGATTTTTCACAAAAACCACTTTTTGAAGGAGAAGGAAAAATGAATTTTAATTTTTTTAAAATATATTTAGAAACTAGAAATAAAATTCTAAAAGACTCTAGTTTACATCTGATACAGGGGCATCCAAGGTTGAGGCAGGGACATTCTCTATCCTCGGTGAAACTGCATAGGGTGTTTGTATTTTGGCTGGTGTTACTCGGTTGCAGCCTTGACTGATGACCTCGATCATTGAAGGAAGCTCAATCATTAAAGGAACTCGGTAATCTCTAGTGCTTAGTGAAAGTGTTACTCGGTGATGCCTACGGTGCTTGGTTGACACTGGTGCTCGGTGATGCCTGGCATGCTCAGTTATTTCACTGTTGCTCGGTAGTTCTGGTTTATCGACTAGAGTTCTGTGTGATTTGTTGGGCCAATTTGATGCATTTATTTTTGGTAACTATTGTTACAGGCTGACATGTTAGATTAAATATTTGTAAGGCTATTTTGATGTCGACTTGTGTTGAATTTAATATTTGTTGGGGTGAGTTAATGGTTTGATCCAGCCAACTTGTGGTTGATGATTAGTATTTAAGGGGTGTTTGGGGTAGATTTTTAGGGGGAGAGAAGGAGATCATAGAAGTTCATGACTTGAAGGCTTAGTGAATCAGATCTAAGGTTATGAAAGATGGACTTGGGGAATTTGTGGAAAAGATCTTGCATGATCTTACAGATCAGATTGTTATTTGATAGTTTGTAATTGCAAAGCTAGTGGTTTGCACACTTGGAGACAAGGAGATTTCTTGGAGCCTTGTGAGCTCAAGTTTAGATCTACCTTAGGGTTTCCATCAGCTTCTAATTATCTTCAAAGCTAAACTAGATGAGATTGTATTAGATCTGTTTGGATCTTGCAAAATTGTTTCTAATTGTAATTGGCCCTAACCCAGAAGGCCTTACAGCCGAGAATGTTAATGAAAATTAGAGTTAAACAACTACCTTATTGTTTTTTTGTTGATTAATCCACTATGTTGTTCAATTGGTTGCAAGGTTTGGACTATCCTTAATTGGATCCACCTACCTTTACTACATTAGGTGGTATCAGAGTGAGAGTTGATCTTGTGGAGAGAAGGTTTACCTAGCAAGGCTGATATTGCAAATTTGATCTTGTTGGTGAAGAGATCGTATGATCTTGATTATAGAACTGTGGCACTGAACTTGTGAAATTGTGCCCTAGTTGTTTGTTCAAGGTGGCAGGTTGAGATCTAACTAGTACACAACTTGGAGATTGTCACAAGGTGGTCGGTGAGGGTTTGTTGCAAAGGGTTTTTGCAGATCTTTAAGGATGCCTCCAAGAAGATTGGACCCTAGAGTTCCTTCTGATCTTTGTGATACTGTTGAATCCCAGATCATAGAGAAGGTGAAATCAGATTTCAAATCCGAGATGGAATTAATGAATAATGACATGGTCACCGAGATCATGAGAGCTGTTACTGGTATACCTCAGAATTTTGGCACTAAGGATGGGTATGAAGAAGCTGATAAAGAATTTGAACCTCCTAGATCTAGTGGTGATGACTGGAGGGACAGATCTAGTGAAGACAGAACTGCTCGGTTGAATAGATCTAGAGCTCAGTTTAGTAATAGTTATTGAATGGAAGTTTATGCTTTCACTGGTACTTTGAAACCTGACAATCTGATTGATTGGATTGGTGCACTTGAAGATTTCTTTGAAATGGAAGAAATTAAAGATCCTCTTCAGGTGAGATTAGCACAGAGAAAGTTGAAAGGACATGTTGCTCTTTGGTGGAAGGAACTACAAAGAATTAGAGAAGATGAAGGTGAAACAAAGATCAATCGGTGGAGGTTGATGGTGACTAAGTTGAAAGCTAAGTTCATACCTTCTGATTATGAGCTTGACTTGTTTAAGAAGTTGCAAAATCTGAAATAGAAGGATCTATTTGTGGAAGATTATACCGAGGAGTTCTACAAACTTACTATCTGGTCTGGACACTGAGAGCTTGGTAAGGAAAAGGTATCTCATTATGTTAATGGTCTGAGATTCAATATTTAGGATGAGCTTGGTATGCTAAAGATTGATTCTATTGAAGGTAATTATCAGTATGCTTTGAAGGCTAAAGATAAGTTGAAGAGGAAAAAACATAGTAATCCCAGAGGGAAGGAAAAGATTGATCACTCGGTGAAGGATAAACCGACTGATACAGAAGATGAACATAAACCTATGGAACCAAAGAAGAAGATAGGTAGAGTTATCTTAAGGGTTGTTGCTATAACTTTGGAGAGGAAGGACATTGTTCTTTTGAGTGTACACAGAAGAAGCTTGGTGACCGATGAACTACTATGGTGAATGAGAATGAACCTGAATCTAAGAACTTGCTGCTTCGGCGAACATTGCTCGGTACAAAGGAGGAACCTTGTTAGTGGAGTAACTTGTTTAGGACCTGATGCAAGTCTGGAGTTAAGCTCTATGATGTTATTGATGATAGTGGTAGTATTGATAACCTTGTTGCTAAGGACATGGTTCACAAACTTGGGTTGAGTAGAATGAAGCATCCTTATCCTTATAGGATTGGCTGGTTACAAGATGTTCATGTTCTAGAAGTAAGAGAACAATTCTTTATTGATGTTTAGATTGGCCAGTACAAGGATCTTGTGGTATGTGACATTGTGAAGATGAATAGTTGTGATATATTTCTTGGTAGACCTTGGCAATATGATTGCATAGCTATTTATGACTATGTAAGAAATGTATTTACTATTGAGAAGGATGAAAGGAAGTTTTCCCTAATGCCTTTTTTGGATACAAAACTCAGTAGGAGAAGCCTAAGTATTGGTAGCCGAGTTGCGATTATGGATCCAGAGAAAATGAATGATTAGTATGGAGAACTGACCTATGTGTTGTCAAGAAAAGACTTGAAGAGATAGAGAAAGTTGAAGTGGAAGAGTATGCAAGCTGAAAAGGTGGAGGACTTGTATGTGAAGAACCAGTTCGGGGTTTATGTGTTGAATCTCGGAAGATGTTCTTCTCACATATTAACATGTTTTGGAACATGGGGTGTCTGATGCAGGGGAATCCAAGGTTGAGGAAGGGGCATTCTTTGTCCTCGGTGAAACAACATAGGGTGTTTGTATTTTGGCTGGTGTTACTCAGTTGCATCCTTGACCGATGGCCTCAGTCATTGAAGGAAGCTCGGTCGCTGAAGGAACTCGGTAATCTCTAGCACTCAGTGAAAGTGTTACTCGATGATGCCTGTGGTGCTTAGTCGACATTGGTGCTCGGTGATGCCTGTGGTGCTTAGTCGACATTGGTGCTCGGTGATGCCTGGCATGCTCAGTTATTTCATTGTTTCTCGGTAGTTCTCATTTACCAACTGGAGTTCTGTGTGATTTGTTGGGCCGACTTGATGCATTTATTGTTGGTAACTATTGTTGCAAGCTGACATGTTAGATTAAATTTTTATAAGGCTATTTTGATGTCGACTGGTGTTGAATTTAATATTTTTTGGGGTGAGTTAATAGTTTCATCCAGTCCACTTGTTGCTGATGATTAGTATTTAAGGGGTGTTTAGGGTAGATTTTTAGGGGGAGAGAAGGAGATCATAGAAGTTCATGACTTGAAGGCTTAGTGAATCAAATCTGAGGTTCTAGAAGCTAGACTTGGTGAAGTTGTGGAAAAGATCTTGCATGATCTTGCAGATCAGATTGTTATCTGATAGTTTGTAATTGTAGAGCTAGTGGTTTGCACACTTGGAGACAAGGAGATTGCTTGGAGGTTTGCAAGCTCAAGTTTAGATATGCCTTAGGGTTTCCATTAGCTTCTGATTGTCTTCAAATTTGAACTAGCTAAGATTGTATTGGATCTGTTTGGATCTTCCAGAATTGTTTTTGATTCTAATTGGCCCTAACCCAGAAGGCCTTACAGCTAGGCATGTTAATGAAAATCAAAGTTTTAAGCAATTACCTTGTTGTTGTGTTATTGAGTAATCTGTTGTGTTGTTTTTTTGGCTGCAAGGTTTGGATTGTCCTTAATTGGATCCACCTACCTTGACTGCATCAACATCATCTTCAAATTCCTAATAGTTTTGTGACAACATGTGTTCGAAAGTGAAGTTTTTTCTTAGAATGTTGATCTGTGTGTCAAAGTTGGCCAAAAAGTGGGACACACTATTGTGGGACTACCCTTATCTATTAAATCAAATGATTTCCATATTTATTATAATTTCCATGCACATTTGACTGTCTAATTATCAAACACTCCTTTCTACACCTAAAAACCTAGGGCTTTCTCAAACTATGCCTTACCAAGGCTCCCTGAATCAACAAATGGTCTCAAAACTTTGTATACATCACATCTTCACACTTTCCAACATAAAAAGTGGTTCTCTTTAAGGAAGATCTTCCAGACCCTTACCTTGCACCATGTGCTCACTCCATTTTACATGCACCCTTGTCCAAATGGTGATCACCTTCATTCAGATATCTTATAATCACATTATTTTTAATTTATATGGATATAATAAATTGATTTAGACTAATTCCACAAGCAATAGGAGTAACATAAAGTGGAATGTGTCTAAACCCTCATAACGACTTCAAAATAAATACAAAACTGCCCTCAAAATGACTGTCTACAAATCAGTGAATAAAAATTGTGCAAAATAGGAAGAAAGGACTTCACTACAAATTGGAAAAGGATTTTATAGAGTTTCTAAACAATATAAGGTTCCAAAACCTTCCACAAATGTGAGAACAAGATCTATATATACAAGATAAAATTTTATATTTTTGTCAAATTTGTAGGAAAAAAATGCTTATTATTCAGTGTGAAAATTGGTCAATACATCATTCTCTTCCCATTCACATCTTCCTTTACCTCTAATAGGCATGATAAATGTGTTACAATGATCTTGAAACAAAATATCAGACCAAAACCATCCTAGCCAACAAAACTACCATTCAAACCTAACTAGCCATAATGATTTGAATTTAAATTTGTTAGCTTTTGACTTTTAAACCTTAGATCGATTCCATCAACACAAAAGGATTGCATTTGACCTTATTACATTAAACATAAATGAAAAAACTTAATCTATCCATGGTGCTTCATTAGTGCACCTATTACACCATTTGGTCCTATGACCGTTATTTGGTCAATTAAGCCATTTGACTCCTTTGTTCAACCTATTACATTCAAGTGCCTTAAAAGGATTAATTACATCAAATTTGGGCTTTTTAGCCCTTTGATTACATCTCCCATGCCATGATGGCCCAATGGACTTCCATGCTCCATTAGGTACTCCTGTACCACTATCCAAGAGAGATTAAACAAATAAAATCATGCATAATTCATAATGATATTCAAGCGTAAATAAAAATTCACACAATTTACCAACACCTGATCTCCCTTGTTTCTCTCTTTTTCATCCAATGTGGGCTCTCAGATTCTCTCTAAGATTGACGGTGCAAGAAAATTCAAGAATTGTGGGTAGAAAAATTATAAGGAATCACCCTTATAAAATTATAGACTTAATGGACAATTCATATGAATGGCCAAGATTGATTGAAAGTGGACTAATTGGAAAAATGACTAAGCCTAATTGACAGTTGATTGGTTGTATGTCAGGACCAATTGAATACATAAATTGGCTAATTGAGAGAGGTCTTCTTGCATGACTAAAGACTGAATATGTAACTGATTACATTAATTAGACGACTAGCTTGATTGAAAAAATGAACTATTCATTAGTGGGAGTTGAATGGGTGGAGCAAAAGAATATATTAGCATTAAAAAATTAAGTAATTATGCATGAGGGGGAAATACATATTTTATTTATTTTTAGAAGACATAGTATTAGAGAAATTGAATAATTAAATAAATTAAATAATTTATTTAATTATAGAAGACATAGTTAGTAAATTAAATAACTAAAATAATTATTTGATTGTGGTGACAAAAATAAGAATCTAATGTTAATTTAATTAAATAATAAAAATTATTTAGTTAGTTTTTGAGGAATAATTATCTAATTAAATAATTAAAAGTATTTAATTATGATAATATTAGAGGAATAATGGAGGAATATTAAACGAATGTTAAATAATTATTTAAAATTATTCAATTATGTGAAATTGGAGGGAAATGATAATTTTCAAATTTAAATTAGAAGAATGACATAAATTAATTAAATAATAAAGATTATTTAATTAACTAAGATAGAAATCAGTATAAATATCATGTACAAGCGATAAGATAATTTTTAGTGTCTACACATATCAACATCACTTACAATAAATCATGCATCCATATAGAATCCATCAATAGCATCTTGCATATATACAACTCAAAATTGTATAAGTTTTAGAGTATAATAATGTCAACATGTACTCAATGGCTACTATCAAGCCCACCACCCTTCGCCCTCTCTCAAAGATCACTATATCTCTTTCATACATAAGGAATTGATGGATTTTGTATGCAATGCTAATGTTAATATCTACTAATCCTAGGCCTATCTAAGCTCTAGATTCTCCTGGACCCCTTGCTTGCCTATTGGTACCATTTCTCTTCTCCCACTTTGATCAACATTGTCTTATTTACCTACAATAAATCAATCTCGCATTATCTTATCGTGCACTGACATCAATCTCAATCTCATCAACTATCAAAGCTCTATCAATCCACTAAGCTATCAAATATCCAAAGAAGCTCAAACAACTCACTCAATCTACTTATCCCAATCATTTCTATCAGTTAGTTTGGTACAATTATTAGATGTACAACTTCTTATAACCTGCATAGATTCTTCTCAAAAGAGTTATACCCTAGCACCTTTTATAGATTAGTCAATCATGAAGCATCGTTATTTAATATTTTCTATGATCCATAAATATATTTTCCTTTACTTATCTTGCACAATCTGTCGAGGGGGGATATCTATCACCTTACTAGATCAAATTGGAGCATGTATTAGCGATAAAAAAGTTTCTTTGAAACAATGGGGCAAGTCGCATGATCTCAAAGAAGCACAAAATGTAGACACCTAGAAATGTCTTCATAAAATTGAGAATTCATTTATTAAATAAATAGATATTTATTATCGATTTAATTAATTCATTAGCCTTTTCATCTTTTATTTAAATAAATATTCATATTTATTTATCTAGTTCACTAAGCCTTTTCTATCTTAAAATTATATAAATTCCTATTTATTTAATTACCTATTTACCATCTTCCTTTTCTCCTATTTATGGAATAAATAATTTTATTTATTTTATAAATTCATCAATCCTCTTCTTTGTAAATCCATCAATTAGCTTCAATCACACATATCACTCCACAAATTTTGATCTTGCAAAAACTGGTGGTTGTCTCTTCATTTGAATTTTATTTCTAGAGTAAATAATCCTACCTACTACTCCTATCACCTTTTAATTTCATCTATTCATTTCCCATTGCCTCTTAGTATTTTTAATCCTCCATATATTCTCACGTAATCTTCAATCCTATTCACTCTCATAGAAACTCTTAATTTTAGCCCTTGATTTTCATGAGACTTCTATAAAACATTATTTCATCCTCATTTGAACATCTTATCTAACCTTATGCGATCTTGAGCTATCTTAGGCTATTTTTCTATCTTGAGCTTTTGGAGAGCTTATACCCTAGCATCTTTTTGATCTTTGAGAGCCTATATTATTAACATTTTTCCACATCATAGCCTTCATACACCCATTCTCATAACTTTGCATCAATAAACCATATCCATTCTTTCACAATCTCTTGTGCATGTCCTAATAAAACTAAGAAAGCCAACATCTAAAAAATACAAGATCTCAAAGATAGGAGGACAATGGAGTCAAGTGTCTCTTGAGTGCATGGTATAATTTTTCTTTTTCTTATTTCATGTTTTAGGTATTTAGGAGGAATTTCTCTATTGGATGATGTTGGATTCATTTGTACAAGTATTTGTGCATCAATTTCTTCCAAAGTGTAAGGTGTCAATTCAACCCTTAGTATTTGATAAGCATCTATAAGAGCCTGGCATTCCCGAACAAAGTTGGATTTTATATTCTTAGATGCAATGGTTTCTTTATCAAAGCAATTGTAATGACAATTAAGATTTATTAATTTATTTGCCACTTTGGCATCATTATTTAATCTTCTCCATGATCTATTGAGAGATTTTCCTTTACATATCTTGCACAATCTCTCAAAGGGGCATACCTATCATCTTACTAGGTCAAACTTCGACATGTATTAACAATAAAAAAAAATCATTTGAAACAATGTGACAAATTGCATTGTCTCAAAGAGCCACAAAATGTAGACGCCTAGAAATGTCCTCATGAAATAAAAAATTATTTATTTATTTAATTCATTCATTAACCTTTTCATCTATTATTTAAATAAGCATTCCTATTTATTTATCTAGTTCACTAAGCCTTTTGTATCGTAAAATTAAATAAATTCTTATTTATTTAATTATATACTTACCATCTTCATTTTCTCCTATTTATGGAATAAATACTTTTATTTATTTTATAAATTCACCAATCCTCTTCTTTCTAAATCCACCAATCAACTTCAATCACGTAGATCACTCCACAAATCTTGAGCTTGTAACAAATGGTGGTTGTCTCTTCATTTGAATTTTATTTCTAGAGTCAATATTCCTACCTACTACTCCTACCACCTCTTAATTTCATGCACTCATTTCCTATTTCCTCTTAATATCTTTATTCCCCCATATATTCTCACATACTCTTCAATCCTATCACTCTCCTAGCACCTCTTAATTGTAGCCTTTTATTTTCATGAGGCTTCTATAAAAGATGATTTTCTCATCATTTGAACATCCTACAATCTTATACAATTTTGTTATTTTAGGCTATTTTACTACCTTGAGCTTTTGGAGAATTTATTACCTAGAATCTTTGTGATATTTGAGAGCCCATGTCATTATCATTTTTCTACATCATAGCCTTCATACACCCATTCTCGTAGCTTTGCATCAATCAACCATCTCCATTATCTCATATCTTCTTGTGCATATGCTAATAAAACTGAGAGCACCAACATTTCAACAACAAAAGATCTTGAAGAGAGGTGGACAATGGAGTGAAGTGTATCTCGAATGCATGGTATAATTGTTCTTTTTCTTATTTAATGTTTTATGTATTTAGGATGAAGTTATCTATTGGATGATGATGGATTCATTTGTGTATCTAGGCCATATGGTTGGGCTTAGTGGGTATGAAATTTAGGTTTTCCAATTTCCATCTTTGTCGAGTAGGGTTTTGTTTATAAGTCCTTGTTGCCCTTGGTGGGATTGCATCTTCCACCTCCAAAAATACTAGTATTTGTGCATCAATTCCATCCAAATTGTAAGATGACAATTCAACCCTCAAGATTTGATGAGCATCTACAAGAGTTTGGCATTCCCCAACAAAGTTAGATTTTATATTTTTTAATGTAATTGTTTCTTTATCAAAGTAATTTTAATAACGATAAGGATATATCTATTAATTTGACACTTTGAACCAAACACGTCTATTATGATTAACCTAAAAAAATCTCTTAATTAAAAGCTATTACACAAATTGACTTGTTTACATATTTTATTGAAGATGGAAGATTACAAGGATTATTGTACAATATTATTTAATTAATTATGCAGCATGAATGGACTCATTATTGTAAGAAAGCTTAAACTTTCATCTTTGATCCTAGAAAAATCTAGGAGGATATTTCCTAAAGCTATCATTATATAATATATAATAAGTACTATCTCTAAATAAAGCACCACATATATCGATATAATCAACACATAAATATAAGTGTTCATATTAATATTAATTTATTATAGTATTTGCTAACTTATTATATATTCTCCTCCCCTTCAGATGTAGAAGATGCTTTAAGACTAGTCATGTTGCTTCTCAATGTGATCTTCAGAGACTTAATAAGACTACTTCGTGGTGGAAGGGTGCCTCCTCTCAGCACTATACAGTGGAGAAGGTGTCTTCCTATCAGAGCTTCGCACAAGTGGTTGAGCAGGTTGTTGTTGGCCCTGACTCTGCTAGTCCTCTTGTAGATTTTGTTCCTTCTCCTTCTTCGCTCCTTCTTCGCTAGCTGGAAATTTTAGCCCTTCTACTGGTCATGTCTTCCCTTATGTTGGAAATGTTAGCCCTCCTGATGGCTGCTTGGTTGGTGTCATTTCTGTTGTCCTTGCTAGGGTTGCGACTGGTGCTGCTCCTGATGTTTTTGATCCACTTGTTGTTCCCTCATCTGGGAGTAATGATGGCTCTTTGCTAGGCATTTCACAGGTGGTTCCAACTACTTTGTTGGGGGATGGTTCTTCAGTCTTGGATTCATAGTGTTGGCGGGATGATCCGGCTAGAGTTGAAGATGGGTGGATTACTGTTAAAGGGAAACATTCTAAGAGAATTCCATCCTCTTTTGACATGATTCTTCAGTCCCATAAGAAGGGATCAAAAGTCTAGCCCCCTTCCTTTGTTCTGATGTTTTCCATTGGTCTATCTTGTGTAGTAGAATGGGGTGTTCTTTGTGAGGGGTTTGGGGTGTCTAGGCCTTTGTTTTGGCTGGACTGTTGTATCTTTGGAACCCTTAAAGTTTTATCTTAAGTTCCAGTTATTTACAGGGTTTCAGGGTCCCTTCAAAACCTATTGTTACCTTAATCAAAAAATTATTATATATTTAACTATAATATGTGAAATCTAAAATATAATCGTTTCTCTTTTTTCTAATCTATAACAAGTTCATGGATTTTAAAGTTTGCACAATATCTAATTGTTCTTTGATTTTGTTTTTTTAATGGTTTCAAATTATATCCAATGAATCTCGGCTAAAATGTCAACCCATGTGTTAAAATTTTAATGTTAAAATACCAATCCATTTAAAACATTTTTGATAAGTTAGTGCTATCTTATTTTGTAGACCAGTTGTCTCTTAGTGTTAGATTTATTCCTTGATTTGCCTCATTTTAGATCAAATGTTATAATCCTCATTCTGGCAATAACATTGCAAGGCAAAATAAATTATATTGCTGCATCATTTCAAATGTAGGTACTATGTCATTTTGAGGCACTTGTTCTCCTCCACAATTATTATTATCTTTCTACGGCTTCTCAAAATCAATGCTACAATATATTTAAAACTTTAAGTGTCACTAAAGAAATTTAATTGAATTGATGAGGACGCCGACATAATTATGATTAAATACTGTCAAGAAAGATTCAAATACCCTAAAAAATATGATTGACTCAAATTCAACCCATAGATAATTTATACTGTTCCATAATCTTTAAAGCTTATCTCCTTGAAATATATTTTTTTTTGTTGAACCCTCTTCATTAAATTGAGAGACAAAGTTTAATAGATATATAATGCAACACAAATTATGAGAGTAACACCATGATGGCATAATTTGTTAAGGACTATAAATTTGTCCTCGATATAAATCTCAAAATCAATTCTCTCGTTACAAGAAAGGCTCACCCTCTCCAAAAACTAAATTTAGTATCATTAAACAAACTTTTATGACTTTCACTCTTCTAAATCCTCTCCATTGAGTTAAAAGGAAAAAAGTAATGAATATATGCCTAGATGTAGTACCAATTACGAAGGTAACAATATACATCCACCAAATCTTTATGACCTTCACCCCTTAACTTTTAATGGGTTTCCTCCCGTGCAAGCAATCCGGCTTGGTACAAATGTGATGGCCGTTCGGTCCTTGCGAGGGAGCATGATAACGGCTAATACGGCCCTCCACGGAACATGATAGCCGTTACACGGTCCGCTACGGAATAGTAGCGTGCAGATTCATTCTACGGTGGTTTGGACTGCAATTCTTCTGATTCCTTGAATATTGCAAATTAAACTTAAGCTTTTTGTATTAATTGAGGGTGGTGTGTTTATGTTGAGTTATATCATTGGATAGTTTATATTATTATTTCTATGATGTAATAATGCAAATTGGTTTTGATACTGATCTTTTTATATAATTTTATTTAAAATCAATTTGTGTTATGATAGATTTAAAATGTTGATAGAGCTTTGAAATTCTATAGAGCAACTTGTTTAATCATTTTATTTTGAATTTTGTAATGTAATAGAATTTGTAAAAAGAATATTGTTAAAATAAAGCATTTCTTTATTTTAACTGTTTAAAGTTTAAAAAGATACATTTTCTCTATTCATATTTTTGCTTTAATATGTTTTATTATTTATTTCTAAATAAAATTGATACCAAACATCTTTATTAGAATTTATATTTTCTATTGAATTAACCTTTTCATTGTTACTATATGTTTAAATTTAACGAGATAATTTCACTTTGATATTTATTTATTTATCTACTTTTATTTAGTTCCTTCTTTCCTTTTATTTAGTGTTAACTAGTGATTAAATAAAACTGTTTAGACCAATTAGAATTTTTTAGATTTTGTATTTTGTAGTAAATTTCATATTTTGTAAAGTTAGATGCAATATTTTTAACTTTATAATTTATAGAAATCATTTTTCTATCATTTGATTGGCTAAATCATTTGAAGTCTTATTACAAGAGTGAATAGTTTTCGGTTTGGAAATAATTTTTGTTTCTATCTTTAATTAGGATTTTCATTAATCTTTTTCTTTTTTATATTAATTGTATATTAAAATTTTTAAATTTTAAATTATATTACATGAGTTTATTTAATTTAATTAAGTTTAATTAACATAAAATTTTATATTATAAACACTATATTTTTTAAATGTAATTTTTGTCATTAATTGAAAATGTTAAATAAAAATAATATACATTTCTATTATATAATCTTCTAAGATAAAAAATTATATATTATTATTATAATATAGATTACAATATAAATTAAAATAATAATATTATATTTATAATAATTATATATTCTAAAATATATTATATTATAATTATGATTTATGTATAATATAATAATACTATATTATATATACAATAATATTAATCATATGTAATAAAAAATATATATCAATAAAATAAAATTAGCACTATTGTTATATTTACAAATAAAATTAAAATTGAGGTTTACATTAATTATAATTTGCAATCAATAATTGTTATAATTATTATTTCAAAAATTATTTATTACTACAATTATCATTATATAAAAAATTATAATTATATAATTAATTAAAATATCTTATATATTATAATAAATTTATTAAAATTAAGATTAAATTTATATGAAAAATTATTCTTAAAATTAATTACTAAAGGCAAGTACTTGGCCACTCCGTGGCACTTGTTTAAAACTTCTTTGATAATAATCTTAGGTGATCTATATGCATCTAATTATAATAAACTAAGTAGAATTAGAATATAATTTTAAATAAATAAAATAATTAAAAACTAAGAATATCAACTTTCTACAATCTATAAAAGTGATTTATAATTATAATTATAATATAATTTTAAATAATTAAAATAATTAAAAATTAAGAATATCAGTTTTCACAATCCATAAAAGTGATTTTTCATCTTCTTGAGCTTTCTAACTGTACTTCTTTGTCCTAATGACATATCATAGAGTGTGATCTGAAATGTTGATTCAAAACCTAAACACAATCTAAACCAAAAATATTGAAAATCTCAAAATAATGATAAAGGTGATGGAAATATGGGAGCAAACAACTTGGGGGTGGGAGATGATGTCTCCAAAACTCCACAAATTAAACAAAACTTTAACCTTAACTTCACATTTGATAAATGAACAATGAAGCACAAATCCACAACACATCAAGAACACATAACACCAATATTTTTGTGTGGAAACCCTGTTAGGAGAAAAACCATAGTGGGGATGAACCCTGTTAAAAGCACTATACCCTGTTAGGAGTATTACAATAGGAATACACATGCATTCAAGCACACTACCTAGAGCTCACTACTCAAATACAAAAAGGCTTACTGCCCTGGAAAGGCTCACTACCTTACAAATACTTATGGGCTATAATCCATTGATCATGAACTGTACATTAGCATCTTCAACATGCCCCGATTAGTTCCATTGAAGTACATAACACAAATTTCATTTCCACACCAGATCTCTGCCTTTATTTGTATATCCACTCATCCATACTCCCACCCACATGAATATTACATTAATTTATACAAATCATCAACCTTGGAATTATCAATAAGGTTGGCTTCACCCTCACCACCTAATTACAAAAATGTAACCTTACATGATACAATTTTTAATGCGAACTATGTTGGCAGTGGACCAATGTCCCTCGCATGGTTCACAACATGGCTTAACTGCCTCCTGTGTCTTCTATAAGTCTAGTGGTTGTATTGGGCATTAATAGCTTGATCTTTTGGTGCAACGACAACCACTACTGATAACAAGTGGTATCATAGCTTGGTCACAAGTTCAAATCCATGTAAGCCACGGTGAGTGACGCTGGGAGGGGGATTGTTAGTAGTGGGCCAACGTCCCTCATAGGGTTCACTACATGGATTAAGTGCCTCTTGTGTCTTCTATAATTCTAGTGGTTGTATCAGGCATTAATAGGTCGATCATTTGGTGATAAGGCAACCACTACTTGTAACAAAGTAAGAAATATCAGGTAAGACATAGTTTGGACCAAAACCAAACACCTCAAGCATGAAACACCTACAAGAATTATGCCTCAATCTTCCACAACATGCTACAAGCATCATGTTAGCCAAGAACATGAAGAACACCAACTCACCAAATAAAATCTTCAATTGTGAGCACCATAATCAATGCGAACTAGCAACACAATAGGACCACAATCTAGAAACATACACAAGAATCCTTAAATGCCACAACAACATCCACATCAACTCAAATTAATGGAATCATCAGCATCAATATATTGAACCTCAAGAACACTAACAAAAATGATTGTAATCTAAGAAAAAATACTTGTGGATCTCCAAATCATAAACCAATTGAGTTGAGGACACACATCAATGTCCCAAACATTCTCACCAAATCCACATAAAAAATATTGCAATGTGGAGCACTATGAATCAAACTACTATCACATTGTCACCATTAAACAAATGAAAAAGAAATCTCAACACAAAAATCCATGACTCACTCAAATCTTTATACGAACCTCTATAAATCAAACTGAATCAACTCTAGACATCCCTCTATCAAATGCATGCATTCACATAAGCTAATATTCAATATACTAGCTACACCAGACCAATGAAATCACTGAACTTTACAAGAACACTATCACAAATAAAGAAAAATGCTGACATCAATGACAACACATCTCTCAAATATATGACAACACATCTCATTAGCACATATTTGTACATTATTCCAACAAAAGCAAATAAAATAAAATAAATACAGTTTGTGTAAATAAAGTTAAATAAATATAGTTATTGTCGGCTCTATCCAGGTACGTGTCACTCAAGCTATCAATTCATCTTTAGTGGCTAGGGCTGATGGATGATCTTCTCCTCTATTGGTTGTTAGTTCTTCCCCTACCCCTATGGAAATTCCAAAGTCTGGGGCTTCTATGAAAGTGGGTTCTTCTATTGTTGCAAAAGATGATGTTTTGCCTTCCTCCAAGGCTTTCGTTCGGAAAGGAGTTGCTAGGGCTCTAGCTAATTTAGCTCCTCTTAGGGGGAAAAAAAAGAGAGCCCTATTTCTGCTAGTGTTATTCCTACTACTAAAGGTATTGCTCTTGATCTGGAGTCATAGACTAAATAGGAAATTGATCACAACATCTATGTTCTCTTTGCTCACGCTTCAATTTTTCATTTTAGAGGATGTTGGCCTAGTCTTCCTCAACTTCACACATGGATTTCTCAGCAATGGTAACCTCTTCTCTTGGGGATGGTACATATTTTCCCTTTGGCTAGAGGTTTTTTTTTGCTAAGTTTGATGTTGGGGAAGACAGAGATAAGATTCTTTGTAGTCCTTTTTTTTGCTGGGAGGGTAAATATATGCTTATTAAACCTTGGCATGCTAACTTTGATCCATCTACATAATTTTTTAACAAAATAATGATTTGGGTTTATCTTCCTTATCTCCCCCTTCATCTTTGGGTTTTTTCCTTTTTGGAGGAAGTGGGAGATTTTCTTAGGGAATTCTTAATGGTGGATAATGAGTCTTCTGATATTTATCATTTAACATATGCCTGCATTTTGATTGACTTGGACATATCTAAGGTGTTGGCTGAAATTTTAACTAAGACTCCAAAAGGGCATTGGATCCAGTCAGTGGATTATGAGCTCTTCCTCTTCAAGTGCATAAAATTCTTAAAGACCAGTCATGATGTTGCACATTGTGATTTTGTGAAGAAGAAGATGTTTGATTCTTGGTGGAACAGTGCTAAGAATGAACATTATATGGTGGAAAAGAAATATGAAACTCAAAGGAGTTTCTCTCAGGTGGTGGTGGGCTCCCTAAGTCCTTTGGCTTCCCCTTAGGTTGGATCTACTAGGGGGGTTTCTAGGAGTGCCTCTCTTCTTCCTGTAGCTCCTTCTCTAGCTTTTGGACATGCTCTTATGGTAGATCCTAGTTCTAGTACTATTTGGGTTTGTGTTGGGTTTGTTCCTCTAGCTAGTCTTGGCCTTGTCTTATCAAAGGTTGCCAGGTCTTCACTTGATATTTATAGGGACATTTTTGGTCCTTCCTCTCAAGGTTTAGGATCTTTAGTGTTGGATACTATGAGTGCTTCTACTGGTTTTGTTCCTTCTCTTTTTACCAGGTCTTTTTCTTGTGATTCTGTTGTTCCTAGCTTTTACAGTCCTTCTACCCTTTCCACATTTGCTAATATTGGTTCCAGTTCTTTGCTAGCTAATTCTATGCATGTTGAACCTTTTTTGGGTGTTGGGTCTTTGGTCCTGGATTCATTGTGCTAGAAAATTAAGGTTGCTAATTTGGAAGATGGATGGATTACAGTTAAAGGTAAACACTATATATGATCTTCACCCTCATTTGGCATGACTCTACAGTGCCATAAGAAGGGAACTAAAGGAAAACTCTAATGTTTGATTTTAGTTTTGGTTTTGGGTTATTGTATCTCATTATTTTACCTTGAGAAACGGTCTTGTGTGTGTGGTTCTGGGGGCTGGTCATTTGTATCGGCTGGCATGTTGTTTTCTTAGGGGGCTTTCATTGTATTATCTTAAGCTTAGATCTTGTATAGGGTTTTAGAGCTCCTTCAAAACCTACTTATACTTTAATCAAAAATAAAAAATAAATTTTCAAATTAACATATTAATAGATTTTGAAATATATTTCTTAAAATTAAATACAAATAGCTCTTCATATTAAAATAAATTCTTATGTAATTGTCTAAATTTCTAATTAATTTATCATACATAAGCATAATAAACATTTTTTTTTTATCAATTTAGTGCATATACATAGAATACACACCACAAATAATATCTAAATATATTTTAAATTAAAGCTTGATATATTTAGCGATAAAACTATCAAGCATCAACATTCTAGATCTTGCACCATGATCCATGATAAAATAACTAGAGATGAGAAATGGTCCCAAGTATTGATGATGGAAAATTATCCATAGTTAAATCCATATTTATACCAAAGATACATTATGAAATATGGAAATTTTAAGACTTTATATTATTAGTTGATAATCTATATATGTTGGAATGTGATGTTGATGATATTATTGTTGCTATCATCAATGATCGTCATTGATGTCAACATATCTTAGTTGTTTGGATGAGGAGTCGATGATTTGGTGATTTATATTTGTCTTCTCTGGATGATGTACTGAGTAGATCTATCATTGATCATGTTTATCCTAGTCTCATTCATATTGCTGTTAGGAATGGGAACACTGAGAAGGGGGGGGGGGGTGAATCAGTGTTCACTATATTTTAACTTTTCATTTTAATCTTTATGCTAAACATAAATGCTTAAATACTAAAATAAACATTCACATAAACATGAAACATGAAACATAAAATCAACACATGACACCAATATGATTACGGGGAAACCCAAATAGGTAAAAACCCTGGTGGGAATTGACACCCACTAATATTTTGCACTAGTGTTTTGTGATCCTTGTTAGAAGATCCTTTACCCTGTTAGGAGTAGCTTTACAATGCTTTAAGCATAGTAGACCTTTTTAAGGGTCAGATCCTATTAGGAGTCTTTTACAATAGTCCCTTTTAGGGGAGAGGACGCACTATCCAAGAGCTCACTGCTCAAGTGGTGAAGGCTACAACCTTCTGATCTCAGATACACACTACATTTGCAGGATGAACTGTCACTGCGACACTGCTTGTCAGATCAGTTCCTTTGATGTGTTGATGCTTTAACCTCTAGGAAATCTATAATACATCTTCTAGTGTCTTCACACACTTTTTCTCTACTTATCACAACTCTATTTCAACTTCCATACTGAATACAATGGGTACACCTTATATTTATACGCTCATACAAAATATACAATTAGGTCGACCCTATAACTAATTACAAACAATGCTTCCATATGAATTGGCTTAAGCGCACTTAAAATTCTACATATAAACATGTTGGAAACCTAAATACAATGGGTGCATAGCCTTTACAACATTACATTATAAACGCAAACCAAAATACTAACTATCGGCTCCATGGTCTGTTCACTACTGGCACACACTGGCTGTGCAACTTCAACTGATTGTAACTTTCTCATCCTTGCACATCTGCTTATGCACTCATAGAATAAGCATGAGTATAGTCTAACAAACTGAACTTACAAGTCATATACCATAATTCATCCGTACACACATGTGTTGATGCTCTGAGTTGCAGGAACTCTATACACGGACTAGTCTTCAACACTTAACTGAATTTTGATCTTTACATTAAGTGCGCTGACTCCAAACTACTATATGACTTTGTTGCCATAATAAAAACACTATATCTAGTCATATACATCAGTATAGACAACTTTCCAACAATCTCCCCCTTCTTCATTGATGCCAACAAAGGAATATGGCCAAGTTGCTAACTTTCCCTTAACACAAAAACTTTTTTCTACTATACATTTCTTATACATAATCTTATATCTCTCTAGACATATTATACTCCATATTCTATACATAACTCCACCTTTAACATTAATGACAAAGGTGTACCAAAAAACTATATCTGCACATACTCACTAAGGGAAAACATCCAGATATGCAATCTTAAGGCTCTGGATCTCCTTCCAAAAATTTATCAAAGAGTTAACTATCTGGAGATGGGAACATAAAGCATATTGAAGCTTCTCCATCTTCTTCAATTCTATACTCAGACCTTGATCATAGGTTATCATGGTGGCATCAATATTCTTTATGTTCTGATTGAGAATGTCTAGTGAGGGCGCAAGAGCATTCCTCAACCGAGTCTATCTAGACCTTATCTTTTCCATCTCTTTCTCTGCCTTCTCAATTTTTTCCAACTGACCTTGGTAGACATTATTGCACATGTTCACATCAGTGGATGTGTCTTTCATTGGAAATCTTCACCTACTCAATCATAGCTTCTACCTCTTGTATTTTCTTAAGATGGGCATCAGTAAGCTTATCCTAATCCATGTAGTCTGCAATGAATTTCCTTCCTTGATCAACAAATTCTTTTAAGGATGCTTGTCCTATCTTGAGTGAATTTAGATCTAGTGCAAAGTTTCTCATCAACTCATTCAATCTCTTCTTTAGGTACTTCTCTTTTGCAACTTTGGATGTAGATTCTTCAAGGCTTAAAAAATTACTTTTAAACTATGAGATAATTGTAGTCACATCATCAACCAAGTGTACCTTATTCACTTTCATGTTTGCAGGAAAAAAATTGTTTAGTATGTTCACTGATTCCATAAGGAGAGGATTTCTCATTACTTGTTTCTCCTTCGCCTTCTCCATAGCTAGGACACTGAACTTGATTAGGTCTTCTTCTCTCCACGAGTCCAAACTGGATGTGTTAGGTGTCAAACTTGACAACAATGCGAAGGAGGGAGTGATGGGAGTGCTATCCATCACTTCTAGTTTTACCTTGGCTAGTTCAACAAAAGTTTCATCTTTCTCTTGTTCTTTTTCTTCTTCTTCTTCTTTCTCATCTAATATATTTTCAATCAATACCTCTTCTTGATGAGTGGGAGGTGTACTGCTACATAAAATCTCATCTTCTTCTGTGCTCACAAAAGCTTCTTCAAACTTGTCTAATTCTATGTCAGTGGCCGCCATGGCTATCTCCACATTATCAATGATAATGGTGTTGTTTTTGAGTGATTCTGACATGGGCGCATACGAATCTAACTTTGTTTGTACTTCCACTGCATGCCCTAAATCTTGAGGACCTGTAGATTGTTCCTTGATGGTCTCTGACCCTTTGGTGACCTTTGTGGGTACATTAGTTGTGGACGTAGTAGGTGGATACATGTTTCTGTTCATGAATACCTTCTCAAAGGATTTTTCTATCTATTTTGCAATTAACTCATAATTCTTATCCATTATGTTCAAAGTCCTTGTCTTTGTTCTCAAGTGAGGCTTCACCAGATCTAACATCAATTTCTTCTCTTCTAGCTCACATATAGGAAGGGTATCATCAAGAATCTTCTACCTTATCTAGAGATCTTCCTCAATATCCTATCTCTTTTGGAGTTCAAAGATATTCCATACTTTATCAAGAATCATGGTTTTTAGTTCCAAGACTATTTTCTTGAACTTTAACATGTGCTTGACCAACATACCATGAATCTCAGATTTGTCAATTTCATTGTACTTGTCATAGAATTTCCCTACTTGGTCAATTCTTCCCTCATCAACTAGTCTAGCACTTAGCACACTGAGACTAGGTTTGAAGCTTACTTCAGGAGGTGCTTGGGTGTTTCTTCTATTTCTTGTGACTCTTGAGGATGGAAAACTGGTGCCAACCTCTTTCTTCCTCTTTGGCATTGCCTTATAGTCGGGAGGAGTAGTAAGGTCAATGGTTTCCTTAGGCATAGAAGAAGTATCATCTTCTTTACCCTTCTAACTATCATCTTTTTCAATTTTTATCTTCTTCATCTTGGGGTCATGTGATTCTGCCTTAGCTGCATCTGTGCTCTTCAGTTCCAAAGAAATCTTTTCATTCCTTGATTTATCAAGGTCATCTTGAGACACACCATGAATCCTTAAGATCTCTGATGTGACTTTAGCAACCTTTCTTTTTGTTGCTGCACTGTTAAGTTTAACATCTACTTCTCTAGTTTTCTCCTCATATGTTCCCCACCTAGGTTCATTAGGATCTTTGGGGACTAAAAGTAGTACCTGCACATATGCTTCAAGGACCTGTTCCTCTACCTCATAACCAAGTGGATGAATCCACTTAGTTCTTGGTTCAAAAGCTTCCATACACATTGTATCAATTTCAACCATAAAGCACATTATATCCTTATACTTCAAAAGCTTAAGTCCAAAGGTGCATACTCTGAGAATGAGTATACCAGGCACGCAGGGGTCTAGAGCTAAATTAGCTCCCCCTATGACCTTGAGGGCCATTCATCTAGATATAGAGGGTGCGTCCACTAGGGATGCATCCAATACATTCTCATCAGTCTTATCCTTCTTTTTCTCTAACCAAATCATGCTTGCATCATCTGAGGCTTTGACAAAATTAACTTCTCCTACGGGATCCAAAACTAGTTCCTCGACCTTTTTAGGGATACCCTGACCTTGTGTCCTTGATCTACAAAACCTTGAGATATGTCCAGCCTTGTTATAGGAGTAACAAATGACTTGAGGTCTTATATTCCTCGGTACATTGACATGAGTCACCAATCTGCATTGTTTTGGTATGTGACCATTATAGTTACATATCTGGCATGTAAGATTCTGAGAACTTCTTACATTTGTCTGATTTTGATTTCTCTGATCTTGTTGAATCCTATTCTTCTTACTAGTCTTGCAATTCATAGCTCTATGACCAAATTTATTGCATGAATAATAGTAACCATTAAAAGGTCTTACCTTTGTACAGTTCCTCGTAATGTGTCCATGCTTGTTACAGGAAAACAAGTGCGGTCTATAGGCTTGCACTCAATCTTATGTGGTTCACCATTATCTTTGGTTTGATCTTTAGTCTCCTTAGCATTAGTAGATTCCTTTTGTTTATCCTTTCTTGCTCGTATATTGTCAATCTGAATTTGTGCTTCATTGTATCCAATACAACTAGTGTCTCCTTTGGCTCTTCTTGCATACAATTGAGATTCTATCAAATCAGAACTAGTGTGTAATTTGTCAATGTGATTCTTTTCTTTTTTTAATTCAGACTCCAAGCTTTCTTTGCTATTCCTTAGCTCCAAGATTTCCATGTTTTCTTGCCTTAGTTCTTCATTCAATTGAAGGTTCTCTTTGATCTGTTCATCGTAGACTTCCTGATTATTAGTCAGCTTATCATCAAACTCTTCAAGTTGTTCTTTTAAGGATTTTTTTTCTTCATTCAGCTTCTTGACCATTTTCCCTATATCACTGGTAAAGCATTCTTTCAAATCTTTCCTTATCTTTTTTATGAATAATTGAGCATCACTGAGTTTATCCTTTAGTTCTTCAGATTCTCTTTCTGACTTGTCCAGGTCTTCAAGAGAAGCTTCAAGATTTCTTTTTAGATGTTTCATTTATGCTTTGTCCATGATCTCCTCAAGTGGTTAAAATTCTTTGCTGAGGACCAGAGCTCTGATACCAATTGTTAGGAATGGGAACACTGAGAGGGGGGGGTGAATCTGTATTCACTGTATTTTAACTTTTCACATTAATCTTTATGTTGAACATAAATGCTTAAGTACTGAAATAAACATTCACATAAACATGAAACATGAAATCAACACATGACACCAATATGATTATGGGGAAACCCAAATAGGTAAAAACCCCGGTGGGAATTGACACCCACTAATATTTTGCACTAGTGTTTTGTGATCCTTGTTAGAAGATCCTTTACCTTGTTAGGAGTATATGTACAATGCTTTAAGTATAGTAGACCTTGTTAAGGGTTAGACCCTATTAGGAGTCTTTTACAATAGTCCCTATTAGGGGAGAGGAGACACTATCCAAGAGCTCACTGCTCAAGTGGTGAAGGCTATAACTTTCTGATCTCAGATACACACTATATCTCCTGGATGAACTATCACTGTGAAACTACTTGTTAGATCAATTCCTTTGATGCGCTGATGCTTTGACCTCTAGTAAAGCTCTAATACATCTTCTAGTGTCTTCGCACACTTATTCTCTACTTATCACTATTAATATGATTTAGAACAACAGAGAGGGGGGGTGAATAAGTTGTTCTCAAGTCCTAATGTATAAAACAATCTCATAAACTTATCCTTAAATAAGATCTAAAACCAAAACAAACTCGGTCATCACTGATTCAATAATAGAAACATCTAACAATGTAGTCCACTACCTAGTTGTAACTTAACTTGCAAAACATAGCAATGTTTAGGTCTAAACATCCACACAAGTATAAACACCAAGTTTTATAGTGGAAACCTAATTTGGGAAAAACCACTTTGTAACATGCTACTATTATTTTCACTCTTCTGAAGTGAGTTTGGTAAAAAGCCAACCCTGTCAAAGGTTACAATACACACTGTCAAATGTGACCAGGTTAAAGGATTTCAATCACCCTGTTAAAAGTGAGCCTAGTCATAGGACTTACATACACTCCATTAGAATGCAACCTTGTTCAAAGGATTTAACATATGACTATTAGGTCAACCTCTGTTAAAAGGATTTTGACTATTACAATGGTTAGAAAGTAGTAGCAGTATTATCTGAAAAATATACAACTCACTTTGCAAATATCAGATCTAATTCCATACACTAATGTTGGTTTACTGACTTTGAAACTTTTCCATTTCCATCTCTGATTTGCTCAGAACTTTTCTTCAAGAAATCACCACACTTCTCCTTTAGCCTTTTCTGCTTATTCAGTCAATAAAACTTTCCTCTTCCAACATTCTCTATTCACCATGTGCATACATATCACAATGTTTAGGTTCCCTTATATTTTCCTCAATTAGGTTAATTCATCTTTTGCAGCTCAATCTTATTCGTAGATCTTAGGTTTAGGTCAGATTCATTGAATCTACCCGCTTTATGTTCTTCAGCTCCTTTTCTAGAATCATCTCAAATCTCTTAAGTATTTACAATAAAATGTTTTACAATGTATTTAATGCTTCCAAACAATCAATAAATAAAGTCAATACATTTTACATAATCCAAGAATTCAACAATGTCGGCTCCAAAATTAAATTCTCTTCAAATATAAAAATGCTGATGCTCAGTCAATACTGTGATTGTTCGCTCAATCTCCATGTAGAATGCTCGGTCAATACTAAAACTATCTCCTTGGCTTGCACTGTCTTCCTCGGCAATTTACCGATGCTCGGTCGACACTATAATTTTGCTCGGCATATACTAACTCGATCGACACTAACATCACTCGGCTTAAACATGATTTTTCCATTCTTTTCTTGGTTATGCCTACTAGTTTAGTCTTTAGTCTTACTAAGATAAACAATACATTGTCTCATCATAGTGCAACATAGTCAAGTACACTTTGTAGTATCAAGATAACTCAACCTTTCCCTAGGTGCTATTGTTACCAACCTTGTTTAGCCCCTTAGCAACACTCAAATAGATATAGTACTTTCCTAAGTAGCAACAATCTTACCAATTAAGGTTTGACATCAATGACAATACAACAATTGTTTCAATTCAATTTCCAATAATCTCCCTCTTTGGCATTGATGGAAACACCATATAATATCACCTGAATAACACATGGATTACCAACCAATCTAAAATATTATATGTCCATCAAAAACTTATTTATAATATTCTTAGCTTCATTCTGATTTAGAATCCTATAAGCCTCACTCCTGTGACCATCAGAAGTATTCAAATATCCCTCTATCCTAATTCTTCATTTCAGTTCATCATCCTCTTTCCTTTTAGTTCCATCAACTCATCAACTCTTGATCATATCTCATGTGTTATCATATCAGTACATTCTCCCTCTTTGACAAAAATGCCAAAGCAACAACTAAAACATACATCCATCAGATGTAGATAATATCTATGTAGCTCAGTGTTTCTCCCTCTGTCATCTTGCTTATGATTGATTCCTTGTCTTTGCTTCTCTTCACAACTCTATGCCAACCATAAAGTGTGACAATCTTCTGCATCAATTTGTCAGATGTTCTATTGTAGAACATTTGTTGCAGTGCTCCTAGCTTGTCTAGGCAGCCTCAGTTAGGGGAAGAACTCCTAATTGACTTCTTAAATACTCATGAGCTTCTTTGGGTAAAGCTTTAGTGAATATGTCTACTAGTTGTTCTTTTGTATTCACATATTCCATTCAGACTTCTTTATCTTGTACTAATTCTCTCAAGTAGTGATACTTGATTGCAATGTGTTTGGTCTTAGTGTGCATCACTAGATTCTTAGAAATATTGATAGCACTTGTGTTGTCATAGAAAATAACAATAGGTTTAGTGATTTCTTATTTCATGCCTGTCAACAATTTTTTTATCCATACCAAGTTTGAATAGTTCACTGCAGTAGCAACATACTAGGCCTGGACAGTAGATTGGGAAATGCAATTTTGTTTCTTGCTTGTTTAGGATACTAATCTTTATCCAAGAAAGAAAGCTCCACCAATTGTACTTTTTCCATCATCTACATTTCCTACCCAATCAGAAACTATATAAACTCAGAGTTCAAATTTGTCATCCTTCTTATAATATAGACCATAGTCAGTAGTTCCTTTCAAGTATCTCATAATTCTTTTCACGGCCATCATATGTGTTTCCTTAGGATTGGTAGAGAATCTTGCCACAATCCCAATAGCTAATACAATATCTGGTCTACTGTGTACAACATACTACAATTTTCCAATCATAGATCTGTACAAAGTCTGATTCACTTCTACAACATCATCATTCTTAGATAACTTTTTTCCAGTAACCATAGGAGTTCCCACAAGTTTAGCATCTTCCATCCCAAAAGTTTTCAGTATTTCATTAACATACTTAGACTGTGTAATGAAAATTCCATTCTTCTTCTAATATACTTGTAAACCAACAAAGAATTTGATCTCACCAAACATACTCATTTCAAATTTAGTTTGCATTTCATTTGAGAAACTTTTACATAATGCATCTTGTCCACCAAAAATAATGTCATCAACAAATTTTTTTTCCAATAGGATACCTTTACCTTCTTCATCCTTCATGTATAGATTGCTTGTGTCATTTGTTCTTGAAAATCCAATCTGTTTCAAGTAGTTGTGCAACCTCTCATACCATGCTCTAGGTGCTTGCTTCAATCCATATAGTTCTTTGTTCAATTTGCACACCATGTGTCTTTTGTTTGGATCAATAAAACCTTCTGGTTGTTCTATGTAAACTTCTTCTTCTAGTATACCATTAAAAAATGCAGACTTGACATCCATTTGATATACCTTGAAATTTTTATAAGTAGCATATGCAAGTAGAGTTCTTACTCCTTCCAATCTAGCTATAGGGGAAAATGTCTCCCCATAATCTACTTCTTCTTGTGCATAGCCTTTGCATACCAACCTAGCTTTGTCACTAGTGATTTCACCATTTTCATTCATCTTATTCCAAAGAACCCACTTTGTTCCTATAACATTCTTGTTTTTAGGTCTCGGCAACAGAGTCCAAGAATCATTCTTCTCAATCTAGTCAATTTCTTCATTCATTGCTTGTATCCAGTCTTCATTCTCCAATGCTTCTCTAGTTGTCTTCAGTTCAAATTCACATAGTAGACATGTTGGATCCTTAGTCTTACTTTTGGTCTAGATTCCAATATCCTTGCCTCCAATTATATGTTTAGGCTTATGGTGTCTTCTCACATATTTTTCCAAATTAGGTTTAGTTATTTTCTCCTCTATTTCATCATGTTCCTCAATAAGATTGTCAGATTCAACTTCAGAATGCTTGGAAACCTCTTCCTGATACTCAACAACATTTTCTTGTAGCTCGACATGTTCTTGTTCTCTCTCGGCACTATTTTCCTAATGCTTGACAGCTTCTATCTGTCGCTCGACATTGCTTACCCGAGACTCAACATCAGGTGCAAGTTTGTTACTTGCCTCTTCTTCCTCTTCAATCTACACAAAATATCTATAATCTTCTAGTTCTCTTTTACTGTTAGCTTCATTTCTTTCTACATACTCATCAATTTTGACATTCACACTTTCCACAATTTTGTTAGTGTTAGAGTTCAAACACTTATAAGCTTTACTTTTTGTGGAGTACCCTAGGAATATGCCTTCATCACTCTTAGCATCAAACTTTCCATTCCTAGTGTCTTTTAGTATACAACATTTACTTCCAAAGATTATAAAGTATTTAACACTCAGTGCATGCCCATGCCATAATTCATAAGGTGTCAAATTTGTACCTTTCTTGATTTGTACTCGGTTAAGAGTGTAGATAGTAGTGCTTATAGCTTCTTTCCAATATTTTTGTGCCACATTCTTTACAATCATCAATGTCCTTGCACAATCCAAGATAGATCTATTTCTCCTTTCTTCTATACCATTCTGTGGAGGTGTTCTAGGTGCAGACATCTATTTTTTAATTCCTCTATCATTGCAAAATAGATTAAATTCATTTGATGTAAATTCTCCACCTTGATCAGATCTAAGACATTTCAAGTTCCTACCCATCTCCTTTTCAACCTTAGCTAAATGCCACTTAAAATATTGAAAAGCTTCAAATTTTTCTTTTAGAAATATCACATGCATCATCCTAGTATGATCATCAACAAATAAGATAAAGTATCTAGCACCACAGTAACTTTGTACACCCATAGGTCCACAAAGGTCAGTATGAACCAAATCTAAAATGTTTTTAGAAGTAAAGGATTTGCTCTTGAAACTTGACTTTGTCATTTTTCCTAACTGGCATTCCTTGTAGATCACATTCTTAGGTTTCTTCAATCTAGGTAGACCTCTTACCTTTTTCTTCTTACTTATCTCTACCAGATTGTCAAAGTTAACATGACACAACCTTTTATGCCATAACCAAATATCATCAAGTTGTGCAATCAAACATGTTTCTTTAGATAGGTCAAGATAGAACAAATTACCTCTACTCTGATCTCCACTTCCAATCAGTTCTCTAGCAGCATTAAATATTTTAGCTTGCTTATGATGAAATTCCACTCGGTAACTAGTTTTGTTAAGCTGAGCAACACTTAACAAATTGTAATTAAGACCTTCAACCCAATATGCATTTTTACAAGATATATTATCAGTTAGCTTAATCAAACCTTTTCCTCTAATGGGACATGGTGCATCATTACCAAATTTTACACTTTTACCTCTGTAATGATGTAAGGTCTCAAACTTATTTTTGTCACCAATCATGTGATGTGAACAACCACTGTCAATAATCTATTTATCATTCTTGTTCACATAGGATATCAATGCAGTTTTCTCATCCTCATCAGATTCATCTTTCATTGCCACATGAACTACTTCAATTTCAAAATCATCACTATCAGTGTCAGTCTCTTTTCCAGCAATATAACAGGATTTCTTACCTTTTCCCTTGTAGTCTTTGTTCCATCGATAGCTTCTATCATCTTTTCTATCTTTGTGTTTTCTTTTCCTTTCATCATCTTTATCCTTCCTATCAGGACATCTAGTAGGTATATGACCAAATTTATTACATGAAAAACATATAATAGGGAGTTTACCTTTATACTTTCCTTTCCCCCTTCTCATTCTTCTAGCCATAAGAGCTTCTAGATCTTCTAGGTCTTCATCAGAAGTGTCACTGCCACTTTCACTATCACTTCCACTTTCACTTTCACTAATGCATCTTTCTTTTTCTTTCTTTGGCTTGTTCAAAACTAGCTGTGACTTAAAAGCAGATTCAACATTTCCAATGCTTCCAACAGTGAAATTATCATAATTAGAGAGTTCAAAAGCAGTCAGCTTACCAACCAAACTTTCCAAAGTAAGCATATTAGCAGAGTTACATCTAGATTCCTGAATAGCTAAGATGTTAATAGAATATATAGGATGTAGGGTTCTTAATACTTTCCCAATTATAGTTTCATCATCAATAGTCCCATTAGCTCCTCTAATAGCATTCATAACTTCTTTTATTCTACTACAATATTGTGCAATGTTTTCACCTTCTTGCATTCTCATTTCATCAAACTTACCTCTAAGACTTTCGGCCTTTGCTTTCAACATATTCAAGTCACCACCATAGATCATTGCAAGAGTGTCCCACATATCCTTTGCAGTTGTGTAGTCCTTAATGTCCTCAAATTCTAGATAGCTTAGGGTAGATGCAATTTCTAGCATTGCCTGATTATGTCCTTTCTTAGCTTTCATTTCTTCGGTAGTCAAAGGTGTGACAAGTGAGACATAACTATTCTCAATGTAGTACTTTGTAGAGTCACCAATACCAGCTAGATGCAGCTTCATCAAGCTTTGCCATTCAGGGAAATTTTCTTTGTTCAGCTTTGATACCTCCTTATACATCTTGATCATTTTCTTCAAGCCCCTTTAAACTTGATATCTATCCACACTAATAATAAGCAACTTAGCTCTGATACCAATTGTTAATATGATTTAGAACAATAGAGAGGGGGGGTGAATCAGTTTTTCTTAGGTCCTGATGTATAAAACAATCTCATAAACTTATCCTTAAATCAGATCCAAAACCAAAACAAACTCGGTCATCTCTGATTCAATGATAGAAACATCTAACAATGCAGTCCACTACCTAGCTGTAACTTAACTTGCAAAACATAGCAATGTTCAGATCTAAACATTCACACCAGTATAAACACCAGGTTTTATAGTGGAAACCCAATTTGGGAAAAGCCACTTTGTAACATGCTACTATTATTTTCACTCTTCTGAAGTGAGCTCAGTAAAAAGCTAATCCTGTCAAAGGTTATAATACACCCTGTCAAATGTGACCCAGTTAAAGGATTTCAATTGCCCTGTTAAAAGTGAGCCTAGTCATAGGACTTACATACACTCCATTAGAATGCAATCTTGTTCAAAGGATTTAACATATGACTATTAGGTCAACCTTTGTTAAAAGGATTTTATCTATTACAATGGTTAGAAAGTAGCAGCAATATTATCTAAAAAATATACGACTCACTTTGCAAATATCAGATCTGATTTTGTACACTAATGCTGGTTTACTGACTTTGAAACTTTGTCATTTCCATCTCTGATCTGCTCAAAACTTTTCTTCAAGCAATCACCACACTTCTCCTTCAGCCTTTTCTACTTATTTAGTCAATAAAACTTTCCTCTTCCAACATTCTCTGTTCACCATGTGCATACATATCACAATGTTCAGGTTCCCTTATATTTTCCTCAATTAGGTGAACTCATCTTTTGTTTCTCAATCTTATTCGTAGATCTTAGGGTTAGGTCAGATTCATTGAATCTACCCACTTTATTTTCTTCGGCTCCTTTTCTAGAATCATCTTAAATCTCTTAAGTATTTACAATAAAATGTTTTACAATGAATTTAATGCTTCCAAACAATCAATAAATAAAGTCAACACATTTTACATAATCCAAGAATTCAACAATGTCAGCTCCAAAATTAAATTCTGTTCAAATATAAAATTGCTGATGCTCGGTCAATACTGTGATTGTTCACTCGGTCTCCATGTAGAATGCTCAGTCAATACTAAAACTATCTCCTCAATTTGCACTATCTTCCTTGGCAATTTACTGATGCTCGGTCGACACTATAATTTTTCTCGGCATATACTAACTTGGTCGACACTAACATCACTCGGCTTAAACATGATTTTTCCATTCTTTGCTTGATTAAGCCTACCAGTTTAGTCTTCAGTCTTACTAAGATAAATAATACATTGTCTCATCATAGTGCAACACAATCAAGTACACTTTGTAGTATCAAGATAACTCAACCTTTCCCTAGGTGCTATTATTACCAACCTTGCTTAGCCCCTTAGCAACACTTAAATAGATATAGTACTTTCCTAAGTAGCAACAGTCTTACCAATTAAAGTTTGACATCAATGACAATACAACAATTGTTTCAATTTAGTTTCCAACAATCACAGCTCTATTTCAACTTCCATACCGAATACAATGGGCACACTTTATATTTATATGCTCATGCAAAACACACAATTAGGTCAGCCCTATAACTAATTACAAACAATGATTCCAAATGAATTGGCTTAAGCACGCTTACAATTATACATATAAACATATTGGCAACCTAAATATAATAAGTGCATAGCCTTTACAACATTACATTATAACCACAAACCAGAATACTAACTATTGGCTCCATGCTCTGTTCACTGCTGGCACACACCGGCTGTTCAACTTCAACTGATTGTAACTTTCTCATCCTTGCACAACTTCTTATGCACTCATAGACTAAGCATGAGTATAGTCTAACAAAATTAACTTCCAAGGTGCATACCATAATTCATCTATAGACACGTGTGTTGATGCTCTGAGCCGCAAGAACTCTGTACACTGACCAATCTTCAACACTTAACCGAATTCTGATCTTTACATTAAGTGCACTAAATCCAAACTGCTATATGACTTTGTTGCCATAATGAAAACACTATATCTAGTCATATACCTCAGTATAGACAACTTGCCAACATTTGCAACATAGTGTGTTTCACTCCTTTGGGTCCAAGCCGATCTAGAAATTGGTTAACATTCTCTGGAACAAGTGTATCTTATTTCTTGCTTCCAAATATCATGGTAAATGTGTAGCATGTGTTTTTGAGTGATAAGGTTATGTGTGGTCCAGGTTTCATTCATTACCATCACGGGAATATTTTTTGGTGACCTATTTCAAATTGTGTTAGGCTAACTTAGAAGTTGATGTGGCATGTCATGGTATAAGTAAGCGATGATTTTATTTGATGCTAGATGTAATGAATCTGAATCTGACAAAGAAATATTTTTTCATTGATGTGTATGTAGATCTGTATAATAGGTAGCAAACAAAAATATTCTTCCAGGGTTGTTATTATTGGTGACAGTGATTTCAATGGTGGATTCCCTTTTCATTATTCTCATTTAGGCAATGATCATTGTTCTATTTGGAAGTGATCTTTATTGTTTTAGAGATTTTATCCCAACTATTAGTGAGCCTTACTTATAGTGAGAAAACCAATAGTGAGCCCTTTTAGAAATTACCTTAATCGGTGTCACCTTAACCAATGTTTGTATGCATAAGATTCAGCTTCTTTTTGGCTTTTCCCATCTTGAGTTTTCACATTAATTTTTGAGTTCATGGTGTATGGTGTTCATGTGCTTTCATGTTCATATTTGTTTGAATCATCATATTTCTTTAAGTTTTCTCTAGATTAATTAAGGTTAAGAAATTTATTTTATGATAACTGATTCACCCCTCTTTTAGTTATATGGCCTATTCAAAAATTAGTATCAAAGCCTTGGTTCCTTGAAGAAGAGATTAACCACTTGAGGTAGATTTTATGGTGCATAAATTCACAATTCGTATGTTTGATAGATCCAACTATAGTTTTTGGAAAGTGAAGATGAGAGGTTACATGATCTCCATAAGTTACAATACTTGGAAAACTGTTGAGACAAAATATGGTGTACAAGTTAATGGCCCTACTATTGCAGATGATATTTCAGCCTATGGGTTAGAGCCCTCAAATTCCTCTGATATGTTGACATCAACAAAAACACATCCAATATGTCAATATGCCGACAATCTCCCCCTTTGGGACTAATGGCAACATGTGATGGGAAAGACAACAAAAAATAGTAATAAAATTATAAACCAACAGTCTCCCCTTTGAGACCAACCATTCTCATTATCTTTTAGAATCTCTCTAACTCATCTTTCTCTCTGATCTAATCACCCTAGAAGAAAGCTTCCTTTGGTTCCATTCTGATTATCTAAAGAATAATTTCTTCTTCTTCTCCTCCTCCTCCTCCTCCTCCTCCTCCTTCTTCTTCTTCTTCTTCTTCTTCTTCTTCTTCTTTGAGCACCCTTCTTCTTCTGATTCAATATCACTTTTGTTCATTGATCTTCTTTGAAGTAGAGATCTCTCAAGCTTAGCTAAATGTATCTTAATATTATCCTTTAGATCATGTGTAATTATAATCTCTTATTCCATGGCTCTAACCCACTAATCATCTATACAAGATTTGTACACTTCGCTGGCCTCAATTTCATACATTAGATGGATTTGATCTTTTATAATTTTTTGATATTGTGAGTTAAAATTTCCTTCTATTGTATCTTGATTTTTATTCTCCTTAAGTTGTTTGACATCATAATCCCTCTAATTTTGAACATTGAGGTTAACACAACTTGTAGATCTTTTTTTATTTACTTCTATATATAGTGTCCCCTCCTTTTGAATTAATCACCCTTTCAGACTATTCTTGATTTGATTCTCATTAGAGATTTTCATTCCAAAAGGTATACCAACACTTTGTTCATATAATTTTCCTTTGCAAGAATCATACTGACTTCTAATAGACTAAAAAAGTAAGTGACTATCTTCAGAATGATTTAAATTTTCATATCTTGATATCAATGGATTAACTTGTGACTCTAGCATTATTCCTTCATCTTTTCTTGCATCAACTTTATCTTTTATTTTATTTGATACACTCTACATCTGATTCAGATATTGTTGATGTAGTGCATTTTTTATTTTGATTCCTTGTCTTCTTTTGTATGATTTGGTATGACTTTGTTCAATCTAATACTTTACTCCTTCGTTATCTAGATTGAAGAAATTTTTCTTTCTCTTTAATCCTGATCCAATTTTACTTTCTCTTTAATCCTGATCCAATTTTACTTTTGAAGCTATTTAGAATTGTACATCCCTCATCAATGAAGTGTAGAGTGTACCCCTTCTTAACTATCTAACCAACATTGAGAAGATTGTGTGTTAGACCAACAACATGTAGTACATTTGATTGTTGTATTATTTCCATCTAGAGAAATAGTACATCTTCCCTTGATTCTTCCTCTAGTGTTGTCACTCCATCTGACAACTCCACCATCATATTCTTCATATTTCAAAAATTTATTTATGTCACCAGTCATATGATGTGAACATCCACTATCTATCATCCAATCATTCCTTCTACCCAATTGCACAATTAAGGCCTTCTCTTCTTTATTAGCATAAATTATAGAGTTATCAAGGATAACATTTTCAATATTACTACATTTAAAATCATTACTAGTAGAAGTATCATTGGTCATTATTTTCTCATTAGCACAAATATCATGAATATCAATCATAGTATCTTTAGAAACTTTTTTTAGTAGAAATAGAGATCACACAACTCTTACCTTTAGAGTTATCTTCTCTCTTGTCAATACTACTTTCATACTTTTCATGTTTCACATATTTTTCATGTTACTGGTCATGTGATGTGAGCAACCATCCTCAGTAATACTTTTTTCTTCCTTGACATACTGAGTAGTTAATACATTTTCTACATCTTGAGTAATTGATATTTCATACATAATCATACTACTAACAGAAACGTTAGACATGACATCTTCAACAACATTTATAGAAGGAATGCTAGAAACAAGATTTGTAGACTTAGGCTCATCTTCTTGGATTGCAAAAAACTCAAGTTCATCTTCACTCTTAACATTTATCATATTCATCATTAGTGATTCCTTCATCATTGATGCAGGAGCATCCTGGGTGTAAGAGCAATCTTGTACCACCCAAAAATATTTCTAGTTTCTTTTCAATAATGGTTATCTTGTGTAGAGATGCTATTTATGGAAACTCACTATTTTTAGTAAGTTAGTCATATGATCTCAGAATGTTCTGATTTCACAAGTGGAGGTTCATCTTAGTCATATCATCCTACCAGTTGAGTTTCATTGTCATATCATCTGTATCAGTTAAGTTATTGAGGTTTTTGGGTATGAAATCTTTGAGCTCAATTTTGAAGGCCTTATAGGCTCCGAATCACAATCAGCCCCCATCTAATTACAACTTGTGTGAGCTAGGTATTGTAGACTAGGTCCTGCCATTTCTAAAAAGTGGTTATGATAGAAAAATAGAGCTACGGTTAGAAAGTTATAGCCTCCAAAAGTTGGGCTACCTAAAAATATATTTTGTAATTATTTTGAGCCGACCCTAATGTAATAATTGTGAAAATAAAATAGTTGTAAGAATAGTCGACCTTAAGAGCTAAATTTCTAGAACCCTCTCAGATGGTGGAAATTGCCTATATAAGAAAGGCACGTAGTGTTGTCTAGGGAAATTTTGGGTAGATCTGGGTAATGATTCAAGGCTTTGTCCTACAAAATATTGTAAGGGAAAATGCGCATGTGGCTTTGCATATTGTAATTCTGAAATTTTTAATTCCACATTTGTGGAGATAATAAGAAACCCATTTTTTGTTCTTGCAAATTGTTTCTCTATTTCTGTTATGTGTTTGTGGTATTAAGGGGAGCACCCTGCATCAAGTGTTATCAGAGTGGGAGTTCTTGAGTGTGTAAACAGATCACCAACTATGAGGTAGTTTGCACTAGGACCATGGTTTAGGGTTTCAGTGATAAAGTGTGAAAAATGCCTCCACGAAGGGAACATGGTGGAAGAGCTGGTGGTGTGACAACTAAGGCTAGAGCGCTCCAGAGACAAGTGTGAGAATTGCAAGAAGAGATTCACAGCAGAATGAATCTTAGAGTTAGAGATGAAAGAGAGGATGAATCTGAAGAAGAAGGAAATTCTGATCAAGAAGGAGAAGGTGAAATTCTTAACTAGGAGGAAGAAAGACTTTTTCGAGCCATTTCCAAGATCGGGAAAAGACATAAGATTGAGGTTCCTGCATTTTTATGAAATCTTAATCTAGAGGAGTTGATCAACTAGATCAATGAATTAGAAGAATATTTTGAGTATGAAGATATCGAGGAATCTAATCAGGTCAAGTTTGCAAACGCCAGACTGAAGGGTCATGCAAAGATTTGGTGGCAAGAGATTCAATTGGAGTGAAATAGAAGAGGAAAGGATAAAATCAGAAGATGGGATCAAATTAAAGTTTCCCGTTACCTTAATGGGTTGAGGTCAAGTATTCAAGAGGATTTGAATTTGGTTTGAATGAATAGTATTGAAGAGGCATACAAGTTTTCCCTAAAAGTAGAGGAAAAGATGAACAAGAAGTTTGAGAGCAGAAAAAATAGAAGAGGTCATGGTGGAAGATTTGGTGGACGGTCACATGGAGACCGAAATGAAGATACAAAAAAGAAGGATAAGGCCATTAGGAGTTAAAATAAGAGAGGAAACAATTTCAATCATTTCCATGATCAGAATAATAGAGATTGGAGATGAAGAGGAGAATGATCATGGAAAGGAGGCTTTTGTGGAACATGTTTTCATTGTGGAGAAGAAGGTCATAGGGCATACGAATGTCCTCAACATCAAGGAAGGACAGATAGGAGAACTAAAGGCCAGGCTAGAGTTGCACATGTAGATGAAGGTACTAGATCATCACATTCTGAAGATGTTGAAAGAGGAGAAATGTTAATTAATAGAAGAGTCATGCTGAGTGGTGAGAATGAACCTACGCAAAGGAGGAGTCTGTTTTGCACCAAGTGCAAGTGTGAGGAAAAATGTTGTGATGTGATTATTGATAGTGGAAGCACAAACAATTTGGTGTTAGAAGAGATGGTCACAAAGTTGAAGCTCAAGAGATAGAAACACCCACATCCATACTTGATCACCTGGGTGCAAGATGACCACAAGGTCATGGTCAGTGAACAATGCCTAGTAAAGTTCAAGATTGGTGGATACCATGATGAGGTACTATGTGATATCATACCTATGGATGCATGTCATATGTTGTTAGATAGAACATGGTAGTTTGATAGGCATGTTGTACATGATGGTCATGTGAATACCTATTCCCTAACAAAGGATGGAGTGCAACACAAGATAAAGCCATTCAAGGACATAGAAGAAAAGGTATGTGGTAACGCAAGAATAAGTTTTGTTGATGAAAGAAAATTCCTAGAGGGTATGAGGCATGAGCATGTGCATTTTGTTTTAATTCCTAAAGTTTGTAAAGAGGAAGTAGAAGATGTACCTATACAAGTTGCATATTTGTTGAATGAGTTTCAAGATATTGTATCTGATAATGTACCTGATGGATTACCACTAGTAAGGAAGATTAGTCATCAGATGGACTTGATTCTAGGAGCTAGTTTGCCAAATAAGGTAGCACACAGAATGACACCAGTAGAAATTAAAGAGTTGAATAGACAAGTACATGAGTTGTTACAAAAGAGATTGATTCAGGAGAGCCTGAGTCCATGTGTTGTACTAGTAGTATTAGCACCAAAAAAGAATGGATAATAGAGGATGTGTATAGATTCCAGGCCCATAAACAAGATCACAATCAAGTACAAGTTTCCATTTCCACTTATGGGTGATATTATGGATTGTTTTAGTGGAGTTATCTATTTCTCAAAGATAGATATGAAGAGTGGATATCACCAAATTTGGATCAGAGAAGGAGATGAATGTAAGATTGCTTTCAAGACAAAGGAAGGACTGTATGAGTGGTTAGTCATGCCTTTTGGGCTAACCAATGCACCAAGCACTTTCATGTGGCTCATGAATGAGGTTTTGAATGAATTTTTGGGTACGTGTGTCATTGTTTACCTAGATGATATTTTGATCTTTAGTAAGACAGTAGAGGAGAATATGATGCATATTCATATGGTATTTGAGAAGTTAAGGGAAGAGAAATTGTTGATTAATTTGAAGAAGTGCAGTTTTGTGAAGGAGTTAGTGTATTTGGGATTTGTAGTTTCAGTAGAAGGTCTAAAAATGGAGCTAGAGAAAGTGCAAGCTATCCTTGAATGGTCTAATCTAAGGAGTGCTACTGATGTAAGATCTTTTCATGGTTCGGCTAAATTTTATAGAAAATTTATCAAGAGTTTTAGTAGTATTTTTGGACCCTTGATTGAAACAATGAGAGGGGATAGAAAAGAGTTTAAGTGGATTACTGGGGAAGATAAGAGCTTTAAACTATATTGAAATAGAAAGTTATAGAACAACCTATTTTAGCACTTCCAAATTTTAATAAGGTGTTTCAAGTAGACTCTGATGCTAGTGGTACTGCAATAGGAGCTGTTATGAGCCAAGAAGGTAAACCTGTTGCTTATTTCAGTGAGAATTTAAATGATGCCAAGAGAAAATATTTTGTTTATGATCAAGAATTTTATGCTATAGTTCACGCATTGAAGAAGTGGAGACATTATCTGCTTCCTAAGGAGTTTGTTTTGTATACTAATCATTAAGATTTGCAATATTTAAATAGTCAAAGAAAGTTGAATCAAAGGAATTTGAAATGGGTTGAGTTTTTGCAGAGTTATACATTTTTTTTGAAACATAGGAGTGCAAAGTATAACAAGGTTGTAGATGTTCTAAGTAGAAGGAAAATATTGTTGACAGAGATAAAAATTGAGGTGGTTGGGTTCAAGGAACTCAACAATTTGTATCCAAAGGATCCTAATTTTGGTGAAGCTTGGAAAGCTTGTAAAGAGTCTATTATTATAGACAGAATGAAGTGGTTGGATTTCATCATTTAGGATGATATGCTATTTAGAGGGAGTCAGTCATGCATTCCATGAAGTTCTATGAGGGAGAATCTCATTAAGGAGAAGCATAGCAGAGGATTGGCTAGACATTTTGGTCATGATAAAACCCTTGCTTTGGTTAGTGAGAATTATTATTGGCCACAGTTGTAACAAGATGTCAAGAATTTTGTATAGAGTTGCAGAGTATGTCAAATGGAAAAGGGAGTAAAGAAGAATACAACATTGTATTAGCCATTACCTGTACCAGAAAATCCTTGGGAGGATATCAATATGGACTTTGTTCTTGGTTTACCAAGGACTTAGCTGGGACATGACTCAATTTTTGTGGTGGTTCACAAATTTTCAAGATGGCACATTTTATTCCCTATAAGAATAGTAATGATGTAGTTCATGTGGTAGAATTGTTTTTCAAAGAAGTGGTGAGACTACATGGTTTTCCAAAGAGTATAGTTTTAGATTAGGACACTAAGTTTGCTAGATATTTCAAGCGCACATTGTGGAAGAAATTAAAGGCAGATTTGAAGTTTAGTTCATCACATCATCCATAGACTGATGGAAAGATAGAGGTGGTGAATAGGAGTTTGGGGAATTTTTTGAGATGTTTGGTTGGAGATAAGCCAATAGGATGGGATTTGATTTTACCACAGGTGGAATTTGTATACAATAATTCTATCAATAGGAGCACTCGTAAATCACCATTCCAGATTGCATATGGAAGTAGTCCCAGAAATGCATTTGAATTGAGGAAGATAGATAAAGGAGAAATAAGTAGTGTTGAAGCTAAAGATTTTGTAAAACATTTGAAGAACATCCATGAGGAAGTTAGGAAGCACATTACAAAGATGAATACATAGTATAAGGCTAAGGAAGATGAGAAAAGAAGGCACAAGGAATTTTAGGTTGGGGATGAAGTCATGGTTCATTTGCAGAAGGAGAGATTTCCAGTTGGTACATATAATAAGTTGAAAATGAAGAAGTTTGGGCCATGTAAGATAATGAAGAAGCCTAATTCAAGAAATTCCTATGAGGTCGAGTTGCCTACTGAGCTAAATATTTCACTAGTATTTAATATTTTAGATCTGACAGAGTATCATGAAGGGGGTGTTGAAGATAAGGTCATAGAAGCATAGTGGAGTATTCCAACAACTACTTCAACTACCAAGGAGATTGAGGACATACTAGATAGTCATGTTGGCAAAAGCACAAGGAACAAGATATATGAAGAATATCTGGTCAAATGGAAAGGAAACCTATTGAAGATTCATCATGGCTAACAAAGGAGGAGGTTAGCCATCTTGGTTTTCCTCTTCACACCTAAGTCGTGATAGGGTCACTTCTCAAATTACCTCGGGTGTTTGATGCAGGAGCATCCTGGGTGTAAGAGAAATCTTACATCACCCAAAAATATTTCTAATTTCTTTTCAATAAGGGCTATCTTGTGTAGAGCTTCTATTTATGGAAACTTACTATTTTTAGCAAGTTGGTCATAGGATCTCAGACTATTCCGATTTCATAGGTGGAGGTTCATCTTAGTCATATCAACTTACCTATTGAGTTTCATTGCCATATCATTTGTATCAGTTTAGTTATTGAGGTTTTTGGGTACAAAATCTTTGAGCTCAATTTTGAAGGCCTTAGAGGCTCCAGATCATGATGAACCCCTAGCTAATTGGAGCTTGTGCATGTTAGGCACTGTAGATCAAGTCTTTCCATTTCCAAAAAGTGGTTATAATAGAAAAATGGAGCTACGGTTGGAAAGTTATGGCCTCCAGAAGTTGGGAGACTTAAAAACATATGTTGTAATTCTTTTGAGCCGACCCTAATGTAATAATTATGAAAATAAAATAATTCTAAGAATAGTCGGCCTTAAGGGCTAAATTTCAGGAACCTTCTCGAGTGATGGAAATTGCCTATATAAGAAAGGCCTGTAGTGTTGTCTAGGGTAGTTCTGGGTAGATCTAGGTAATGATTTGAGGCTTTGTCCTATGGAATATTGTAAGGGAAAATGCCCATGTGGATTTGCATATTGTAATTCTAAAATTTGTAATTCCACATTTGTGGAGATAATAAGAAGCCCATTTTCTATTCTTGCAAATCATTTCTTTGTTTCTATTATATGTTTGTGGTATTAAGGGGAGCACCCTTCATCAATCATCAATAGCATAATAAAAAATTTTCTCATCTTTAAACTTATCATACTTGTTCTTAGGAAATCTTTCCAGACATCTAGGGGCATGATGTTCTACCTTTTTATAACAAAAACATTTAAAGGGCATTTTTCCTTTGTACTTACCAAATCCTTTTGATAGCTTCCTTGACACTAGTGCTTTCAATTCTTGAGTCTCTTTGTCCTCCTCTTCAAGTTATCTTATCTCCTTTTCATATTTTGATACTCTTCTTGTAGAGCCTTCACCTTGATCTGATCTATTCATGTCTCTTCCTAATATTGTAGCCTTGAAAGTAGATTCAAATTTGGATAGAGAATTGCAAAAATAACTCATCTCAAAAGTAGATGACTTACCAACTAATATGTTTCTTTTCACAACAGCAAGAGTTATGATTTACTCACTAGAAACAACTTTTCTCTTGTAAGGAGGAAAAGATCTTAGCACTTTTAAAACAATATTTCCTTCATCTAATACACTACTAGTACATATAATGCTACAAACTAATTCATTTACCTTCAACATGTAATATTTTATGTTCTCATCTTCATACATTCTCAAAGATTCATACCTTCCTTTCAAGCTTTGTATCTTGGCTTCCTTAACACGTGCATCACCTTCATGTAGGGTTTCTAGCTTTGTCCAAATCTCATGTGTGGTCTCCATATCCATCACATTTGTATACTTTATATCTAATAGGGAACTTAGCAGAGCTTATTTTTCTCTAATATGTTGGAATCATTTATCATTGCACAAAAAGCTCGAACTGATAATGCCTGATACAAATGCTAGATTTAGCCTAACCCATAGGAGGTAGTTAAGCCATGTCATGAATCTCCAAGGAGGTGTTGACCACCAAGTCAACAATATCCCCCTCAACATTGAATGAGCCTTCAACACCCACTGAAGGGAGACTCAAAATCATGACACAAGGCTCTAATACCAATTATTCTAGAATCATTTTCCATTGCACCAAAATGTCAAAATCTCAATTCCCAATACAAATTCCATATTTAACCTAACCCATAGGAGGTGTTTAAGCCATGTCATGAATCTCCAAGGAGGTTTTGACAACCAAGTCAACATGATATTGTACTCAAACTACTTCTTCTCATTTGATGTAGCCATAAATAGATCCGCAGGAGGAGTGTAGGAGTTCTTTCTAATCACTAACACATTTGGACCTATTTTCTACCAAATGATTGTCATAATTATGATAGATATGTGACAAACCTTCGACTAAGTGAGGACTAGGTTTTCATCACTGGAATTTTGTCAGAGGCTTCAACAACTACTATGTTGTCTTATTTCTGATATTTTTTTCTTGAAACTTTGAATTTTAATTTACCCTTGAATCTATTGGCATTCTGAGGAAACAAGTTGTTGGTAAACTGATGACAACCATATCTAGGTAATATTGATTACCCAATGCACATCATGATATATGTATGGAAAATATATTTATCATTGTGAATAGAGGTAAAATGGATTCAGCCATATTCAAATGTATGGGGGGAAATATGAGATCTATTCTCAAACCCAAATTCCCCAAAGAAGAGATCCAATTTGATCAACCAAAAGGTTAATACACAACTAAATCAATTTTGTGAAGAATATGGAAGAGAGAGAAAGTAAATCCAATATTTCCCTATGGAGGAGGATATATATATGTTTGGAAATCTGAAATAATTGAAATATAAATACTAACCTCAAATTAGGGCAGATCTGGAAAATGTTGAATTTTGATGTCTATGTACACTTTCAGGAAAATCTAAAACCTATCCTGGATTGGAAATGCTGAGATAGAGAAAACCTAGAAATATTTCTCCAAGATGGCTCAACTTGGGTTTGACCCTCATAAAAGTTCAAATACTACATTCTTTAATTGAAGTTCGATTCAAATTTTGTTCACAAATCTCAGAAGTTTTCTGAAAAGGGTATCCAAATTTGCTCCTAGAACTAAAATTCTACACCTATACCTACAAGAAAATGGGGGTTTTTGTTGTATAGGGGGTTTGCCTTGGTCAAACCCCAATTTAGGAATTAACCTTGAAATTTAATTGAAATGTATTGTGCATAAACAAAGTAATTGAAACAAATCACCTCGCTTATGTTGAAGTCCTTATAGAGGATTCAAATCCTCAAATCCACAAGTAGGAGTGCTTCAATGGATGTAGGATGAATGTAGAATGTCTCCAATCAATGGCATTTGATCTTCAACACCAATCTTGACTTGATCTTTTCATATGAGAAGGCTTGTATGAATGTGGAAGGATGGATCATCAAAGGGGGCTCCAAAGAGATTGAATCCTTTAATAGTTAACAATGGATCTCCTTGATGGATGAATGCTTGAACACTTGAATGCTTGAAGACTTGCTTTCACTTTGAGAGCTTGAGCACTTGAGAGATGGATATCAATTTCTTGATTGTGGATGAGAGATATGAAAATGAGAGAGGAAGGCTTCCTTTTATAGTGAACTAGAGCACACTCCTCTAAAGGGGCCACCTTAGAGAATTAAATCCCAATTAGGTCCTAACCTTTAGAAAATATACCTAGGTTAAATGCAATTAAAAGATTTACCATCTCGAAACCCAAAATGGCTGACCCGAAAGCGGTAAAATAAATCTCACGAAAGCCCAAATCCTAAAAATTTTGGATTCTAGAAATTTGAAGGAAGGGGGAAAAATCGAGGCTATACCTAACCTAGTTAGGTTCAAGCTCAACCTTGACCTAGTCAGGTTCAACCTCGACACTGACCCTGGTCCCAGATTGACTCAGAACCAAGTCAGGAGGTCCTGGGGATGCCCATAAACCTAGAACTGATGCCAGAACATGACAGAATGTCAGGGATAGACATAAAATCCTACAATTACTATGATGAAGTCTAGGAGGATCTATTTCTACATCCTACCTATAAAATAGAGCCATGGAAGAGGGAAAATTAGTAGAATCCTTAAGATCCTAACCCTAATTTCACCTAGAATGAAGAAATCAAGTGCAGGGAAGAAGTAGAAAGTGGGGAGAAAAGCCAAATACATGCAAAGACCTAATCAAGTTGCTTGACATGACCCAAAACCACTTACTCAGAGGGATAAACACTCTTATCATGGAAGTGCTTCCATTTTAAGATGATACATTAAGCCCCCACTTTAGCAAGAGTATGGACTCGATGCAAACTCTTGGTAAAGGAGATCAGAATGAAAAAATAATCTTATCATAATCCAAGGGACAAAGAGAAACCCTAGGCCCCCAGGGACTCAAGTCTTCATCACCTCTTAGATCACAATAAGAGAGACATCTCTAGAGAGAGAAAGAAGGTGTGATTACCTTGCCCAATGAGAACTTATCTCCCATTACAAACCACACAAGAGAATGGTGCAACTGGAAAGATGGAATTGAACCACCTAGTGAATGTGGCTACTCACTAGTCAACCCATCAAGGATTTATCCTTAGGAATATTCTATTCCATAAGAATAAAACCAAAAATAGAAATGAAAGAGATCCAATCTTAAGGACACTTCTGACCTTAAGGGATCACAATATATGTATATTTGAAACTAGAGGGATCAAGAGATCCTAAAATATAAATCCATGCTTTAAGGATTAGTTACTAATCCAAAAAGGGAAAAGAACTATCTTGAAAAATATATGTGTATTGAAAAGTGCGTGTGTGCAACAAGTGAGCAGAGCATATGCCCCCACGTTAAAGTCATTGCAGACACTTTAATAGGAGCAATGGCTTTAACGGAAACATAAACAAATCCATTGATTACATTTCCACATTGAGATGCCCCCAAATGAAGACAAATCAAGGGAAATATCATAGAAACATACAGAGAACATAGAAGGGATCTACCTACTGTGGGGTCAGTATGATCATAAGATAATATATATATATATATATATATATATATATATATATATATATATATATGATATTATTGCAAATGAATTGACATCATTTCCCAAAGAAAGTAGAACTACAATCACAAAGGAGGAAAGATCACATAAGATATACAAAGGAGAATCTTTTCAGACCATGACATGGAGACAAAAAAGAATTAGTGCTACCATATCTCGAATCCAAGCAGATTACACAAGGAAACATTTACAAACAATATCACATTTACAACATAACATTGAACAATGCATAGAAGAATAGAGATACAAATAAGAGAATTTGAACAACAGTTTTGATACCTTTATCACCTTGCACCAACTGAGTAACAAGGATTGTATAAAAGAATCTAACAACATTTACCAAACACATTATGGGAGAAACACAGTATAGCAGGAAAACACACAAAAAAGCTACCACGAAGGACAAGCCGATCAAGCGTGCCACCTACTTTCCCTATCTCATTGTATATCATTTAGGGAAGGTGGATAACTCGCAAGAGGGACTATATCCAACACAATAGAAATGATAGCCAATTCCAAACAAGGATCCTCTTGAGAATCACTATGTTCAACATTAGGTGTAAGAGTTAATTGTGATGAAAGCATATTAGGTAAATCAATGTCAATGTCAATAGTTTCATATTCATCATTAACATCATCAGTATCATCAAGAGTATCTTCCTCATCTTAATTAATCAAAATAAGATCTAAGATATGAATAGAATCATCATAATCATGCATGTGAACATCATTATTAGTAACAACATCTTCTAACACATTATGCATAGGTTTATCCAAAGAAGGTAGAGATCTTTTAGCTTTAGCATGAGCATGACACTTTTTATGACATTCATTAGCAAATCGGTTTCATTTTGATTGATTTGAAATAGGTTGAGAACTAGGAGGAATAGTCATAGGGTCCTTCACAGGTTCTTTAGGAAGATCAATAGGATTATTAACCATCATAGAAACAATCACAAGATCTTTGATAGGTTCAGTAGAAGGAATTTGATTAACAGAACTAGAAGTCATAGTTAAAGGAGGTATAAAAGGTGTAGGTAAAAGACCACGATGAAGATCCCTAGGAGGTGAACTTAATTCAAGGGTTTTACGATGTTTATAAGCTTGATATGATCGAAAAATATTATTAGGTCAAGGAGGACATGAATTAGGTAATGAAGGCCAAAAGAAATCTAGAGCAGTGCAATCTCTAGGCCTGGAAGGTTGATATAAACTATGATTAATCATCTTCATTTCTTCATCATGAATGAACTTAAGACACTTATGGATAGGTGAAGAAACAACATGCATGGCAGTCAACCAAGGCAAACCTAGCTTAACTTGAAATTGATCAGAAGTAGGAACAACAACAAAGGTAGTGTTCACAATCTTTCCACAAAGTTCAACCAGTATAGTAATAGAACCAAATGATGGATAAAGAAACCCATTGCAAGTTTGAATCCACACATCTGATGTATCATAGAAGTCACATTGTAAACTTTTCATAAAAAGATTTTCTTCAGTGATAACATTGACTAAGGAGGTAGGATCAACAAGACAACCATGAGTAGGTATCTGAGCAATCCTAGTAGCAATGTAAAGGGGACCATCAGGGGCTTTAATAGTCTTAGAGTCATCAAAGGTAATCAAAATTTCCTGAGGTCTTTTATTCTTAGATTGTTGTCCAGGTTTTGGTTGAGTTTTCATTTTAGGTTTAGGTTTTGGTTGAGGTTGAGATTGAACTTGAGGTTGAATCTGAGTTTGAAGTTGAGGTTAAGGGTGAGGTGGAGATATAGACTAATCAACATGCTCCACTTGATTAACAACATGATTGAGATCATCCATCTTTGAGTCACACACAATTTCCATAGCAGGTGGTTGAGCAATAGTATTAGTATCATGCGTAGGCAAAGGGTTCGTATAGATTTGAAGGTTCTGATTAGGAGGAGAGACAGATTGATTCCCACTACTATCCAGATTATCAACAGATAAAACCTTAGAATTGATTAGATCTTGAACCTTATGTTTTAAAGAATAACATCTCTCAGTATCATGACCATTCTGATGATGATATTGACAAAAAGCATTTTGATCAAAAGATTTAGATGCAATCGTAGTAGGTAAAAGAGGTCAAATAGGAGGTAAAGTAATTATATTAGCAGCTAACAACCTATTCATAATAGCATGTAAAGTTTTAGAAAGAGGAGTAAACGTACGATTTAATCAAAAAGTAGTGGATGCAGAAGTGGTATTATGATATGTAACAACAACCTGGTTAGCAATTGCATTCGCTTGTTTGTTTATCTTGACATAGTTGTTGAATTTTTTTAATTTGTTTGGATTAGGAGTAGCATCACTCTAATGAATTGGAACAGGCACCATTGGAGTGTTGCTCTCAAATTGACTCACTTGTAATTGATAATGATGAAGCACTGCACAAAGTTGTTGAAAAGAGGTAAATTCAGTAAGCAAAATCTTATCTCTAATATCCTTTTGCAAATTTGAAATAAATATATGTTGAATATAAATATCAAGAACAGGATAGGAAATCTGAGCATGCAAATGCTTAAATCTACCAATAAATTCAATCAATTTTTCTTTAGTATTTTGTTTACAATGCATCAAATCAGTCAAAGACACTTGCGGGCCAATATTATTTTGAAATTGTTGAATAAAGGCATTAGCAAGCTAAGGAAAGGAATCAATAGAATAAGGAGGCAAAGAACAATACCATTGTAAAGCTTTGTCATGGAAAGTTCTAGCAAACAGTTTAAGTAAAATCCTATGGTCATGAGCATAATCACTACAAAGGATTTGGAATGTTTTAAGATGATGAACATGATCTCCTTTTCCATTATAATTCTCAAGATGAGGCATCTCACCTTGCTGAGGAACAGGACTATGAATGATGTCTAGGGACAAGGGACTTCCCATGTCACATGTAGGAATACTAAACTTATTTTGAGTTAAAGAAGAAAGTTGTTTTTGTAAGGATGACATAGTCTGAGCCAAATTGATGATTGTTGAATCATTAGAGGAAATAGGATGAGTAGCAACATTAGACACACTAGGTAAAGTGTAAGAAGCTGCAGGAATAGAAGACACAACTAGAGGAACACTAGGAACTACAGTTGGAAGTGGATTAGAATAAGTGAAAGGAACATTATGATATGAAGGTTGTGATGTAGGAAGGGACACATGAGGAACACTCATAGGAATAGAGGGAACCGTCACAGTCACCAAAGGAGGAGTATAGATAGGAATACTAGGTAAAGGATTAGAAGGAGGTTCGACACTAGTGATAGGAGGAATCAACCCTAAATCTTGAGCTTCTTGAACTAAAGGTTTAACATTTGAATGCACAAGGTGAGTAATAACACGTAAGAGGTTAACACCTTGATCACTATCATAGAGAACTTTCTTAAGAGCCTCTATAGCTTGAATGGAATCTTGATTATGGTTCTCTTGAAGAAGCTAATTACCCATTTTATCAAGTTCAGTCAAAAGTTTATGGACTTGTTCAGGAGGAACTCTTAAAGCATCATCCTCATCATGAGATGAGTGAGAAGAGTGTTTCTCCATAGGAGGATTGGAAACATGAAGAATCAAGTTATCATCTGAGATCCTAAGGAAAGGAGAGGAAGATTCAGGATCAAAGGCACCCATGAGTCTATGAATTCTTCTAACTAGAATGTTATAAGTAGGACTAGTGGTAGTAAAGCTCATAAACCAATGTAATGCAAATGAACTAAACTAAAGACACATAAAGCATGAATATAAAATATAATTAGCATGCAAGATCTAACACAAAGGAAAAATCTAACACTAATAAGATAAAAAGGATAGGACAATAAGGCATCCAATTCCAAAATAAGAATAGAGAGGAATCTCACACCAAAACAGAAAGAGAGTAAGCTAGTCAGGTTCACCAAAATAAATAGAGGTAAAATGGATTCAACCCTATTCAAATGTATGGGGGGAAATATGAGATCTATTCTCAAACCCAAATTCCCCAAAGAAGAGATCCAATTTGATCAACCAAAAGGTTAATACATAATTGAATCAATTTTGTGAAGAATATGGAAGAGAGAGAAATTAAATCCAATATTTCCCTATGGAAGAGGATATATATATGTTTGGAAATCTGAAATAATTGAAATACAAATACTAACCTCAAATTAGGGGAGATTTGGAAAATGTTGAATTCTGATGTCTATGTACACTTTCAAGAAAATCTAAAATTTGTCCTGGACTGGAAACACCAAGATAGAGAAAACCCATAAATCTTTCTCCAAGATGGCTTAGCTCGGGTTTGACCCTCATAAAAGGTCAAATACTACATTCTTTATTTGAAGTTCGATTCAAATTCTGTTCATGGATCTTGGAAATTTTTCAAAAAGGGTATCCAAATTCGCTCTTAGATTTGAAATTCCATACCTGTACCTACAAGAAAATGGGGGTTTTTGTTGTATGGGGGGTTTGCCTTGGTCAAACCTTAACCTTGAAATTGAATTGAAATGTATTGTGCATAAACAAAGTAATTGAAACAAATAACCTCATTTATGTTGAAGTCCTTGTAGAGGATTTGAATCCTCAAATCCACAAGTAGGATTTCTTCAATGGATGTAGGATGAATGTAGGATGTCTCCAATCAATGGCATTTGATCTTCAACACCAATCTTGACTTGACCTTTGCATATGAGAAGGCTTGTATGAATGTGAAAGGATGGATCATCAAAGGGGGCTCCAAAGAGATTAAATCCTTCAATAGCTAACAATGGATCTCCTTGATGGATGGATTCTTGAACACTTGAATGATTGAAGACTTTCTTGCACTTTGAGAGCTTGAGCACTTGAGAGATGGATATCAATTTCTTGATTGTGGATGAGAGATATGAAAATGAGAGAGGAAGGCCTCCTTTTATAGTGAACTAGGGCACACTCCTCTAGAGGGGCCACCTTAGAGAATTAAATCCCAATTAGGTCCTAACCTTTAGAAAATATACCTAGATTAAATGAAATTAAAGGATTTACCATCTCAAAACCCAAAATTGCTAACCCAGAGGCAGGAAAATAAATCTCCCAAAAGTTCGAATCTCAAAAATTCTAGATTCTAGAAATTTGAAGGAAGGGGCCAAAATTGAGGTTGGACCTGACCTAGTCAAGTTTGAGCTCAATCCTAACCTAGTCAGGTTTGAGCTCGACCATGACCTAGTCAGGTTTTACCTCGACCCTGACCTTGGTACCAGATTGACTCAGAACCAAGTCAGGAGGTCCCGGGGATGCCCAGAAACCTAGAACTGATGCCAGAACATGATGGAATGTTAGGGATAGACATAAAATCCTATGATTAATGTGATAAAGGATAGGACAATCTATTTCTACATCCTACCTAGAAAATAGAGCCATGGAAGAGGGAAAATCAATAGAATCCTTAAGATCCTAACCCTAATTTCACCTAGAATGAAGAAATCAAGTGCAGGGAAGAAGTGGAAAGTGGGGAGAAAATCCAAATACATGCAAAGACCTGATCAAGGTGCTTAACATGACCCCAAATCACTTACTTAGAGGGCTAAATGCTCTTATCATGGAAGTGCTTCCATTTTAAGATGATACAATATGTACAATATTCTCATCAGAAATTCTTTGTCCAACCATTAGAAGTCTGACAATTATGTGTCATTTTTATTCCAATAGTAGTTTTCACCTACTAGTAGGCTTTGATGAGAATGTTGTACCAGTGACAGAAAAAAATATCACAAGTACAAAATTCTCATCAAAGCCTATTAGGGTTAACATCAACATTATGACGAAATATCCACTAGATATTTCAAGACTCAATAGACCAAAATAATTTCTCCTAGCCTTTTTTTCATGTGACCACCAAAACCTTTTATGATTCTATAGCTCACTTGTTCATGTAAGAAGCATGTAGGCCTAAAGGATGAGATTCTTCTTCATCATTCCCTTGTAGTTCACAATACTTTCCATAAAAAAATAAAAATAGATACTAAGAAGTGCACAAAATAGATAGATTCATACAAGATTAACTACAATAAGATATATTATGATGAAAATGTAACATATCTTATTGTAGTTTATCTTGCATAAATCTATATATTTCATGCACTTCTTAAATTCTATTTTTAATTTTTGAAGGAAAGCCTTGTGGGCTACAAGGACAATGACGAAGAAGCATCTCCTCCTCTAGCTTGCATGTTTCTTACAGGAATAAGTAAGATGCAGAAGTGTAAAATGGTTTTGGTGGTTACATGAACAAAAAACTCAAAGAAATTATTTTGGTCTCTTGAGCCCTAAAATATCCATTCCTAGAAACTTTATAGAGACAATGTGATGTTACATATTCAAGAGAAATAATAATCCTTATGTCCAAAGGTGTGGACAAATTGGTCAAATATCAATGTAGGTATTGGTACGACATTCAAGGAGGGCTTACTAAAATAGACATCCATTAAAACCTAATCGCAATTACCATTTAGGTCCAATTTAGCACTGTTACATTCAGGAGGTCAAAGACCAAACCCAAATCCCAATTTGTGATATATCTTGTATCATCCAAAAGGGTCTCCATAAATTATCTTTATTTGGGCCCTTATTCAATAATTTTGCAACTTTGAGGAAAAAGGCCAAGTTGGACGACAAATTGTAACTAGGTCTCCAAGTAGCGCTACTATGCAAGTTAGTGAATTGGGTAACTTATGTTAGTTCCTGGTGTAGGAGCACCTGGTACTAGAGGTACACTAGGAGTTCAAGAGGATATACCAAGAGTAATTTAATTTATTTTTGAGTTTATGAAGTCATTTGAATGTAATTGGTGTCATAATAAGTCTTTATGTAAGGAAATGCAAGCCATTTGTATCAAGTTGTTCAAATAGTACATCAAGGTCCTAATAGGGTCGAATGGTCAAAGTGTGAAAAAATTCCCAAGGAAGGTTAAGGATGATGTAAAATATTTCTTCTAGTCCATTTTAGTGTTTTTGAAGTATCCATGAAAAGCTAGAATTCCTTCATGTCAAAAATGTAAAAGTTTCTAGCAAATTGTAAAAGTGTAACTTTAGCCTCAAGTTTCAAAATGATTGTGGTTCAGTCCTAAGGGTGGTTAAATAAGTTATGGTTGAAGATTTTTATAAATTACATGTAATGGCTATGTCTAAAGGAAGGGTGATCGAGCTAGAGGAAGTTTGTAAAGGGCTAATATGTTATACCTTTGATTGTCACCAAGTTTCCTATAGGATTGGTGGATAGTAAAGTATAGATTCATAAATTTGAGTTCATATATTCCATATGGTGATTGTAGAAGGATAGATAAGGGAAGAATGTATGGTGTAAAGAAAATAGCCCAAGGATCATACTGATCCAAACATTTGTTCATCAACATATTGACATATTTTAGAGGCATAATCTAAACAATCAATCTCCTTCATATAACTCTTATTAAATATTCACTAGGAACCTTAACAATTATAGGATCCAATCAACATATTTCATCAAGGCATTCAAAAATACCCAATCAGAAACTTAACACATCCATAAATAACATCAGTGATCAATGCATCGCAAGCATCTAATCACACACCTTAACAATGTTTTCAAGGAATCAATCAATACAATAGAAATGAACCATAATTTGAATCACAACCATTACCTTCAAATTGTGTCCATACTCCATCCAATCATCATTTGAATTATAACAACTTACCAATCTTTGTTACCTTCCATATTGCAAGAATACCTTATTAGAAATAGGGAATACTGAGAGGGGGGGAGGGGGGTTGAATCAGTATTCTACAAACTTTATCTTTTGCCCAATTATGGATATAACATATTATATTAACACATGCATAACATAAGAATCTAAAAAACATGCATAGCAATAAAACTAAAGAACTCATAACACATTATTTGTTCTCAAGGAAACCCTGGCCAAGGGAAAACCCCGGTGGGGATGGTACCCACAAAGATCCACTAATCAAAAGTATCATGTTAAGGATGTTGACCCTGTTATGAGTCTATTACATGCATATAGTTTCTCAATCCTGATTAAGGGACTATAGGCCTTGTTAGAAGCCTCAACCCTATTAGGAATTGGCAGTACAAAAAGTGATTACCAGATGAGCCCATTGCCCAAACAAGTAATATACAATATTTACTGATTACAAAAGTAGGTCAAGGTACATAACCTTGTACTACTTGCATCAATATCTCTTCACTACTCTTTTAGTATTGCTATTACATATACATCATATATCTCCCCTCATATCACTTCTAGATGATCATATCCTTCTTACAATTTACAATTACATTTATACAAGTTATTAAGGCTAATAACTTTTCAGTCAGCTATCATATTACAAAATAAATTTACCCAAGGGTTAACATCTAGGATTTCATCCCTTTATATTATTAAGTCATTATTTTGATAAACAAAATAATCCCTTAACTTTTTATCAATTCTGTCTTCATATTCTATCCTGTCAGCATAACACTGTCTTTAGAAAAATTGTCATAAATTCTTTCGTACATGTTGTACTAACTTGCACTTTGAGATGAGTCTTCAATAGTTACCATAGAGTCTATTTTCAAGTGCACAAGCACTGAACTTACTCCAATCAACATCGCAAACAAAAACTATCATCAGGTTCACTGGTAAAAACACATTGTCTCATACTTAGACAATTTCGCATTGCGCTCTGACATACTAGCTCTCTAACCTATGCGATCTTCATGTAGATCATATGTTGCCATAATGACAACATCTATGTAACCAACTCAGCCAAATTTCCAAAAATATCCCCATTTGTCATTGGTGGAAACATATGGGAAAATTGGCTAAGTGTTACAACTTCAAAATCTCAAAATTGTGGCCATAATACAAAACATATATATACTATCCTCATGACTATATTAATCCTTCTATATACCATAGTCTCCCTAAGAGTAAGTATCCTTAACAATTTTTTTCTATGCTATATATCTCTCCCCCTTTGACAACAATGACAAAAAAAAGAGGTAAGGAGGGTAACAAAACCATGTTCACAAAAAGTTATACCTTAATTCAATATTGCAAAGCCAATAGGCTTGCAACACAATCTGCAAAATTGATCTTCATAGCCTCTAACTCTTTCTCCAATGATTTCTTAATTGAATCTTCCACACTGAGTAGTACACATAATCCATAAGATGCTATCTCACATGCTTGGAGATTCTCAAAGCTAAACTTTTGAAAAGATGTCTTAGTTGAAAGACATTCTTCCAATTGCCCTTCAATAGTGCTCAAGTTTATAGAAATGTGTTCTCTCAAAAGAGTGAGTCTCTTCATTTTCATGTACTTTTCATCTTGCAAAATTATGATCTCATCATATATCTTATGAATTTTCTGTTCAACATCAGATACCTTCACAATGGGGCTTGAAAGAAGGTTTGTTTCATTTTGAATTTTTGCTTCCTTCATCTTCATCTTTTGATCTTCTTTTGCTGCCAAGTTCTCTGATTTTGTACACTAAATGTACAAAGATTTTCCTCTTTCCAAGTTCTTCCACAAGTCCTTTATATAGATATCAAGGTTATTGATATCATTCATGATGTTCTGACTAATTTTCAAGAGTGTTTTGGCCTCATAAGCTGCATGAGCTTTAACTTTTGTTATATTAAATAAATTTGTGAACTCATTATCAAAAGTGTTCATTACTTCCTTTGCTCTTTCTAGAGGATCATCTTTTGCAATCTATGTAGTAATAATGCCTTGTAATTTCTCAGTAAGCTCCTTTAGGAATCCTTCAAGAATCTTTACTTTCTTATTCTTTCCAATGATCTAGTTCAAATATGTAATCAATTCCATCTGATCATCATCATCTACTTCCTCTCCCAAATTCTCAATCATAGATCCAATCTGAGTTTTCTTGCCAGTCTTAGGTGTAAGACTAATATCTTCTTGAGTGGGAACATGTACTAGTTTTTCTATCACTTTAGGTTCTACAACTATGGTCTCTTTTTTCTATGCTCCTTTGGTAGTCTCCTACTCTTCAAAATCTGAATTGTCAACAATGTTTTCAAGATTCTTGAATAAGTTATCATCACTATCCAAGGTGATCTTAGTTCCTTCTACATTCATGACTTCATCCTCAATATGTATATCTAGTGGAGAGGGAATGTCCTCTTGTTCTTCTTCTTTTGCTGCTTGATCTTTGGATTCAGCTACAACTGATGATTCTCTAGCATTCTCAGACATTACCTTAATGATTGCTTCTCAAATGGTTCTACATTAACTTCTTCATATCTGCCTCCCATAATTTGAATGGTTCTCTTCTTGGTTCTCAAATGGGTTCTTAGAGCTTTCATAATCTAATTGAAGTGTACTTCATCTCTTACAACACAAAGCTTTCTTATAAGCTTTTCTCTAATAGCTATTCCCTCTTCTGATGCTCTCTTCTTCCTATTTACAAGTTTATTGTACAAATCATCAGGTATCTTACCCTGAATTGTATCAAATTTCTTGTTAGATAAAATCATATGCTTTACCATTGCATTTTCTAGATTTAATCTCTCTTCATAATCATAGAGATCAAAATACTTGTTCATCTTTGTAAATTCTCCATCTTGAATGATCTATTCATTAACCTTCTCAACTCTAGGTTTCCAAGTTTTCTTCTTAATAGGAGTACTTTCATCATCTTAAATTTCTGCAATTTTCCTTTGAACTAGTGGCACCAAAGTTTTCTGCCTCTTACCCAGTCTAGTAGCACTCTCTTTTACTCTTTTTCTAGGTGTGGAGGAGGTGGATCTAGTGGACATCCTTGCTTCTTGATTCTTCTCTATTTCTTCCACTTTCACCTTAACTAATGTTTCCCCTTGTTGTGCTACAATTGATGATAGAGTTGGAACAAACAAAACTTCTTTTTGTCCAATATCTCTAATTGCTACTATTGTTTTCTTGGCTACCAATAATTCATGTTCAGTCATCCTTGTATCTTTTAGAATTTTCTTGATAGTACTCTCAACTCTTTTCTTTGACTAATTCTCTTCAAGTAGGGTCTTTGCGGAGTTGAAGTTCTCCTCAAAGGTTCCAAACCTATTACAATGAGTATCAATCTTGCACTTAACTAGCCTACTCACATACTCTTTTGTCTCAACCTCAAATATCTCATTGCCAAGAGGGTCTATGAACTCTATTCTAGGTTCTACTACTTAAATGTAAGTAAAGTCAGTATCAACCATGAAACATATCTCATTTTTATACTTCTCCACAAGAGGTTGTGGGATCCTTGATCTACTAGGCACCAAATCCTAAAATGTCTTAATTACCAACACTGCACTTTCATTCACTTTATCAATAACATTCCTCCTATACACTACGTTAATCCTTTCCATTGTAGTTTTTCCATCATTCCAGTCATTTCTAATGGTGTGAGGAAATCTTCTCAATAGATGAAAAAACTTATAAGTGATTAAAGATGAGAATCTAAACTGTGTATACTTAGTCTTCTTAATATTTTCCAAATTCTCAAGTAGTTGAATTCTTAGAATCTCACACATATCAACTTGTACTTTATCAACACACATCAAATAAGCTACATGTATCATTCCAGCTACCATCTCATCCTCTCTTGAGTTTGCACAAAACTTAGTGGTTAGGATCTTGCATAAGTATCTGACATCATCTTGTTGAATCTTACTAATCATATTCCTCTACCATTATAGGATGAATTTGTGTTGTCTATGACTATTTTCCTCATGTTCTTCCCATTTAAAGGAATGGCTCTAGTATTAGATAGTCTAGTTACTTCATGAATCAAATTAGCTGTGATATCTATCACTCTATCTTCTAACCAAAACTTCCCATTATGAATTCTGCTTAGGATTATCTTAGTACATTCTTCATTATCAAATTCATACTGTAATGCATACTTACTGATCTCATTATCTTTCAAATGTTCAAATCCTTCTCTCAATGACATGTCCTGATTGTAGATTTTCTAATATTCCTTGGTGAAATCACTATCACTGATAGTCTCTAGTTTGCATCCAAGATAACTTCTAACATTCTCTAGATGTAAAACTTCATCTCGTACAGATGATAAAGCTAACCTAGGATCATCTTCCAAGGGTTCTACTAGTTCCCTTTTCATCTTAGGTCTATTTTTATCTCTAACATTGTGAATCAAAGAAACATCCATGATTTCCTTAATTCCTTAACTGATTTAAAGATCTTCCAAGTAAAATGCCTCGATTTCATGATTTAGGGCTTGCGTAGATTCGACACAAAATTCTTCACCAAATCCTTGCAAAACACTTCCAATCACTGCTCTTTCATCTCCTTAACACTTGAATTCAATTTCATGATCAAATAATACCAATCATGACCTTTTATTAATTCAATCTCACTTAGATCTAACATCGCATTCAATTCTTGTGCCGGTTCGTTCCAAAAAGCTGATTTTGTTAACTTGCAAAACCTAAAACTTCTTGCGATCTCGCAAAACATAATATTTTTCTTTGCACTCTTAACCATAGTATTAGAACATCATATACTACCTTGCATTAACTGCACAAGACTCAATTCATCATATATCTACTTCTACACTAATCTAAGTTCCTATTCTAGTACAATTTTCATAAATTAAGTACTTTGAGATGGGTCAGGTAAAGATTCATTCTTACCTTTTAATACTTCACCTTCTTGACTACCTTCAGTGCTGAATATGTCTCCTTGATCTATGCCTTTAACAAACTTCACCTCATCTGAATTACAACAACATCCTTTCTGACTGTTACTTGCATCTTCATTTCTTCTTGCATGATTTCTAGGGTTAGGGTTGGTATGAAAAACACTATTGTTCATTCTGCAAAACCTTGATGTATATCCAATCTTATTGCATATATGACAAACAATTCCATTGTTTCCATATCTTGGTCTAGGCTGATTTATCTATGATCTACAATTTCTAGCAATGTGTCCAACCTTGTTGCATCTATAATAGACTACTTCATTTCTTCTATTCATATCTTCAGCAGGTTTCTTATCTACATTGTTAGTATTTCTAAACATTCTACTACTATCATTATTTTCAATAAATTTAGGTTTCCTGCATTCAATAGCTCTATGTCCAAAACCATGACAATTATAACAATAACCATTAAGAGGTTTGAATTGCTTACCTATGCAATCTCTCTTCATATGACCAATAGTATTACAAGAAAAACATCTACCTTTGAATTCTCTTTGCATACCTTTGGGTGATTCCTCTTTTTTAGGTGGTTCTTCTTCCTTAGGTGTATCTTCAAATTTGTTAGTCTCATTAGACTTCTTCTCATCTATACTTTCAAATATTTTCAGATCTGGTTCCTTGCTTTCTTCATTTGCTTTAAAAGTGTTGAATCCAAGACCAGTTTTATCATAGAATGGCTTTTGATAAGATATTTGTTCATCAATCTTCTCACTAGTTGAATATAGCTTTTCAAGTTGTTGTTTGGATTGAGTCAGTTCACCTTTCACAATTGTATTGTATTTCTCAAGTTTAGCATACTGCAAATTGACTTTCTCAAGTTCAGATGTTACTTTACCAAGTTTAGATTTTAGTCCTTCATTTTCAGTCTTTAGACTTTCATTCTCAGATGTCAAATTTTCTTCATTCTTGCTATTTCCATCTTTCAGACTTAGCTTCAGATTTTCTATCTTTAGTTCATGCTTAAGGATCTCATTTTCTTTTTCTAAGTTGTCATCACAATCTTCAATGTGAATTTTGGATTCCTTTTCAGATTTAAGATCTTCCAACTTGTTTTTCAATTTCTCAATGAGGTTCTTTGCATCATCATATTTTCTTTTTAGAGTGTCTCTTTCATCAGTAAGCATATCAATCTATTCAAGAGCTTCTTCAAGATTCTTTTGTAGTTTATCCATATCCATAGAGATCTTACTCAAGCTATTAGGCTTTCCTTGAATGATTCTTTTCCAAGTAACTAAGCTCTGATACCAATTATTAGAAATAGAGAATACTAAGAGGGGGGGGTGAATCAGTATTCTACAAACTTTATCTTTTTCCCAATTATGGATATAATAGATTATCTCAACACATGCATAACATAAGAAGATAAACAACATGCATAGCAATAAAACAAAAGAACTCATAACACATTATTTGTTCTCGAGGAAACCCTGGCCAAGGGAAAACCCTGGTGGGGATGGTACCCACAAAGATCCATTAATAAAAAGTATCCTGTTAAGGATGTTGACCCTATTAGGAGTCTATTACATGCATATAGTGTGTCAGTCTTGATTAAGGGACTATAGGCCTTGTTAGAAGCCTCAACCCTGTTAGGAGTTGGCAGTACAAAAAGTGATTACTAGATGATCCCATTGCCCAAACAAGTAATATACAATATTTACTGATTGCAAAAGTAGGTCAAGGTACATAACCTTATACTACTTTCATCAATATCTCTTCTCTACTCTTTCACTATCTCTATTACATATACATCATATATCTCACATCATATCACTTCTTAATGATCATATCCTTCTTACAGTTTACAATTACATTTATGCAAGTTATTAAGGCTAATAAATTTTTAGTCAGCTATCATATTACAAAATAAATTTACCCAAGGGTTAACATCTAGGATGTTGTCCCTTTATATTATTAAGTCATTATTTTGATAAACAAAATAATCCCTTAACTCTTTATCAATTCTCTCTTCATATTATGTCCTGTCGGCTTAACACTGTCTTTAGAAAAAATGTCATAACTTCTTCTATACATGCCATACTAACTTGCACTCTGAGATGAGTCTTCAATAGTCACCATAGAGTCTATGTTCAAGTGCGCAAGCACTGAACTTACTCCAATCAACATCGCAAACAAAAAATGTCATCAAGTTCACTAGTAAAAACACACTGTCTCATACTTAGACAATTTTGCATTGCGCTCTGACATACTAGCTCTCGGACCTATGCAATCTTCATGTAGATCATATGTTTCCATAATGACAACATCTATGTAACCAACTCAGCCAAATTTCCAACATACTCCATTAGGATCTTTATTAACCCTACTATTTTCTATATCATCACTCTATCATCCAAGATAATATTAGGTTAATCTCTTAGGTTAATTTTTAGACAAATAGAATATAAAAAAAAATCCAAAACTCATGAAGATCCAATGGTGCCATGACAATTGATGCCTTCTGTAATGAGACCATTTTTTACTGTCATAAAAATAAGATACATATACGGTCTGCCTAGGGAATCCATTATCTCACAGAATACTAAAACATTCAATGTTAAACCAAATGCATTTTAAAATTCTCTAAATTTACTTTAAAATATGCAAGAACCAAAAATTTCCATCAATTGAAATGTGAGATATCATTAAACCTTTACCATAGACTCTATTAATGAGGGTTTTAAACCAGATTTTAGAAAATCAAGTGGATCTCTTACCATACTCAACGAATGATGCTCAATCATGTTCCAAAAGTTTGTTAACTCATTTTCCTACACATCCCAATTAGTTATAGAGTGAATTTAATCTATTTTCCAACAAAATAGTCCAAACTAAATTAATAAGTATTTTACCTTGCAAAATGAAGTGAAAAAAAAGAGCCAAATTTTGAATGAATGTCTATAAAGCATGGAATGTTTATGAGGTAATTTGTAAAGGAAGTATAATTATAACTGGGTATGCTAAATCTAATAGTCTAAATTTAGTTCTTAAATAATATCTATAGTTATTGTATTATGAAACACCAATAAAAACTACCATTATATACAACATATAAACATTAATTACCATTAATGAAATATACTTGTTCTTTAGTTGATCCATTTGTATAAGCCTCTGGGATTTTTTTTCAAGGTAGAAGAATAGCCTAACATCATGAATATTACAATATTTTTTTAGAATAGTAAAGAGAAATAGACATGTGAAAAAAATCCATAAAAAAAATAGATTTTTTATCAAGACCATCTAACAGACACGTCTAAAAAAAATGATCTTACTTACTCCTTCCAAACATGAATGAGTTATAATTTTCTTATATTTACAAGAGAAATAAGACCCACCAAAAATCACAAACTGTAGAAATTTCATTCACAATACATGCAATTTCACCATGAATATTGTATAAAGCTTCACAAATGGTGTATCATAGAAGTCCCTAAAATTGAGTGTTGCAACCTGAGTGTTGCAATTAATTGTGATAAGATCCTAATATGCAAGGGTTGGTTATTGAAATAAGGTAGGGAATAAGAGGGGCCAAGAAATGGTGCACCCTAATGATCCAAGCCTACTCAAAATATGCGGAAGCAAACAAACACAAGAGTGAGAGAGAGAATGTAAGATCCTTCATATATTTTCATCAATTGAATCATACATGTCAGGTTGTAAGGCCTTCCTAGTTACGGCTTGATATTATTATGAATATTAGAAGTCCTCAACATGAACTACAACCAAACAACTACATTTATCCTCTTGTATAAATGTGTCTGGTCCAAGCTGCATCCAACTCAGACTATGAAATCCATGAACTATCTTCCATCTGTCTACTCTTCCACTTAACTAGATATTCCATATACTATTTTCCTCTTGTCCTCTTGCCAACTCTTTCCTTCAAAATCTGTTCAATCTCATCATTCTGCTTCTTAGGATATTCTATCGGTACTGTCACTTCTTCATCAGGTTCATGATACTCATACAAATTAGCAATGTTGAAGATCAGTGATATGTCTATGTCATCAGGTAACTCAATCTCATATGCATTTCCACTGTCAAATTTCCTCAAAATATTGCAAGGTCCAAACTTCTTCATCTTCAACTTCCCATATATTCCAACAGGAAATTAGTCTTTCTTCAAATGAACTATCACTTCATCACCAACATCAAAAGTCTTATGTCTCCTTGATCTATCATCTCTGTCTTTGTATTTCTATTTACTATCTTCTAGCTTCAGCTTCACATCTTCATGCAATGTTTTCATGTACTCAGCAAACTTTACTCCAACACTTTTCTTATTCTCATCAGCAATGTCTCTCAAATTAGATATTCCTCTTGGTTGTGTCCCATTCACAATCTGAAATGGTTTCTTTCCAATAATCCTATTCATTGAATTATTGTATGCAAACTCTACTTGTGCCAACACAAAATCCCAATTACTTGGTGTGTCTCCAACTAAACATCTCAAAAGATTTCCCAGACTTCTGTTCACATCTTCAATTTGTCCATCGGTTTGTGGGTGAAATGTAGAACTATATTTCAACTCAGTGCCAATTTTCTTCCAAAGTGTTTTCCAAAAGTATCCAACAAATTTATTGTCTCGGTCAGAGATAATACTCCTCGGTAATCCATCCAATCTGTCAATTTCCTTAAAGAAAAGATCTACTACATGTCATGCATCTGATGTCTTTCTACATGGTATAAATGTGCCATCTTAGAAAATATATCCACAACAATAAATATTGAATCATTACCTCTTACTATCTTCAGTAAGCCAAGAACAAAGTCCATACTTATGTCAATCCAAGGTTTCTTTGGAAAAATAATCGGTGTATACAATCTAGTATTCTAACTTACTCCTTTTGCAACTTGACAAATTCCACAACTTTTCACAAATTTTTGAACATCTCTCTACAACTACGGCCAAAAGTACTTCTCCTTAAGCAAATTCCATATTTTATCAATGCCAAAATGTCTAGCCAAACCACTACTATGTTTCTCTTTTATCAAATTAGTTCTCATTACTCCTCTTAGTATACACAACTGAATACCTTTAAACAACATACCTTCCTAAATAAAATATTCATCCTATTTAGTATCTTGTTGATCTTGAATAGGTGCTCCGCACTTTCTCCATGGCTCAAAAAATTAGGGTCATTTTCATACAAACCTCTCATCTCATCAAAACCAAGAACTTCAATTTTCATCTCGATCATCAAAGATCTTCTTCTACTCAATGCATCAAGAACTCGGCTAGTGACTCCACTCTTATGCATGATCACAAATGTATAGCTCTGCAAATACTCAACCCATTTCATATGTCTCTGATTCAACTTATTCTGACTGCCCAAATATTGTAAAGCCTTATGATCAGTATACAACACAAATTCATTCAGTATCAAATAATGTCTCTATTTCTTTAGTGCTTAAACAATAGCATAAAATTCTTGGTCATACAAAGAATATTTCCTTCTAGCATCATTCAATTTTTCACTAAAGAAAGCAACAAGTTTACCTTCTTAACTCAACACAGCTCCAATTACACTTCCACTTGCTTCACATTATACTTGAAATACCTTACTGAAATCAGGTAATGCCAAAATAGGTAATTCAACAACCTTTTTCTTTAGAGTCTCAAAACTTTTGTCATCTCCATGTGTCCACTTGAATTCTCTTTTGTCTCCTCTCATAGTTTCAGTCATAGCATTACAAATTGAACTGAAATTCCTTATGAACTTTCAGTAAAAACTTGCCAAACCATGAAATGATCTTACCTCACTAGCATTCATAGGTGTAGGCCAATTCAAAATAGCTTCAACCTTTTCAGGATCCATCTTCAAACCATCAGCTGAAATATCAAATCCCAAATACACAATCTCTTCTTTCGTGAATGAACACTTTTTCAGGTTTATTAGCAACTTTTCCTCTTTCAATCCCTGCAAAACTTGTCTAACATGCAACAAATGTTCTTCTCTGGTCTTACTAAATATCATAATATCATCAAGATATACAATCACAAACTTACCCAAGAATTTCTTCAAAACTTCATTCATCAACCTCATAAAAGTACTCAGTGCATTTGTTAAACCAAAAGGCATAACCAACCACTCATACAAACCTTCTTTCATCTTGAAAGAAGTCTTCCATTCATCACCTTATCTAATTCTGATCTGATGATATCCACTTTTCAAATCAATCTTTTTGAAATAATTTGCTCTAGTCAAACTATCCATTATATCATCCATTCTCAGTATAGGAAACCTATACTTCACTATTATCTTATTGGTTGCTCTGGAATCAGTGCACATTCTCCATTCTTCTTAGGTTCCAATACAATAGGTACTACACAAGGACTCAAACTTTCTCTGATCAAACCATTCTCTAGCAACTCTTGAATATGTTGGTTCAATTCTTGATTCTCAGTAGGTGTCAACCAATGAGGTGCCTTATTCAGTAAACTAGCTCTAGGGATTAGATACATACAATGATCAATGCTTCTTTTTGGTGGAAAACCATCAGGTCCATTATTAGAAAGGATATCACTATACTCGGTGAGTAACTTACCAATCTCCTCAGAGACATTATCCTTTGTTTTCTTGGCTTATTAGGAATCACATCAAAACATACATCATTCTTCTTTAATGAGTTAACAAAATTTCTTCCTTCCATCAAACAAACTTTCATAGATGTGCAAACATTACTAATAGGTTCTTCCATCAATGGTAACAAGATTTGTTTCTTTCCATCAGCAACAATAGTATACTTATTCAATCTTCCATCATATATAGCATGTCTATCATATTGCCAAGGTCTACCCAACAAAATCTGACAACAATCCATAGGCATGATATCACATAACACCTTATCATAGTATTTTCCAATCTTCAAAGTCACATAACATTGTTCACTTACCAAGAGTGTATGCTCATCTTTGATCCATGAAATTTGATAGGGCTTCGAATGTACCAACCTTTCCAACTGCAATTTTGTGACCATCTCTTGAGATGCTAGGTTCTCCAAGCTACCACTATCAATGATTACCTTCCAAAATTTGTTAGAAACTCTACATCTGGTCTTGAACAAAATTTTCCTTACCAGATCTTCCTTCTTGCTTTCATTCCACATTGCTCTCCTTACCATCAAGTTATTTTCTTTCTCAGGTTCATTCTGTGATTCTTCTTGCACCAAAGCATTTCTATGGCTACCAGCCTTCTTACTAGCTTGTGTACATTCAAAAGATCTATGTCCTTCTTCTCCACAATTATAAAAAGTTCCTCAGAAACTTCCTCTTCTATAACCACCTTGGTAGTTACTGCCTCTACCTCTAGATGAACTTTCACCTTTCCACTTGATCTTGCCTTTGTCCAGATTTGTCTTTTCTGGTTTAGATCTACCATTTTCACCATTAGATCTACCTCTTCCTCTAGGGAATCTACCACCTTGACCTCTCTATCTTTTCTCATGTCTCTTGTTTAATTTCTCCTCAGCCTTCAAAGAAAATTGATAAGTCTCTTCAATGTTCTCCAACTTGACCATGCTAATTTCCTCTTGGATGGAAACTCTCAAACCATTCAGGTATTTGCCAATTCTTTCCACATCATCTTCATCATGTCTAGATCTGATATCCAATCTATGGAATTCCTTAGTATACTCCTTTACCTAGCTATCTTTCTATCTTAGGCTTTGCATTCGCCGAAGTAGGTTAATCTTATAATCACAGGGTAAGAACTTTCCTTTCAATTTATTCACCATTTTATTCCATACCTTGATTTTGTCTTTTCCTTTCCTCTTCCAATCCAATTATAGATGTTCCCCCATAAGGATGCATGAATTTTCAACTTTGTGCTTGCAATCTTCACCTTCTTGTCCTCAGGAATGTTTTCATATTCAAAATAATTTTCCATCTCGTTGATCCAGTCCACCAATTTATTAGAATCTAGCTTTCCACTATACTCAAGAGGATTGAAATGTGGTGTTGACTTTAGACTTGTCAAAGCCTTCAAAAATATTTCTTCACCTTGATCAATAATAGGTGCAGGTTTGAAATTCACCCATTCTTCCTTAATTTCATCATCACTAACATCTTCAAGATGTTTGCCTCTTCTTTGGGTTGTTTCAACTACTTCTAGCCTAGCAGCAATCTACCTTAGCATATCTGCCAATCCTGAATCTGCATCTTGCCTCCCACAAACCATCTTGACAACCCTCTGTAATTATAGGTCAGATCACAATCTACTACCTGACAAAAATCAGCTAGGGGAAAGAGGGGCCAAGCAATGGCGCACCCTGATGATCCAAGCCTGCTCACAACATGTGAAAGCAAACAAACACAAGAGCAAGAGAGAGAATGGAATATCCTTCATATATTTTCATCAATTGAATGATACATACCAGGCTGTAAGGCCTTCCTGGTTATGGCTTGATATTATTATGAATCTCAGAAGTCCTCAACATGTGAGGATCTATTACAAATCTCCAAATCTAATTTCTTCTATCTTCTATCCCAAAACTCCCCCTAAACTACAACCAAATAACTACATTTATACAAGAGGATACCAAACTGAGTCGGCCTTCAGATCCATAATTAATAGAAGTAAGGGTCAGATCTAGGACCACATGCTTCCCAATGATGGATACAAACATTAAATCCATGATCCAATATAAATGCACAAGTTGACCACAACAGGAAACAAAACTACACCTGTCGGCAAGCATGATAACCGAGCAACAGGCAGACAATGTCGAGTGCTAGTGAAATAACCAACCACCCAGGAGAGAACCAACCATGCTCGGTAACCAAAGGAAACTGACCAACTACCGACCAACTCTGTCAAAGTAGGAACCAAGAAACATAGACAAACTCCAAATTATTTTTGGTTACACAGGATTGCCTAGGACCCGAGATGCTCCTGCATTCATTATCAATAATCCCTTTAAAAGATGTATGAATTTGATGTGAGAAGTTGTACCTCACAAATAAGAGGAATTTATCAAGGTTTTCAGTCACAAGAAGGTGATCCAAGAGCAAGTCAAAAATGTATTGAGCCTCTTGAAGAAGGCTTGGAGATTGGACCATTGGATGGTGCCAAGTTGGAAATAAAAATAAGTGGAAAACTAAAGGATTCTTGAGGTAACCTACACCCTATACATCAATTATATCACTAAAATATTGAAGATAGGCTCCTATCTATTGATTCATAGTATGATCCACTCAACTTTGGCAATTTATCTCTAATATCATGGAGTGCACAAAGTAGCGAAAGGAGCAAAATTTTCTAGCAGGTGATAGAGGGTAGTTGCAGGACAGAGGCGCTAGGGTCTCTTAGGTTCAGTTTCCAAATTCTATTGAGTTGGGGTTTAATGTTAGATCAAGCCAATCAAGGAAATTCCATGGAATGCAAGCTAAAATTCCTTTGGTTCTACACATCACTCCCAAAAGGGCATCCACCAGATAAATAGTGTTAATCATTATAACATGCATTGTGAAAAGAAGTCGTTGGCTTCTGGTTATCATCCTCCTTGAATTAAACCTATTTTTGATGTGTTCGGTCCCTTTGTTTCCAACCCCTATTCATGATTCTGATGAATTTCTGATTGGGAACTTCAACCCTAATGTGTCATCTTTCATTTCTTGGTCTAACTCCTTGCTCATTCATTCCCCTTCCTTTTTGTCTCCTCCAAACAATATTCTTGTGCGCATGCGTCAACATTCTTCTCAGAATAATTATGTTCCTTGACAACATACTCAAGTTTGGCATAGTAAAGGGGTTCATGGTTCCAGTCAAACACTACCATCGGCATCATAGTTGTGAAAAACTTCGGTGGGTGAATCTGAACCCTTTCTTTTCTTGGGTAATGGAATTTTAGCACCTCAGGTATCGTATATGCAAGAAATGGCCCTTATAGATAAGATCGGGTCATTTTAGCCAATTTCTAAATTACACTCGGGCTAAAAGGAACAAGATAGGTCTCACGAATTTATTTTATCTTGATCATGGTTCAAACTTTTTTATTACAATTTTTGACTCTTTTGTTGCTCATAATGATGTTCATTGCATCAAAAAATTAGTTTTGTGGTGGTATTGGTGTTTATACCATGTCCTGGGTCCCTATTTTTAAACTTGATGATCTTTCTTGTGTGCCCTAATGCATTTTTGGGTTGATTTTCCTTCTTTTCCCTTGGAATATAGAGAGTTGGACATCATTGAGGTGATTGCATAATAAGATTGGGATATTTATCTACCATGATCTGGTTCCTTTCAAAGAACCCCATCATTCTATTAGGGTTTATCTTTTGTTAAATATTCTTAAGCCTTTTCCAAAATCTATTACCTTTTATTCAAAATGGGATTCTTAGCTTCAAGAGATTCTTATTCAAGATGAACAAACTATCTATTTTTATGCTGACTTATTGGGTCATTTTACAAATTAGTGCAAAGATCCTAATTGTTCAAATTTTATTGTCTACAAAGACTGAACTTCCTTCCAATCTAAATGCTTCATGGTTTCCTATAATAAGGATAACCTTAAGGTAAATGAAGGTGTTTTGGCTCATAAGATCATTACTGAAGGAATGCATTCTGCTAATAATGTTGATGTTGATATTAATAAGATGAATTCTCATACTTCATCTATACATGCAACTAAATCACCTATTTCATTACGGACTGTATGTGTTGTTGAAACTCCTTCAATATGTTTTTCTCCCTCTATTATGGATTCCTTTGTTAGAATGTTAAGGTTAATTTTTCCAGACATTAATTCTTTTCTTAAGGGAGTGGACTACTCTCATGTTGTTGTACAGAAAATTTTAATTTCAAAGTCAAAGTCAACCTCTAAGCTCCCAACTTTACCAATATTTGATTCAATTGTTAAAAAACTAATTCTCTCCAAAAACCCCCTTATGTTTCAAAAATTGACTAAAGAGCATGTTAATGTTATGTCTATAGAGGTCATCTCTATTGTTGTTTCCTATCTCTATAATGATTTTTTGTCAGATGAAGGTTTTGACTTAATGACTCCTTGACCTCTTCATGGTCTTGAAACTAATCAATTGTTGCAAAATCATATTGACACAGTTTCTTCACCCATGGAACACCCCCATGAAGTTATACTTATGACTTTTAATATGGATCAATATAGTGTTTGTGATTTTGGTGATGATATTGAATTGCAATTTGATCTTAAGCAACATGATGTTTAGACTGATAATAAGTTGGACCATACTTGTAAATTATCTATTATTCAAACTCCAATGTTTCCTAAATCGAAGGTGAAGACTCCTAAAACTAAATGCAGAAAGTCTAAAGAAACTAAGGCTATGGAGGAAATTGAGGCTTGTATCCAGTCAACTTTGGATGGAAATTTTTCCACCACAAGGCGATGTTCAACAAGGAGGACTAAGAGTTCTCCTTGTCTACAATGAGGATCCTTTCTTAGAATGTCAGAGGCATTAATGCCTCTGACAAGAGACATAGAATCAATAAGTAGCTTGATTATTTTTAGTGTGATGTTATTCTTCTACAAGAAACTAAACTATCTTCTAATAGTTTTAATGCAACTATGGGTAAATGGAATGCTTTGTTTGTAGATTTCCTCTATTCCAGCAAATGGTGTATCTGGTGGTTTGGCTATTCTATGGAATAATAAAAAATTTATTATGTCCCATTGCAGTTTGGACATAATTGGAAATTAGCTAATGTTAGGTATTTCAATCTTTCCTTTTTTATAATCAATTTCTATGGGCCTACCTCTACTTTGGATAAATTTCACTTATGGTAGTCTTTAACTAATACTATTCAATAGTTTCCTAGTTGCAAGTTTATGGTAGTAGGGGATTTAAATTCTACCTTGGGTCCTAATGATAAGAAAGGGGGTATTGCCCCTCCTACCCATATAGTTATGGATTTAAATAATTTTATCCTTGATAATGACCTTTATGATATTCTACCCTAGAATGGGTCATTTACCTGGACAAATTGTAGGTTTGGTTTCTTATAGATTTCGGTTAGATTGGATAGATTCCTCTTCTCTCATGCTTAGAAATTGGAAAATTTAACCATGTCCTTGGATATCATACCTTTCTCAGATTCAGATAATTTCCCCATTCACCTTTCCATTGATTTATTTAATGATGGTGTGGTCACATCATTTAGGTCTTCTTTTAAATTTGAATCTATCTGATATTGACATCCATAATTTGATTCTCTTCTTAAGAAATGGTGTATGTTAGCTCCTTGGGAGGAGGGTTCAATGATGTTTTAATTCTATAAAAAGATGCATTTTATTAAAAAATTGATTAAAACCTAGAATGTCAATGTTTTTAAAAACTTTTTCGAACAAAAAACAAGAGTGTAAAAGGACTTGGTTGAGATTAATCAACATATTATTTCTAATGGTTTGGAACCCCAATTCTATGAGAAGAAAAAATGCCTATAGGATGAGTGGGTTGATCTTTGTGCTAGGGAGGAAGAATATTGGAGACAAAAGTCTTGTGAGTTATGGTTGAAACTAGGTGACTAGAATACTAAGTTTTTTCATGCTTTAGGCAAACAAAAGAAGGATGTTAAGACTATTTTCTCCATCAAGGATGAATATGGTAATTTAATTTCTGATGCCAAGAGTATTCAACAAGAAGGGATCAATTTTTGTTAATCTTCTTTCTCCTCATGTTACTCCACTGATGGATGATGCTACAATGGATGAATCCTTAATGTCATTCCCCCTCTTATCACTCCTAGGATAATTATGCATTAATGGCTCCATTCACTCTTTAAGAAGTCAGAACTATTTTTTTCTCAATATGCCCTAATGAAGCTCCTAGTCCAGATAGTTTTACAACTTTGTTCTACCAAAAAAGTTGGGATGTGATCTATTTTGACCTCTTGGTTGTGCTTGAATAATCCAAAAAAAATTCAGCCATGTTAAAGTGTTATAATGCAAAAAATATCATTCTTATTCCTAAAAATAATGACTCACAGACCTTTGCTAACTTTAGACCAATTTCTCTTTGTAATACTATTTATAAAATTATCACAAAAGCAATTTACTTGTAGTTACAACACCTCATCCCTAGAATTGTTTCCTCTAAACAAGGTGGTTTCATTCCTAGTAGGGAAACTACAGATGGTTCTCTTCTTGTCCAAAAAACCTTGCACTCTATTAAAGATCATTCCATTTCCTCTTTTGTTGTCAAATTGGATATGATGGAGGCATATGATAGACTTATTTGATCTTTTCTTATCCAGGTTTTACTCAAATTTGAATTTTCAAAGAAATAGTGCAAGTGTGTTAGAGCTTGCATATCTAGTGCTCAATTTTTTATCATCATTAATGGTTTAGCGGTTAGTTTCTTCCCTTCAACTCGAGGAGTTAAGAAAGGTGATCCTTTTTCACCTTTTATTTTTATCATCATGTGTGAAGCTTTGAGTTGATTTATTAATGCTTTTCAAATCTCGAGGCATTGGCTAGGTGTACACATTGTTGGTACTTCCATTTTAGTCACACATTATTTATTTGCTGATGACACCCTTCTATTTGTAAAGATTCTATTCAAAAGGATAAACAAGTGAAAAAGGTTTTGGATTTGTATACCTCTATTTCTAGGTAGAAAGTTAATGCTCAAAAATTAAACAAATCTATGTTTTCAATACATTTCATAGGATCTATGCTAGGATTATCAATATCCTAGGGTTTCCTTTAGATGAGTTAGCCTCTACTTACCTAGGGATTCCTTTTTTATGTGGTCTAATAAACCCAACTTTTGGCAGTCAATCATTGATTGCATCAAATATAGAGTGGTGGCTTGGAAAAATAGGTGGCTTTCACTTTCTGGTAGGATCCTCCTCATTTAATCTATTTTATCAACTATTCCTAACTATTATATCTCAGTTTTACAAGCACCAAAATCAATCCTTAATCAAATTGATAAATTGATCTGGGACTTTTTTTGGATGACTAACATGATAGGAGAAAATTAAATTCCTCTCATGTCCCTTTTTCATATGTATTTGTCCCTAGCTACCGGTGGTGTGGGTCTTCACAACCTGGCTAATTGAGATTTGGTATTTTGTGGTAAATTGATTTGGAAGATGTATACTCAACCCTATATTAAATGGTGTCAATTGATGTAAGAAAAGTATTTGGATAATTTAGATTCTTCTAGAGTCATTTATGTCCTTGATCCTACTAGAGGATCTTCCATTTGGGATTTCATGATGAATTGTAGACACATTGTCACCTCTTTTGTGTCATGGGAGGTGCATAATGGTGAGTCAGTTAAATTTTGGTTAGACTCCTAGAATGGTTTTCCCACTTTATATACTCTAGAGTCCTTCCATGACATTTGGGAAGTCGTTATCTACTTTAGGGGTATAAGTTAATCGATTATATATTTGCAATTAATATTCACTCAGGTTTGGTAATTTGGAAAGATTTTCATGATCTTCTTATTTATCCCCAAAGTTCTTTTTTTGCAAATTAGCCTCTTTCTGATAAGGTTGTTGTCCTTTCTAGGGCCTCTAATTGAATTTTTTGGGCCCCTTTAGCAGATGGTAATTACTCAGTTAAGTTTGGTTATAAGGTGGCTCAATCTTGTCATGCTAATGTGGAAAAGCAAAGAGCTTATCTTTTTTGTTGGCATAATTTTGTTTTACCTAAAGCTATTGTTTTTGCATGGTTAGTTTTCACAAAATGAGTCCTTACTAGTGAATGGTTAGCTAGACTTAATATTGTGGATGTATTTCTATGTGTGCTTTGCAATCAGGTCTTGGAGTTGGTTCATCATCTTTTTTAAAGTTGTCCCTTTGCTCAAAATTGTTGGAACTTTTTCATGAAAAAGTTGAGTTTCTATATTCTCGTACCTCCATCCATATGGGATTTATTCCAATCTTGGCCCATGTTATTTCCTAAATCTATGTTTTCTTGTATGTGGATTTGTACTCATTTGGTTCTATGGTGTATTTGGTGGGAAAGGAATAAATGGATTTTCCACAATTGTTCCTCCTCCTTGGAGTCTATCATGACTAAGCTTGAGAATTCTATTGTTGAGGTTGCTAATGCTTATACTCCAAATTTTAAGGGAATATGGGGCTTTTCATCTTGGGACAATATTACTTCTAATAATTGGAAGGGTTTAGTCTTTCCATCCCTTCATTTTCCTCTTTTCCCTAAGGATAGGTTACAGACTAGATCTGTATTTAAATGGATCCCTCCCCAAGATGGTTTTGTTAAGCTTAACTTTGTTTGTTCCTCGAAGGGTAATCTAGGTAAATCTGGGATTGGTTTTGTTCTTTAGGATTTTCATTTTTCTGCTCTCTCTTTTGTGGCTCATCCTATTCCCCTAAGGACTAATAATTTGGTGGAATCCTATTCCTTGCTACATGTTTTTTCTGCTGCAAATTTTTTTAATATCAAATCTCTTCATCTGGAAGGTGATTCCTCTGTGATTATTAATGCTTGTATCAATAAATGTTCTTTCTCTTGGCATATCCATAATGATTTGATGCAAATTTGGTCTCTATTAGATTCTTTTAGTGATTGTTATTTAAATCATGTCTATAGAGAAGGCAATTGTATTGTGGACTTGCTTATAAATCTAGGTGCTAAGGGTCACTTTATAAATTTCCCTTCTAACATAGTCTCCCATGTTTCCCACCCTACTATTTTTAATTTAATTAATATGGAGTCATTTTTTTAACTTACTTTTTATTCTATTTTCTCCTTGGGTTGTACCTCTACCCTTGAACGCCATTTTATTTTCATGATTTAACTTTATTAATTACTTTGGCAACTATGCTACTGATCTTGATGTGGGTTTTTTTTAGTGTTTGTGCTTGACAGGTTTACGCACACATATATCTTGGCTTTTAAGCTTGCTATCAACTCATATTATTCTGTCATCTGGTGTACGTTGAGTTTTTTTGTAAAGATTTCTTAATTAATGACGGTTATTTTTTCTTGTGTGTTATATATTTATATTTCCTACTTGCATTTATCTTTGGTTGTTCTAATAATTTTTCTATAGGTTGGTGTTAGATTTGTGTCATAGCTTTGGCGTCCTATGCCTTACTACGTGTGAATGGTCTCTCACAATATCTAAATTTATTTAATATTAATGGTTTTATGTACATTTTCAATAGGTGGAAACCATTTCTCAATCATTCCTGGTGGTGGGAATTTGGTAATTATGGCCAACCTTGCACGAGTGATTTTCCATTTCGCAAATGGTCTGCCTATTTATATAGTTTTTGTTCCTCATTAATTGGTCACTTTCTTGGTTGTTCCCACATCTCATTTCATTATTCCTACTGTATATTTCTCTCTGCTCATGGTTGGGTGTAGATTTGTGGATGAATTCAGGCCTTTTAATCTAAGTGTTTATTTTTCTCCCATTGTCCTTGAGCTCCATTCAAAGGTAAAATCATTGGTAAGCTTTTGGAAACCATGTTTGTCATCCATTGTGCCAAATTTTATAGGTATATTTGGAGGCTCATTGGTGAATCTATTTTGGCACCATAGTTTAAGAGGATCATCTTGTTGGAAATTTGGCTATACTAATGTATATGACTTGATATAGTGTTTTCATTATGGCAACAAAGTCATATAGCAGTTTGGAGTCAACGCACTTGATAAGAAGATCAGAAATCAGTTAAGTATTGAAGACTAGATAGTGTACAAAGTTCTTGTAGCTCGTAGAATCAATGCACATGTGTATGGATGAATTATGGTATGCACGCTAGAATTTAAGTTTTTTAGACTATATTCATGCTTATTCTATGAGCACATAATCATATATGCAAGTATGAGAAAGTTATAGTCAGTTGAAGTTGCACAGCCAATCAGTGCCAGAGAAGAACAAAGCATGAAGCTGATAGTTAGTATTTTGGTTTGCAGATATAATATAATGTTGTAAAGGCTATGTGCCTTTTGTATTTAGGTTGCTGACATGTATACTTATTTGTTTGTAAGCATGCTTAAGCCAATTCATTTGGAAGCGATGTATGTAATAGGTTTAAGGGCTGACCTACTTGTTTATTTTGTATACATGTATAAATATAAGATGCACCCATTGTATTCAGTATGGAAGTGGATAGAGAGTTGTGATAAGCAGAGAAGAAGTGTTCAAAGACACTATAAGATGTATTAGAGCTTTGCAAGAGGTCAAAGCATCAATGCATCAAAGGGACTGATCTGACAAGTAGTGTCACAATGACAGTTCATCCAATAGATATAGTGTGTATTTGAGATCAGAAGGTTGTAGTCTTCACCACTTGAACAGTGAGCTCTTGGACAATGTGTCCACTCCCCTAATAGGGACTATTGTAAAAGACTCCTAACAAGGTCTAACCCTTGACAAGGTCTACTATACTTAAAGCATTGTAAAGCAACTCCTAACAGGGTTAAGGATCTTCTAACAAGGATCACAAAACACTAGTACAAAATATTAGTGGGTGTCAATTCCCACCGAGGTTTTTACCTATTTGGGTTTCCCCGTACCCATATTGGTGTCATGTGTTGATTTCATGTTTCATGTTTATGTGAATATTTAATTCAGTAGTTAAGCATTTAAGTTCAGTATAAATATTAAAGTGAAAATTTAAAATATAGTGAACACTAATTTAGCCTCCCCCCCCTCTCTCAGTGTTCCCATTCCTAACAATTTCTATCAAAGGTTTGGTCCTCAGAAAAGAAGTTTAACCACTTGAGGAGATCATGGACAAAGCATAAATGAAACATCTACAAAGAAATCTTGAAGCTACTCTTGAAGACCTAGACAAATGAGAAAGAGAAATTGAAGAACTAAAAGAAAAATTTAGTGATGCACAATTGGTTATCAAAAGGATAAGAAAGGATTTGAAAGAATGCTCTAACATTGATCTAGGAGAAAAGGTCAAGAAGATGAATGAAGAAAATGCATCTATGAAAGAACTAATTGAATAATTTGATGATAAGCTGATCAACAATCAGGAAGTCTACAATGAACAAGTCAAAGAGAACCTTCAACTCAATGAAGAACTAAGGCAAGCAAACATGGAAATCTTGGAGCTAAGGAATAGCAAAGAAAGCTTGGAATCTGAATTGAAAGAAGCAAAGAATCATATGGAAAAATCACACACCAGTTCTGATTTGATATAATCTTAGTTGTATGCAAGGAGAGCCAAAGGAGACACTAGCTGTATTGGATACAATGAAGCAAAAAATCAGATTGACAACATGCGAGCAAAAAAGGACTCACAAAAGGACTCTACTAATGCTGAAAATACTAAAGATCAAACCAAAGATAATGGTGGACCACCTAATAATGAGTGCAAGCAAGTAGAATGAACTTGTTTTACATGTAACAAGCATGGACACATTGCAAGGAATATATAGGTAAGACCTTTTAATGGTTACTATTATTCATGCAATAAGTTTGGTCATAGAGCTATGAATTGCAAGACTAGTAAGAAGAATAGGATTCAACATGATCAGAGAAATCAGAATCAATCAAATGTAAGAAGTTCTCATAATGTTATATGTCAGATATGTAACTATAATGGTCACTCTATGAGACAATGTATAATGGTGACTCATGTCAATGTGTTGAGGAACATAAGACCTCCAATCATTTGTCACTCTTGTAACAAGGATGGAGATATCTCAAAGTTCTATAGATCAAGGATGCAAGGTCAGGAAAGCCCTAAACAGGCCAAAGAACTAGTTTTGGATCTCGAAGGAGAAGTCAAGTTTGTGAAAGCCTCAGAGGATGCGATCTTGATTTGGATAGAAGGAAAGAAGGAAAAAGTTGATGAGAATGTATTGGATGCATATATAGTGGATGCACCCTCTACATCTGGATGAATGGCCCTCAAGGTCATAGGGGGAGCTAATTTAGCTCTAGACCCTTGCGTGGATGGTATACTCACTCTAAGAGTATGCGCCTTTGGACTTAAGAACTTAGAGTATAAAGGAACCTTTGTGCAAGAGCACACATACTGATTGTTAGCAGAACTCAAGTTGGAAATTTCTAAGTGACAACCTGGTTTACGCGGCGAGCATTAATGGTAGAATTTTCACTTTAACTACATAGAAAGTTGTTTGATTACTCATTGCATTAAAATTTAGAGCAATTAAAAGGTAGAAAGAGCCTTAGAAGTTGTTTTGAAGACTTGTAGAGTAATCTATCAGTGATTTGCAATAATTAGCAATGCATTTGGTCGGTTGCAAAAACCCTAGTTCATCGCACCGATTCAAAAGTCTTCATATTATCTAGCAGATCAGTTGGAAAGCAATTAAATAAGTGATTCATGCCCACTCCAATAGTTTTTGATTTTGTAGAGAAGAAGAGATTGAATAGAGGCAAAATGGAGCCTTAACAATGCACCTAACATTCAACACTATTCATTTGTAATATGTTTTGTTTTGAATTAAAATAGCATAAGTAAATCTATAAATACTTGAAAATTAATTAGGTCAAGATACATACCTCATCATGAAATTGATTTAGAAATACCTTTTCTCTGAAGCCTATGCAGAGTTTCAGAAGATTCTGCAACCAGATCTGGGATCAGGAAGCCGAGACAGAGAAAACCCAAAAAAATTTCATCTTTCTGACAACCAGGTAGTCTTTGACCCTCATAAAAAGTCAAAAGCTACATTTTTATTCTGAAGGGAAATTCTAACTTTGTTCACAGATCCTGAAAGTTTGGTGAAAAGGGTACTTAGATCTGTCCTCTAATTCCCAAAACAACAACTATAGATATCTGAAAAAGGGGTTTTGGGGGTGGCTATCTAGGGTTTTTCCTTAGTCAAACCCCTATTTTGGTTATCTCCACCTCCATGAATAGCCGATTGAAATAGAATGTGTGTGTATGTATTGAAAGTGTAATGCCAAGATCTAATCCTCTAGATCAAAACCCTAACATGAATATGTATGAAACAATAATGCATAGATTTGAATGAGATAGAAAAGCATACCAAGCCCCCATGGCTAAAGTACTTCTACCAAACTCACAATCCATAATTTCTACTCCATGATTGAATCTTTGAATGCTTGAAAGTTGATAATGGTGGATCAAGGAAGAAATGATCTCTCCTGGTCCAAATGTGTGCTCAAAAAGATGCTTGATGTCAAAAATGGCTTGATCTTCTATATCATCCTCTTGCAATCTTTCATCTTCACCATTCCTTTCTTTCTTGAAATCTTCTTGTTCATGAAATTTCTTGGTGAAAATGAATGTAAATGAGAGTCTTTATATAGAGGTTTCACGGTGAGGCTCCTATAGCAATGCAAGGACCCATAATTCAAATTTCACCTTGAATTAAGGTCCAATCACAATAACCAACTAAGGAGGGAAAATAATTAAATGAAATTTGAATTAAAATCTTTTTGTACTCTGATCTGAGGGCCCCACATTGATTTTGGGGCCCGTCGGGACCAAATTTGAGAAAGGGGCATAGGTTCTAGAGGAGGTAAAAAGAAAGCTTGATCCTGACCTAGTCAACATTGAGCTCAATCCTGACCTATTTAGGATCAATCTTGACTTTGACCTTATGGGCCCAAATCCAGCCAGAATCAAGACAAGAGGTCTCGGGGATGTTTGGAGACCTAGAAATGATAGTAGAATGGGACAGAATGTCAGGGATAGGCATAAAACCCTATGATGACTATGATGAAGGCTAGGAGGACCTATTTCTAAGTCCTACCTAGAAAATAGAGCCATGGAAGAGGGAAATTAAGGAGAACCCTCAGGATCCTAACCCTAATTTCACCTAGAATGAAGAAGATAAGTGCAGAATCCATCCTAAATGAAAGTCTATCATGATAAATGTACTAAAAGAGGATGCTAAACCTATCAAGATGGAAGTGCTTCCATTTTAAGATGATACATTTAGCCTCTACTTTAGCTTAGATATGACACTACATGAATATGCAAGCTAAAGTAAGAAAACATCATAGTAAATAAAAAGGATATAGCCAAGTCCTTGATGTAAAGATCCTCCAGAGAATTGTTAGAACCCGCAACACACAAGGTTAATGAAAATCCATAAATCACCTAAAGCTTACTATATGATAATTTGAGAAGTGTATAGAGCCCCTTATGCCCCCCCTATTTTGGCTTTCTACTTCGGAAGGGTGAAACAAGGTGATAAGAAAAAATCTATATAATGGAAATGTAGAGTGTTGAAAATTTCTTTCCTAAACCAATTAGAAGGATTCCCAAACTTCCTAAACTAGCTAAACGAGTTAGGTATCTGAATCATGAGTCCAATTCTACCGATGGCACTAAAAATGGAGCTACCGAACTCAAGTTATGATGAAAAGAGTGGATGTCTGTGTAAATGCAGAAGGGAAAATCTGAGTTTACCCTAAGGAAACCCTAATAAAACCCTAATTTGAAATTATAAATAAGAAAAAGAGAGAAATACTTACTCATTCTTACCATTTATAGATATGAAATGAGGAATCAAGATGTCGAGAAGAGAGGAACTTTGGGTGACGTGCCTAGAGATTCTGAGACATAGCCTAGCTACCAGACGGTTACTACCTGAGGTGAGTTTAGTGTTATCTACCTTTGTACTTTCCAAATTCCTATTTTTCATAGGCAAGGTCGACCTTACTCCTATTAGGTCAGCCCTGACCCATTTAGGTCAACATTGACCTATCTAGGTCAACTTTGACCCATGAAAGTTGACATTAACCAGATGGTTTTTGCATGTTTCTGGGATGAGGTCAACCTTGACCCAAAAAGTTTGACCCTGACCTAGAAAAGTTGACATTGACCCAGTAAGGTCATCCTTGACCTAACTGACATTGAATTTGACCTAGTTCAGTTAGATATGCATATTTGATGATGTAGATGACTGATATGATGTATGTTTATGCTTGTAGGACTTGATCTATTTTTGAGAGCATCCCTTTGGAGAGTTGCTAATCATGGTTAGAGAGAGATTGTCTAAGCTAGAGGATGAGGAGATGTAGTTACTAAATGATGTAGGACTATACTAGGTATCAGTCCTTCTAGAGATCAGACTACACCAAGCCATGCTATCAGCTCTGATAGAGAGGTGGGATGAGGATACATACTCCTTCCATCTTCCCTTTGGTGAGATCACAATGACCTTAGAGGATGTCTATAGGATCATGCGGCTTCTAGTCTGAGGTGATATCATCAGACCCAGAGTAGGGTGGTTGTGAGGAGATCTATGAAAACATAGAGTATTGTATAGGATAGGTTCCACAGATGCAGACCCAGTCAGATCATGTCCTATTATCATTCATACTATTAGGCCCTACACCTTTAGTATGGAAGGTGATGATTTTTATAGTATCCTTGGTTGTGTTACCCAACTCAAAGGGTACTATATTTTGTTCACCTCTTACACATCTCATACACAGGATGGAGAGATATAGGACTATGTTCTCATGGGGTCATAGCATGCTAGCTTAGCTATACCATGAGCTAGGTTAGCTAGTGAGATATTAGTGGGAGAGTCTATCGGTATGAACACTCCTATAGATTTGGATGTTTGAGAATTTCACATGTACATGTCCACATGGAGTTCTAGTGATGTGATATGGAGACCCTACTGTCAGATGATAGAGTGGCTTGATACATGATTCCAAATGAGACATTCACAATAGCGTAAGCTACTAGAGGGTCATTAGAGTCATATAGTGATTCCCTACTATTATGATCAGGTGATGAGGTAGTTTGGCCTGTTACAGGGAGTCCCTAAGGTAGTACCTCGCTATGTACATCCAATGAGATACTATTAGAGACCCAATGCCATATGCCAACCATCGATAGCAAACATAGAGGATAGAGATGCAAAGGAGATAGAGGATATAGAGGTACCATCAGATGTGACCTATTCAGGCATGAGTCGAGATTACATCAGGTACTAGAGTTTGGAGGGGATCCGTCCTATCTTCCTCGAGGATTATCCCATAGGTGAGCCAAGATTTATAGAGGGGATACACTGGGATAGTGGAGCCATAGGGGAGAATGGGGATATTAGAGATGAGGAGGAGCACATCTCCAAGGGAGATCCCATGGAGAAGGAGAGAGTAGATAGAGTAGAGGAGAGAGCGGAGGAAATTCCCTCAACTCGTGACACTGGTGCAGATATACCTATTACTTGCACATCACCACTGATATCACGACGACCCCCATGGCCCCACACATAGACACCACCATCAAGACCTAGATATAGAGAGTGTGGAGAGAGTAGTCACTCCATGCCTCCACCATCTAGACACATTAGTGATGTCTAGGAGGGAGACCCGGGTATGAAATTTGATTGAATATGTGATTTTATTTGAGATAAATAGAACACTAGACAGATAAAAGTTTTCTTTCTACAGCTAGTGTAGCGGAGTGGAGGAGATTTTTATCCAAGGCTCTCAAGGATACAATTATATCCTATCAACTACTAGCCAATGAGTGAGAGTCTTTCGTCAGTCAGAGAGATCCCGACAGGCATGCCGACATCTTTGTATGCATCCAGCAAGAGCTGAGAATGTGTAGAGAAAGAGAGGAGAAACTGATGGCAGAGGTACAGAGTCTCCGAGGATGTTCACATGGTATGAGAATATCCAAGAGCCATACATGGACACACAAATCTTCATCTTCCCAACACAGAGTAGAGAGAGTCGGGAGTCATCGGCCATCAAAGCGACATAGTGATAGGCATAGTGATGGATAGGGCCATTGGCCACATATGTATCAAAACTTTGAAAAATCTTTTTGATGAATGAAAAAATTTCTCTAATGATTAGTTCTATGTTTGATTACTATGCTTTCATCAATATAAATCTTAATAGAAAGAAAGGAAGAAAGAAAGTGCATAAACATATTTAATATGTAAGTTTGCTAAAACTACATAACCTATAAAATGAAGCTTTATAAGGAATACATAAATGCACATGGAACAAATGAGATTAAGGGTAATAATGTTTAAGATGCATAATATTAATGGGTTTTGTAAAAGAAACACCATCCATATCAGCAAGTTTTTAAGCACCCGAACCAAAGTCTTCAATAACAACAAAAGGTCCAAGCCAATTAGGGCTAAATTTTCCTTTTTTGCTCAGTAAAGCATTCACATTTTGCTAGTTCTCATAAAGGACTAAATCACCAATTGCAAATGTTTATTCAATTACCTTATGATTATATTGTTTCTGAAGAGATTTATGATAAGCTTTGATATGTTCTAATGCATGTATTCATTATTCATCCAACATTTCTAATTCTTGTAAGCATTGTTCATGAAAAGTGTCTTTATCAATTATCCCATGAAATGAAACATGTAAAGAAGATATTTCTAGTTCCAAAGGCATAATAACATCAGTACCATAGACAAGGTTGTAAGGAGAAGTACCCATGGTAGTACAAACACTAGTCCTATAGGCCCATAAAACATAAGTCAATTGAGTATGCCAATCTTTCGCATGCTTATTGTTAACTACCAAAATTGCACCCTAATGCTAAGTCCTGAAACCTTAGCAATTCTAGAGAAACATGGGAACAATCACAAGCTTGTGGGTAAACTCATAGGTGTGACTGAACCTCCAGATTCTAGGCCAGCTTCCTATTCTAGTAACTTACTCTATACTACCTGAAACTAATTCTTTTTTGATGGAAGAAAGAGGTAGAAGGATAACAGAAAATAAAATCTATGTCCTAAATGGTGATGCACCAAAAAAAGTATCTTTGAGATCTAACAGATAATCAACACATCATAAATTAGTAATAAACAACTTCTTTACACAACTCAATAATTCAAAATCCTTGCATCAACAATTGATGAGAAGGTTAAAATAACAGTCCCTAAAAGGAAGATAAATCCCTCACAATCTAAAACTGCTTCTCAAAAAAACACAACTTTCAACCTACAAAAGACTAAAATACTCTTTTAGAAGGCATCAACATGACACACAAACACATAAATAAGAGAAGGCACGAGATGAAACTCACTGTCCAAAGGTGCTACAAATCTATATTATCTCTCTGAAAATGGGTTACAAAAAGTCTCTACTCCTATCAAGGACTCTGAAAAAATCACAAAAATAGCAAGGCAGAGAAAAGAAGAACCCCTAAAAAAGAGTCTCAACCCTATACTTATAGAAATCTTCCTAGTCCTAGCCTCTCAAAATATTTGAAAAATAATATCTCAGCCAATTCTTATCCTCATGTTATGACTCAATACTTAGTCATATATTTTGTGAAATATCTTACTTAGATTTTTTAAAAGTAAAATAAATATCTTATTTTAAATTATAAATATTCAATAATTATTTATCCATTTCTCTAATAAATATCAGAGATATTTTATTAAATAAATGGATTATAAGATACTTATTATTTATAATAATTTAATAATAATTAATAATTAATGTATAATTTATTATTTTTATAAATATTTAATTACATTAATAATGTTTATTAAGTGATAAGTAAAATCACTTATTAACATCATTAATTCAATAATATTTATAAAAATAATAGATAATAAATTAATTATTAATAATTATTAATAATTATTTAGAATAAGATATTTATTTTAACTTAAAAAATAAATCTAAGTAAAATATTTCCTTTGGACTTATATTATTAAAATGATTTATAAATTATCATTTTCATAATATAGTCCTCTTACATTTTAGACTATGGGATTTTTGAGAAAAGTGATAAAATTAATCACTTACAATACAAATTTTGATTTTTTGGTTTTAAAATATACCCACTTCATGGGCACAAAGCACTTAGGAGGATGAAAAAATTAAAAATTAAAGACAAAAAGCCTTTTATCTTTCATGTGAGGAAAGTCTTAAGGCATTTTTTCAAACCTAAAGCTTATTTCATTTTTCATTTTCTCTTTGCTGGGAATGAAGAGAAGAGTTTGAGCCATCGTTGTGGGAAGAAGGAAATGAGGGTTTGTCTACAATCTTTGTTGCTGCATCTTCTTGTCGGCTGCCCACGCCATGAATGAGGGTGCTTGACCCACATTTTGCTTCTTGAAAGTTGTTCTTCCTTTGCTACTGCAAGCTGCCATGAGGAAGATAACTTCTTTCTTGTGCTTCTCTTCTTCTCTTGAAGCTCTTTACTGTTGTTTTTGAATGCCATGGATGAGAGAGGGTTTTTTGGAAATGCTTATGTAGCTCGAGCTCAAGCTTTCAGATTTTCATTTTTCACTTCTTCTTCAGCCGACTATGGATGGAAACTACCTCTGCTACAAAACGTGGCTCCTACCTTTGTATTTCTTGGAGATAATTCTGATTTTGGGATTAAAAAGGTATTTAAATCCCTATCCTTGCCTGCTGTTCTAATTTTTTCCATAGAATAAATGTCTGATTTCTTTACTTGGAAAAAATTACTCTTCCTTCATTCTAAAAATCTATGTCTATGTTTTATATGAAAACATGTCTCTATTTTATAGAAAAAATGTCATATTTTGCTGCTGCTTCTTCTTCTGAATCTAAGCATAAAAAGTGTGAAAATTGGATAGATGAAAAATATGTGAAAATAACCCAGAATTACTTGCGGTCCAGATATGCTTAATTTTCTAAAGAAAACATGTTTTCAACATCCTCCTTCATTGTGAAAATCTGAAAATGCTCATAGCATGACATCTGTTGTTCGGATTTGTTTAGAAAAAATTGTATCTTTCCTGTTTGCTATAGATAAACACATCAAGAATAAATTTGTTACTATGCAAAGGACTGATTCTTAAATGCTGGTTTGAAAAGAGGGTTTTACTGTTATTAGCTATCACTATGAACTTTTCTGAAAATGTTCATTCTTTGTCTCTGATATTAAGCAACCATGTAAGTCTGAAGATAAATCTGAAACTGAAACAAAATCAAAATAAAATGATAAGTTTCAACTTGTTCATCATGTTCTGAATCTTCAATAATTATTTCTAGAATTCCATGGCAAATCTGGAAGATTTTATGAATGATCTTTTCACTGCATTCTTTGATTTTTTTTGACGTTGCTTTTGAGTGATTCAAAACAGCACTTACGCCATGGCTTTTCCCTTTTAAAACTACTGTCTCTGAGTCATTGAATGCCACTAATTATGTCATTGTCATTGATCATGTATCTTATACTGGTTTCAACATATTTGAATATAACAATGATCAGAATATAAAAGTTTTCCACTGAATATATGAAATGCAATCAAATAAAAAATGCTCCTTTCATTTGCTTGTGAGGTTCGAGCACAGGCTCATGACACCCACAAGTACACACTATGACCACTCTCTTGATACTTTATAATAAAACATTTAAAGCATTTATTTAGTAGTATACTTTGATCATGCACTTATTTTTTAAGGTATGCATATGTTGAAACCAAACATGAAACATTATTGTCTTTCTTCTCACATCATGGCATCATTCCTGAAGCATTGTGCTTTGTCATATTTTTTATAAAATGTTTCCATAATGTTAACTGCACATGAAGTAAACTAGTTAGAAATAAACTATTTTTCTTTCTATTTTGGATTTGAGATGATACATGCATATGTGGGCAAATGTGTAAGAATAGGGTACGGTCATTGCTTAGAATTTCATGTTCTAACATGTTGCTTTTGCATTTTTTTAGGCTCAGGACAGTAAGGAACGAGGACCCAAAGGATCAGGAGAGGACAACAACCTACAACTACCTTCCACTCCCACCAGTCATTCATAGGCAATGGATGGCCCCTATTCTTACACCTTTGCTTCTATTATTTTTTTAAAATTATTCATGTACATCATCTCGAGATGAAAAACAATTTATTTTTCTACTAGTTTCACGAAATGTGTGGAGCATTTATTACAAACTTTGATGAATAAAATATTACATTCTCAGAAAAGATTGTCAAAGTATTACTTTTTCTATTTTGATCTTTTCTTCATTGAATATGATACTTCAATCATGTGTCAAACCTTTCAAATCTATTGCATTTGGCTTGAAAAGGACATGAAGTAAAAATGCACCTTTCCTTGAAAACATGACAGCTCTACCAAATTGAGCTTGGTAAAAATTTGGTAACACTTATTAACTATTTTTCTAAAGATTTGTTCAATAATTTTATTTGATGCTTCAGCTTGTCCATTAGATTGTGGATAGTAAGGAGTTGAAAATCTATGTTGAATCCTATATTTCTCCAAGAATTTTGTGACTTCTTTGTTTTTAAAAGAGGTTCCATTATTTGAAATTATCGTCAAAGGAATACCAAATCTAGTTATGATATTATTAAGGATGAAATCACAAATAACATCCACCATTTTTTGATGAAGAGGAGTAGCTTCAACCCACTTTGTGAAATAATCCATAGTAGTGAGAATGTAAGTATGTCCTTGAGAAGAAGCTGGTGAGATTTTTCCAATAAGATCAAAACCCCAAACACTAAAAGGCCATGGAGAAACTTGATTACGAAGCTCATGAGAAGGAGCATGAATCAAATTACTATGTTGTTGACATTGAGGACATTTCTTAACAAACATAAAAGAATCCTGTTCCATTATTTGCCAATAATATCCCATTCGAAGCAATTTGTTAACCAGGGATTTTCCACCAAAATGTCCCCCACAAGAACCAAAATGAGCTTCTGCTAAAGCTATCAGAATTTTAGTTCTATTGAGACATCTTAATAATAATCATTCATAAGAGTGTTTAGAAGGTGTATCTCCTAAAATGATGTAACGTGCTGCAAGTTTCCTAATACGATTATGCATTTTCCTTGTTGGTGATTCAAGAAAAGTACCATCCTTCAAAAAATGAAAAATATGTGAGTACCATTCATCCGAATGCGAATTGAAATAGTCATAGGTAATCTTGTCAGAAATTTTAGGGCATTTAAGAGTTTGTATAGTAAATTGAAAGTTTTTAGCATTATTCTCGAGACAAACCAAGGAAGTTACACTTGCCACGGTGTTTGCATGTCAATTATACTTCCTAGGTAAAGTCTGAATCATATAAGAGGTCAATTGTGAAAGCACATCAAGAGCTAAATCTCTATATTGTGTCATTTTAACATTCTTAGTCTGATATCCTCCTTTAATCTATTCAATAATTAGCTGTGAATCTCCATATATTTGAAAATGTTTGATATTAAGGGATGAAGCTACTCGTAGTCCAGCTATAAGAGCTTCAAACTCCGCAATGTTATTAGTACAAGGAAAGGTTAATTTATATGATAAAGGGATGGGTTTTTTCATAGGTGGAATCAAGATGATACCTACACCAGAACCTATCTTACACTTAGACCCATCAAAATATAATTCCCAAATATCATCCTGTTGAATAACTAGAATATTATCATCAGGAAATTCTATTAAAGTAGAACATTTATCAGAATGAGAACAAGGAGCTTCAGCTAAATAATCTGTCAATGCTTCTCCCTTAATAGACTTCTGAGAAATAAAATTAAAATCAAATTTTGTAAGCAACATCAACCATTTTGCCAACTGACCAGAGAGGTCAGTTTGTGAGAAAAGATGTTTCAAAGGATCAAATTTGACAATCACATTAACTTCAACATTTATAAGATAATGCCTAAGTTTCTGACATGCATAAACTAAAGCTAGACATTGTCTTTCTAAATATGTATATCTTGTTTCGTAATCCAATAAAGTCTGACTAATGTAATACATAGGTTGTTCTTTACCATTATCATCAATTTGAGCTAACAATAAACTCATGGCCCATGGAGTCGCCGAAGTGTATAAATGAAATGGTTTATCAAAATTAGTAGGTTGCAAGATAGGAGGATTCACAAGATACTCCTTAAATTGCTCAAAAGTTTGTTTACACTCATCATTCCAAGAGAAAGTGGTATCCTTTCTAAGTAAGGAAGTAAAAGGGATAGTTCATTCCGCTAAATTAGAAATAAAGTGACGAATAGCTTGTATTTTTCCTTGTAAACTTTGTAAATGAGAAATATTCTTAGGAGGAGGCATATTAACAATAGCTTCAATCTTTTTAGTATCTACTTCGATGCCTTGCTTAGAGATTATAAATCCTAATAATTTACCAGAATCAACTCCAAAGACACATTTCTTAGGATTCAATCTCATATTATAACTTCTAATTCTTTCAAATATCCATCGTAAAATAGTAATGTTATCTTTTCTTTGTATAGATTTTGCCAAGATATCATCCACATAATCTTCAAGGATCTTATGAATATAATCATGAAAAATCAGGGTCATAGCCCGCTGATAAGTTGCTCCTACATTTTTTAATCCAAAAGGCATCATCACCCAACAAAAGGTTCCCCAAGGTATTATAAATGTAGTCTTAAATTGATCTTCAGGAGGGATAAATAATTGATTATATCCTGAAAAACCATCCATAAAAGATAACAAGGCATGGTCTGCTATTGAATCCACAATCATATCGATGTTAGGTAACATGAAATCATCTTTCAAGGATGCCTTATTTAAATCTCTAAAATCAGTACACATTCTTATCTTATTTTTTCCTTTGGACATAGGCACAATATTTGAAATCCAATTTGAGTAATCAATAGAACAGATAAATCCAAAATCCAATCATTTCTCAATTTCTCCTTTGACTAATAAAGTGGTTCGTGGATTCATGTTTCAAATTTTCTATTTTATAGGTTTCATATTTGGTTTTAAAACAATGTTATGAGTAACAATCTTAGAATCTATAGTTGGCATATCTAAATATGTCTAAGAAAAAATATCCTTAAATTCAAGAAAAAGGGAAACCATCTGATCACATTCATCCTGATTCAAACATTTTCAAATTTTTATCATCCTTTCAGAGTTATTTTCATCTACTTGAATATCAATAGTTTCAGTGATTAACAAATCACTTCTTATCAGAGAATCCATTGGTAAAGGAAGAGTATCATGTTCTTCATGCTCTCCAAAATAAGCATCAATTTTTAAACAATAAGGCTTTCCTCATTTGTGATGAAACTTAGGTAAATCCTCATAAACCCCTAAAAATTCCATTAAGGCTTCATCTTTAGGAAAAATATCCAAAGAGGATTGTTGATTAAGATCAATAAGCAATGGGTTAACCAACTTCAATTGTAGACTGCAAATATGATTAACATTAAGAGGAAAAGCTGATGGTTGTCTATAAGGATTGAATCATAATCCATATGTATGATCATAAACTTCATTATCCAAAGGTACTTGTATACCTTGTTCATATTTACCACATCCTTTCCCATTAAATCCTGATTTCTTAAGAAAATGATAACCAGGACCATATCAATCAGTCATGTTAGAAGGAGTCCAAGGAGTGGCATATGTCACAATGTCATAACAATTAGGCTTTATAGTTTCAATCATTTCATTAATTGAAGTGGCAACAAAATTACTTTTTAATTCTTCAGAAAGCGGCGAAGAAATAAAAACTTTTTTCTCAAATTCATTTTGTTGCTTCATGAATTCCAAATCAGAGACCTTGTATTCTCCAGTAAAAGTAGGATTAAAATCCAATGTCCCCCAATCATCTTCAGTCAAAGAAGAAAAATATGGAGCTTCTTTTTGTTGAATCTCAGGTTGTTGTATCTCTAATTGTTTTTTAATCTCTTTACTAGGTTGAAGAGGTTCAAAGATTTTGGTGTATTTTGCATTTAAGCAAGGATTCGGGGCATCATCCACATGTAATGTATACATTAAGTTGTTATAAATGAACTTAACCTTGCGATGAAGAGTAGAAGGAACTACATGCATAGTATGTAACCATGGTCTTCCTAAAAGAAGGTTCTAATTAAGAGGTCCATGCATAACATGAATAGGAGCATTTAGAATAATTGGGCCCACTTTAATAGGTAAGGTAATAATGCCCAAAGTTCTTTTCACAATATTGTCAAATCCACATATAGGAACATTATCAGGTTGAATAGTAGTAAGATCGGCCTTAATTTCCTTGAGAATATCTATGCTACAAACATTAAGCCTAGATCCATTGTCAATTAAAGTTCTTCCAATGATACTCTGATTAATAGAGACAACCACCATAAGAGCATCATATTGATTCTACACCTCTAAGGAAGGTATATCATTATCAGAAAACACAATAGGAGGTACAAAAGGCATAGTATGCATAGAATCCAAAATAGAATGAATGTTCTCTTGATTAGGAGGCAAAGTAGGAAGAGTAGATAAATCTTTTTGCAATGCCTCATGATATGTCGGGGAGGTTTGAAGTAATTTCCATGAAGATATCTTAGCAGGAGTAGCACATAATTGGTCAACTAAGTTATACTCCTTAAAGGTAAATGGATGCCTAGGTTCTTGAGGAAGCATAGGTTGAGAAGGAGGTAAAGAAACCAGAATGGTAGGCTGAGGGTTATTCCATGTGCAATAAGCATGTGGAACAAAATCAGTGTTATCAAAGGAATCCAAAGGATCTCTAGGTTTACCCTTAATTGCTATACAAGGACATCCTTTTACCATCATCAAAGGTGTAGGATATATAATTTTAGGTTTATCAATGTTACAAATAGTGGGACATGAAGGTAGCCATGCACACACCCTATGGTAAAGGTCAATTGGAGAGGTTGTGGAGGAGAGTGAAATAGGAATAGGATCCATGGAGATCATATTCGAACCATTTTCATCCTTACTATCATGTACCTCATTAGGGAATCTATCCTTTTTTACAATAAAAGCCTCATCAAAGTACTCAAAACAAGAATCATACATGTTGAATACAAAGAAAGAACTAAAAGCATGAAAATGTAAATATTTTTATATTTTTAAAGGAATTTTGCAATTTTTTTTTGTATTTTTCAGATATAAATGCAAGTGTGTCATCTTAAAATGGAAGCACTTCCATGTTAAGAGAATTTACCCCTCTGAGTAAGTGGTTTGGGGTCATATTGGATGCCTTGAATTGATCTTTTCTTTGATTTGGCTTTCTCCCTGCTTTTCTCTTCTTTTCTGCTTCATCGTAGGTGAAATTAAGGATAGGATCTTAAGGATTCTCCTAAATTTCACTCTTCCATAGCTCTATTTTCTAGGTAGGATTTAGAAATGGATCCTCTTGGGCTTCATCTCAATAATCATAGGATTTTATGTCTATTCCTAACATTCTATCCTATTCTGGAATCAATTCTAGGTCTCTGCACATCCGTGGGACCTCTTGACTTGATCTTGAGTTAACTTAGGATCAGGGTCAATGTCTTAGGTCGACCCTAACTAGGTCAAGGTCTTAGGTTGAACCTAACTAGGTCAAGGTCTTAGGTTGACCCTAACTAGGTCAAGGTCTTAGGTCGACCCTGACTAGGTCAGGGTCAACCTCGACATTGACCCCTTCCTCCAAAATTTCAAATTCTAGAATCTCTGAGCTTCGAGCTTTCGGGAGATTTATTTTCCCGCTTTCAGGTTGGCCATTTTGGGTTTCAAGATGGTAAATCCTTTAATTGCATTTAATATAGGTATATTTTCTAAAGGTGAGGACCTAATTGGGATTTAATTCTCCAAGGTGGCCCATCTAAAGGAGTGTGTCCTAGATCACTATAAAAGGAGGCCTTCCTCTCTCATTTTCATCATCAAGTTTTGTGAGAACATATCTCTCGATCAAGTTTTGTGAGAACATATCTCTCAATCAAGTTTTGTGAGAAAATATCTCTCAATCAAGTTTTGTGAGAACATATCTCTCAATCAAGTTTTCAAGCTCTCAAAGCTCTCAAGTTCTCAAGGTGATCAAGCAAGCATCCATTCAAGAATTCAAGTCTTATTCTCCATCCAAGTTCTCCATTGAAGATCAAGGATTCAAGCATTCAAGCTATTGAAGGGATTTGGTTCAAGCATTCAAGATTTACCATTCAAACCCTAGATCTAGCCATCATGATGGTGTGATCTTCCTTCAAGATCCTTTGTTCATCTTCAAGATCCATTTCATTCTCTTACCAAGGTGAATTCCAAGCATACAACCATGGAGGTTTGATTTACATTTATTTTTGTGTTCAAGCTTTCATATCAATATACTTGTTTACATTTCAAATAAAATTGCATATCTATTAAATTGCATAGCTTCATTGTTAGATCCTTTTCTACTACTTGCTAGCATTGTCCATTTCAATTTCAATATTAAGGTTGATTCCAAACTGGGGTTTGACCAAGGCAAACCCCCCATACAACAAAAACCCCCATTTTGTTGTAGGTATAGGTGCGGAGTTTCAGATCTGAGAGAGAATTTGGATACCCTTTTCAAAAAACTTCTGGGATATGTGAATAGAATTCGAATCAGACTTCAAATAAAGAATGTGGTATTTGACCTTTTATGAGGGTCAAACCCAAGATGAGCCATCTTGAGGAAAGATTTTTGGGTTTTCTCTATCTCGGCATTTCCAGTCCAAGATAGGTTTCAGATTTTCCTGAAAGTGTACACAGACACCAGAATTCAACATTTTCCAGATCTACCCTAATTTTGAGGTTAGTAGTTGTATTTCAATTATTTCATATTCCAAGCATAAATTCCATTCATAGGGAAATATTGGATTTACTCTCTCTCTTCATACTCTTTTCCATAAAATTCATTCGATTGTGCATTAAAATTTTGGTTGATCAAATCAAATCTCTTCTTTGGGGAATTTGGGTTTGAGAATAGATCTTAATATTTTCCCCTTCCCTTTCTATCTGAATAGTGGTGAATCCATTTTACCTCTATTCAACAAGAAATAAATGTAATAAATCTAATCTTATAAGCATACAAGATTTAAGTCTAACATCATAAAAGAAAGAGTTGTGGTAAATGGGCTCACCAAAATGAATAGAGGAAAAATGGAGCCTTAACAATACACCTAACATTCAACACTATTCATTTGTAATATGTTTTGTTTTGAATTGAAATAGCATAAGTAAATCTGGAAATACTTGAAAATTAATTAGGTCAAGATATATACCTCATCATGAAATTGATTTAGAAATACCTATTTTCTGAAGCTTGTGCAGAGTTTTAGAAGATTCTGCAACTAGATCTACGATCAAGAAGATGAGATAGAGAAAACCCATAAAAATTTTGTCTTTCCGGCACTAGATAGTCTTTGACCCTCATATAAGGTTAAAGGCTACATTTTTATTCTAAAGTTCGATTCTGACTTTGTTCACAAATCTTGAAAGTTCAGTAAAAAGGGTACTCAGATCTGTCCTCTAATTCCCGAAACAACAACTATAGATATCTGAAAAAGGGGTTTTTGGGGTGGCTATATAGGATTTTGCCTTAGTCAAACCCCTATTTTGGTGATCTCCACATCCATGAATAGCGAATTGAAATAGAATGTGTGTGTGTATGTATTGAAAGTGTAATGCCAAGATCTAATCCTCTAGATCAAAACCCTAGCATGGATATGTATGAAACAAAAATGCATAGATTTGAATGAGATAGAAAAGCATACCAAGCCCCCAAGGCTAAAGTACTTCTACCAAACACACAATCTGTAATTACTACTCCATGATTGAATCTTTGAATGCTTGAAAGTTGATAATGGTGGATCAAGGAAGAAAGGATCTCTCTTGATCCAAATATGTGTTCACAAAGATGCTTGATGTCAAAAATGGCTTGATCTTCTATATCATCCTCTTGCAATCTTGCATCTTCACCATTCCTTGCTTGCTTGAAATCTACTTGTTCATGAAATTGTCTCCTTGAGAACACTTGATCATGAAATTTCTTGGTGAAAATGAATGCAAATGAGAGTCTTTATATAGAGGTTTCGCAGTGAGGCACCTAGAGCAATGCAAGGACCCATAATTCAAATTTCACCTTGAATTAAGGTCCAATCACAATAAATGACTAAGGAGGGAAAATAATTAAATGAAATTCAAATTAAAATCTTTTCGCACTCAAATTTGATGGCCCAACATTGATTTTGGGGCCTGTCGGGACCAAAATTGAGAAAGGGGCACAGATTCTAGAGGAGGTAAAAAATGAGCTCAATCTTGACCTAGTCAGGTACGAGCTCGATCCTGACCTAGTCAAGATCAACCCCGACTTTGACCCTGTGGGCCCAGATTTAGCGAGAATCAAGATAGGAGGTCCCGGGGATGTCCGGAGACCTAGAAATGATAGTAGAATGGGACATAATGTGAGGGATAGGCATAAAATCCTATGATGACTATGATGAATGCCAAGAGGACCTATTTGTAAGTCCTAACTAGAAAATAGAGTCATGGAAGAGGGAAATTAAGGAGAATTCTTGGGATCCTAACCCTAATTTCACCTAGAATGAAGAAGATAAGTGCATAATGCATCCTAAATGCAAGTATATCATGAGAAATGTACTAAAAGATGGTGCTAAACCTATCAAGATGGAAGTGCTTCCATTTTAAGATGATACTGAGTTATATTTTTAAGAAGCCTCTATTTAAGTCAACCCTAGATGATTTAGAGGGAGCATTCTCCTACATGCCTATGGGCGTTATGCATGTCGAGGACATTAGGGCTTTCATCTACTGCAAGAAAGAACTAGTAGGGTTGGATAGGTTAAGGGAGCACATGGATACCATGTTGAAACTAGATAAAACATTCATGGATGGATAGGTTAAGTGGAATGATCATCCTATAGTTGAGTGTGCTATGACATATGAATTTTATGAGACTGAATGGATTAAGATACTATTGAGCATAATTCATGATGATTTATTTTGGATAGGTGATGTGCCAGTAACAATCACTAGTGACCTAATACATGAGATGAAAGGCCTTTCTAGGATAGGTTCCATCCTTCCTATGGGCAAGGATGTTAGGAAAATTGTTGAGTAAACATGTAAGTCAAGGAGTGATAGACACGAGATTAAAATTGAGCCTATTGAGTAAGAAACCATCAAATTGATGTCTATGATACTTGGATACAGGTTTCATCACACTAGCAAGGTGACTAGTGTGTTTGCCAACACAATTCTAGCTGCCATCAGACTTGTGAAGGAAGATGGGGAGTTCAATCTCTATGAGATCTTGCATGCACAATTGATTGATAACATCAAGGTAATAAAGCATGACAAGACCAAGATATTCAGGTTTGGGTCTTTGATCATTTACATGTACCTTCATATAGTTGGGAGAGTATCAGATTTGTATTTGGACAAGTCCATTCCAGCCATGCCACAGATATCCAACAAAGCATCCATAGAGAGTACATTGAGAGATTATGTAACATTGGAATTGAAGACCTTCAAGGTCAAGATGCAAATGAGGTTCAGAATTCTAGAGAGCATTGTGGAAAAGTATAAGGATACTATTTGCTTTATGGTAGAGATAGACACAACTTGTATGGAAGCTATTGAGCCAAGAACTAAGTAGATTCATCCACTTGGTTATGAGGTAGAGGAATAGGTCCTTGAAGCATATGCATAGGTTCTACTATTAGCCTCCAAAGATCCTAATGAACCTAGATGGGGAACTTATGAGGAGAAAACAAGAGAAGTAGATGCCAAGATAAATAATGCAACAACAAAAGGAAAGGTTGCTAAAGTCACATCAAAGATCTTGAGAATACATGGTGTGTCTCAAGAAGATCTTAACAAAGAAAAAGAACAAAAGATTTCTTTGGAACTAAAGAGCGCAGATGTAGCTAAGGCAAAATCACATGATCCAAAGTTGAAGAAGGTAAAGATAGTGAAATCATATGAACATAAGGATATAACTGATGATACTCCTACTATACCCAAGGAAATCATTGACCTTACTACTCCTCCTAAGTATAAGGAAATGCCAAAGAGGAAGAAAGATGTTGGCACCAATCATCCATCCCCGTGAGCAATAAGAAGCAAAAAGAACACTCAAGAACCTCCTGAAGTAACATTTCAAACCTAGTCTTAGTGTGCTAAGTGCCAGAATAATTGATGAAGGAAGAATTGATCAAGTAAAGAAGTTTTATGATAAATATAGTGAAATAGACAAATCAGAGATTCATAGCATGATCATAAAGCACATGATCAAGTTGAAGAGGATAGTCCTGGAAGTAAAAACAATGATACCTGACAATGTATGAAATATCCTAGAATTCCAAAAGAGACAGGCTATTGAGGAAGATCCATAGATAAGGGAAAAGATCTTAGATGAAACTCTTCCTATATGTGAGCTAGAAGAAAGAAGTTGCTATTAGATCTGGTGAAGCCTCACCTTAGAACCAAGAAAAGAACTCTGAACATAATGGATAAAAATTATGAACTAATTTCTAAAGAAATAGAGAAAGCCTTTGAGAAGGTCTTTATGAACAGGAACATGTATCCACCCACTGCACTTACAGAACATGTACCCACAATGGTTACCAAAGGGTCAAAGACCATCAAGATACAATATATAGGTCCTCAGGATTCAACACCTACAGTGGAAGCACAAACAAAGTTAGATAAGCATGCACCCATGACAGAGTCACTCAAGGACAAGACCATTATCATTGATAATGTTGATATTGCAATGGCAACCATAGACATTGACTTGGACAAGTTTGAGGAAGATTTTGTGAGAACACAAGAAGTTGAAATGTTATGCAGTGACACACCTCGCACTCATCAAGAAGAGGTATTGATTGAAAATATGACAAATAAGAATGAAGAAGAAAATATGGAAGAAAATGAAATAGAAAAATAAAAAATAGAAAAAGAAGAAAAGAAACAAACAAAAAATGAAAAGAATAATGAACCATCAGTTGAACTAGTCAAGGTAAAATAAGAAGTGATGGATAGCACTCCCATCACTCCCTCTGGAATATTGTTGTCAAGTTTGACACTTGACACATCCAGTTTGGACTCATGGAGAGAAGAAGACCTGATTAAGTTCAACGTCTTAGCTATGGATAAGGCCAAAGAAAAGAAAGTGATGAGGAACCCCCTCCTAGTAGAATTAGAAAACATTTTGAACAATCTATTGCCAGAAGATAAGAAAGTGTCAAAGATACACTTAGTTGATGATGTGAGTATAGTCATCTCACATTTCAATTTATCAAGTCTTGAAGAATTTGCATCCCTAGTTGTAGAAGAAAAGTATCTAAAGAAAAGATTGAATGAATTGGTGAAAAAATTTGCACTTGACCTTAGCTCACTCAAGATTGGTCAAGCATCCTTGAAAGAATTTGCAGATCAAGGAAGAAAAATCATTGCAGAATGCATGGATCAAGATAAGCTTACTAATGCTCATTTCAAGAAAGTAAAAGAGGCAGAAGCTATGATTGAGAAAGTGAAGAGTTCAATGAAATACAAATCCACATATATGAACATGTGCAATAATGTCTACCAAGGTCAGATATACAAAATTGAGAAGGCAGAAAAAGAGATGACAAAGTTAAGGGCTAGATAGACTGAGTTGAGGAATGCTCTTGCACCCTCATTAGACATTCTAAATAAGAAAATCAAGGAGATTGATGCCACCATGATAACCTATGATCAAGGTCCTTCCAAAAATGTGAAGAAGATGGAAAAGCTTTAGTATGCATTATGCACCCATCTCCAGATATTAAACTCTTTGATCTCATTTTGGAAGAAGGAGATCCGGAACCTAAAGATTGCATATCCAGATGTTTTTCCTTAGTAACTATGTATAGATATAGTTTGGTAACACCTTTTTCATTAATTTCAAAGGGGGAGTTGTTTATAGAATATGGATCATAATATGTATAGGGAGATATAAGTATATGTATAGATGACAAAAGTTTTTTGTATTAAGGACAATTAGCAACTTGGCCATATTCCTTTGTTGCCATCAATGAAAAAGGGGGAGATTGTTGGAAATTTGGCCATAATAATGTATATGAATTGATACAGTGTTTTCATTATGGAAAAAAATTCATATTGAAGTTTGGAGTCAGTGCACTTGATAAGGAGATCAGAAATTGGTTAAGTATTGAAGACTAGACAATGTACAGAGTTCCTGTAGCTTAGAGCATCAGCGCACATGCGTATGGATGAATTATGGTATGTGCCCTAGAAGTTAAGTTGGTTAGACTATATTCATGCTTAGTATATGAGCACATAACCAGATATGCAAGTATGATAAAGTTACAGTCAGTTGAAGTTGCACAACCAGTGAGTGCTAGAGAAGAACAGAGCATGAAGCTAACAATTAGTATTTTGGTTTACGGATATAATGTAATGTTGTAAAGGATATGCACCTATTTTATTTAGGTTTCTGACATATATACTTATTTTTTTGTAAGAATTCTTAAGCTAATTCATTTGGAAGCATTGTATGTAATAGGTTTAAGGGCTGACCTAGTTGTTTATTTTGTATATGCGTATAAATATAAGATGCACCCATTGTATTTAGTATGGAAGTGGATGGAGAGTTGTGATAAGTAGATCAAAAGTGTGAAAAGACACTATAAGATGTATTAGAGATTTGTAAGAGGTTAAAGCATCAGTTCATCAAAGGAACTGATCTGACAAGTAGTGTCGCAGTGACAGTTCATCCTGCATATATAGTGTGTATTTGAGATTAGAAGGTTCTAGCCTTCACCACTTGAGTAGTGAGGTCTTGGAAAGTGCATCTACTCCCCTAAAAGTTACTATTATAAAAGACTCCTAACATGGTCCAACCCTTGACAAGGTCTACTATACTTAAAGCATTGTAAAGAAACTCCTAACAAGGTTAAGTATCTTCTAACAAGGATCACAAAACACTAGTACAAAAATATTAGTGGGTGTCAATTCCCATTAGGGTTTTTAACTATTTGGGTTTCCCCACAACCATATTAGTGTCATGTGTTGATTTTATGTTTCATGTTTAATTCAGTAGTTAAGCATTTAAGTTCAATATAAAGATTAAAGTGAAAAGTTAAAATCATGTGAACACTGATTCACCCCCCCCCCCCCTCTGAGTGTTCCCATTCCTAACACATCTTCCCATCCCAAATTGTGTCGATTCTATGTTCTATCTTCCTTGACCTATCCCAATCTTGGTCTTTGTAGCTTCATGTTTCTAATTGGTTATATTACCAAGGATTCTTCATAATAATAACTTGTTGTAAGCTATGCAAGGATATAATTTGTGGCACGATGATGCATTTTTTGGTGGGATGTACCTGCGTCAATTTATTTACAAATTTGATAGTTTTATTATGATTCTAGGGGAAATTAAGGATTGTCTTGCTTCCTCCAACATTGTGCCACTAGATATTGTTCTTGTTAGAAAGTAAAGACCACCAAGATAACTGAGAGGGGGGGGGGGGTTAATCAGTTATCTGATAATTAAACCATTTATCAACTTCAATATCAACTTCAATAGCTTTAAACCATATAATCAATGTAGTAATCAACCATAGAAAGATAATCATACACAATGACACAATAACACAAGATATGTTAAGTAGGGAGCCTCTTGATCAAAGAGTAAACCCCGGTGGGAATGATGCCCACAAAATGATGCACTAATATGAAAGTTCCTTGTTAGAGGATGGACCCTGTTAGGAGTCTTATGAAATACATTGAGTACATATGAATCTTTTTTAGGAGATTTTGAATCACTATTAAAATATTATAACCTTGTTAGGAGTTATGGAAGATAGAAGGACCCACTGCCTAAATAGCTTCGAGGCAAGATCTCTGAACTCACTGTCCAATAGATCTTAGGATTATTCAATAGAATAATATGAAATATGTTAACTTCTTCACATTGTGCCAAAACCACACTCTCTGCTACACAAGATCACAAATCCAGATCTCTGTACTTCACAAGTCTTTCCTTCATCACTAAATTAGATCTTTTCCTCACTTCATGCATACATTCGCATCACAAATTTCACAATTTCATATCACAACTATTACAATCCCTCTTTAAAACAATGAAAACATTCCTTCCTTCATACCAAACTCAAATAATTACAAATTAGTTGGCATGCAAATACAAAATAATAATTTCAACATGCTACATCAAAATTACATAAAACTGTCAGCTTCCAAATATAATAACTTTCCAATTGTGTGACCTCAAAGTTTGCATTGTGAACCACATCACCACCAATGAGTCTCAAAATTCCCTTTAACTACATAGAATTAGATTCCATTCCGGTTAGGAGATATCCTCCGATTACCAAAAACCACTACTCAGGAACACTGCCAGAATACTGCTTCCACCAAAATGCTTATAACTTTCATGAATAAATGAATTTATTTTTGTGCTCTTAACCATAGGCTAATAACACACCAAAGAACATACCATCAATTATGCATAACTCAATTTTCAATATAACATGTGCACAAAACAAAATTGTGCCTGCTTCTCTACTAAACTCCAGAATAACACTGTGTTGACATCAATGACAATCATAGCCATGAATGCAACAACCACTGCTACAGAATGATTGCCAAATACTTTAGCATTCATTCCTAATAGTTTTTAGTAGGAACCCCTTTGATGTTGGGTTTCAAGTAAGGCCTTTTCCAAAACATATGCTATGCTTGAGCTAATGGCTCACTCTCACTCTATTTACCTGGCCATTTTTTTACCATGCACGACTGCTTCATCTATGGGTGGTAATGATCATTGTCATGACCTATGTGGTTCAATAAATTATTTCATGCATTCTTCAGATCCTTGTGTGGGTGAATCTTCTTTTCCATCTGATCATTCTAAGATTGATATTGGCTTTGATTTATTTATGCACAATGAGGTGGATAGAGTATGGAATTCTTTATTTATCTCTCCTCCTCCTCAATTGGTGGATGGGGGTTTACAACATGATAACTAATTATTTTATGTTCTTCTTAGAGTTTTTTGTCTAACAATTTCTATAGGTTGTTCAGTTCTATACCTCTATGGTAGTATGCTCTGACACTATTCTTTGTGGCTTTTATATATGTAGGATGGTTTTTTGGCCGAATTCTCTCTTTACCTATCCAGATAGCTCTATTATGACTAGTTTCTAGAAAGCATATGGGCCTGGTTTCTATCAAATTTTTGGTTCCAATTGGTTGGTCAGAATAATACTTCAGCAATCCCAAGGATTGGACATCCTTCACAGTGATTCTATGAGTAATAGCATCAAATGTTTACTTGGATTATCATGCTGAGCTTCATTTAGATTCATCAATCCAGGAGCGTAAACCTAAAATGGTGATTGCAAAGTGTATGCTCTAGTTCATCTCAAAAGCCATCATTACTTAAACAAAGGAATTGCTATAGGAAATCTATGCTAGGAATTAAAATAACATCTTAACTTAGAACTTAAGGAAATGCCTCAACAATAATCTAAAAATGCTTCAATAGTAAACCTATGCTGCTAGAATAGTCAGTGGTTCTACTACCAGTGGCTGCAGGAGAAAAATTACTAAACAACTTCAAAGGAACTTAAGACTAGATCCTACTTATGCATGAATAGAGTTCACCTTTCATGTGGTCCCCCACAAAAGAGTGAATGGATTTAAAACTAAGAGATAGAAATCTGAAGTTAACATTTGTTCATTCATGAAACATCAACACAAGTACAATATAGACTGTTAAAGTGTATTCACTTCTTCTCTAGATTACAAAATAGATTCCTTGAACATCTAACTAACTCAGGAATCACAAATTCAAGTTTATTTTAAACAACTTGAAAAATAGAACACCTAAGAACTAGGATCCTCCATTACATGGGGATAACAACTTTCAATTATAAAAGTGACAACATCATTTATGCAGGAATAAGCCATATTAAATTTGTAAGAATATAGGAATGTTCAAGCATTGGATATCCTCCTAAACATCTGGTAACTAAATTGACTCTATCTTCAACAACAACCGCTAAGTAGTGGAACCATAAAGAATTCTGGAAATGATTGCTCAACTTGATGAAGTCACTTTAACGTTGAGTCTTCATTACCGATTGACTTAATCCTTCCCTACAAAAGGTTAGCACACCAAACTTGCAACACAAATCCATGATAAAGATCCATAATAATTTTTCCTATTTTAGCGTATCCTCATCACATGGCTATAGGAACACTACCCATTAATGCAAAGAGGAAAGAAATATCAAATTTCATCATAATATCCACTTAATCTATATATATATTCAACATATTTCTTTAGTCTTAAAAGTACCAAATACACACATAGGCATAGCTTAGGAGCATAGAACATCTAAGTATTATTTATGAAAACCCATAAGATACTTAAGTATAAGCCAGAAAATCATAAACAAAACAGTCCATAAATTGGGCTCATCATTGCCCCCCAACTTAATTTTTTTATAGTCTCACAACAAACATGAAATTCTTAAGTTTGGCAGTCATCCTATAATCAGTAGCTATCTTCTATCCACTACCTCCTTTTTCAAATCTCTAGAAGAATCCCTTGGTTTCCCTGTGCTTGGCCCATCTATCCAATTCCCCCTGCATATCATAACTATCTATACTCTCTAAATTGGCTAACAGGGGTGAGATAAGAAAAACATGGATGGAATGTGAGAGGAATCTCGAAGCTTTGTCTTACCCTTCCTAAGGAGATATACCAAGGTGCATGCCTATTTGCCATGTCAAAGTTCAAAGGCGAATGTGGTTCCTTGTTCCTTAGTTCTCTAGTTAAATTAATCCAACACTATTGAATGGTGTTCATGACTTCAGTCAATTCAAAATTAACCATCTTCTCATACTCATCAAATGCTTCAAAATGAAGTGGGTAAATGATCTTTCTTCCTGCATTTGATGGGGCAATTCGTAACTAGTCAAAATAACATGTCCTAGGATCCTCAACTTCTAGCCTTAGGTACAGAGGAATTTCCTCTTCTAATTCCCTATAGATCTTGGCCTGTGATTCCTGACTGATTTCATTTTGTATCAAAGACATAAGAGCTCTTAGCTATATATCCCCTACATAAAGTAAAGGGTACTAGGTTCTATCATTTGGCACTGCTAGATTGTGGAGAAAGAATTCACACTGTAAATACTTTATGGCTGCAGCAGAATTATTAAAGGTGTGGAAAAACTGAAGAGGCTCTTGTAACAATGGAGATCTATCTTGCATAATGTAAGTAATCTGATAGTTCAACAACTATTCTTTTAGGAATAGGGAATAAATAGGTGAAGGGGACCTACAACTCATTAATTCAAGAATAAGGGTTGTCACTTTAGTGAGTTTTTCATTTAATTTCTCTACCTTTCCTTCCTGCTCAAGAGTCTCTTGGTAATGCTCATCTATAACCCTATTTAACTCTTTCCTATATTGTTTCCATTGTTCCCTCTCTCAAACTAATTGCTTGGATAATTGAAAAATGACTGATAATAAATACACAATACCAAACTTTTCTAACATAGAACTGAGACTAGAATTTTCCACTGGATGAGGAACATGAGGCTTACCATTTTTGCAACATATCCCTTCCACAAGATCTTTCCATACCACTAGAGCTCTTTCAGTAGACACTAATGCATCCAGACCCTCACTTAAAACTTGATCCACCACTCTATTAACAACATCTGTATCAATATCAAGGTTTTCCTCAAATGTATTCATCTCTTCTATAGGAGATAACCCCAACTCCTCTTCTTCTATCTCATAATATCCCCCATACATTTCTTCATTTCCTGAGTCACTGGAACTATCATTTGTCTGATGTTCCCTAGAGGAGGAACCCCTTCTTCAAAATACATAAGCAATAATCATCAGAGTTGGAGTCATCATTAATGATGATGCATTCTTTATCTTCTTTCTTGTCAGGAACCCGCTCTTGCTTAACTTCAAGAGGCTTCTCAATTGTTTCCTGCTGCATATTCTTAGGTTCTTCCTTTTTCTCAAAGATCTCAGGTTTAACATTTAACCCTTCAAGTTGTATATCAATAGTCTCATTTTTCTTCTTTCTATTACTTCTCCTCAATGGAGTTTCTTCCCTTTTCTTAGAAATTTTCCTCTTCCTTGAAGTGCTTGCAACTATAGGAGAATGTTCCTTTTCTCGCTAACTAGAACTAGGACTATTTTCCTTTCCTTTGTTCCTCTAAGAAACCCTTTTCGACACAGAAGCTAAATTCTCAGCTGAAGTATTCTCCTCTTCCTCATTCTGGACTGATTTTGAAGCAAAGGAGTGAGAGGAATCCCCAAAAGTCCTAACCCTAGACTTCTTTTTCTTGGAAGAAGTTCTTGGTCTGAGTTTGACAATAATTTTATGAAACCCTTTGTCAGTTCAAACTCTCTGCCCAACCCTTCACCCAATAGGCCAATAGGTTCTGGAGTTGGTTCTTTAAACCCTTGCAACAGAAATTCTTCCCAAAATAATTCTGATTTCTCTCTTAAGGCTCTTTCAACTATTAATTTGACCAAACAATGGTGTGAGATAGAATTATGTTTACCCTCCTATACCAGAGTAGCTTGCTTCTTCAAGATGTTAAACATGGAGCTAGGAACATTTATAGGCCTATTTTCATACTGCAGACAACTTAAAAATTTGAAATGAATGGAATGCAGGTATGATTTCCATCCTTCACAAGTGAAATACTTGATGACATGAACTGCACATTTCCTAAATGGCTCTAGAATAGACATACTAAATGTACCTTGCGTCCAGTCAATTTCTAGAGGTGGGTTTGAATGTAGGGTAAATTGAGCTCTGGACGTCATTGGATCAAGACTTTTCACAAATTCATCCCCTAACTGTGGCAACCCCATAACTTCTACCACTACTACCTACAAAAATGGCACCCTTAACCCCTTGACTATGGCCACTCCATCTTTCAATGAGCCTAGAAATTTCAATGAAACTTCATCATCCCAATTGGTTAGCTTCAAGACGTAATCAAGCCATCCCCTTGCCTGAAAATATGGCCTATAGGCTTGATCATCTAGTAGGATATTATGCACTGTGGGTTCCTTACGAAGAAGGTCACCTCCCATCTTCAGGCTGTCAACTTAGTCAAAATGGAGTTGCAGGAAATTTAAATAGTCAAGAACAAGGCTCAGACAAGGAGTTTTGAATTGGAAAATTACAGGAAGGTTTTGAATATAGAAAGGTCTAGCATTTTGAAAATGAACTTTAGTGCAAATATGAGTATAAATCAAGAACATCTCGCACATTAACTTCTCATAATTGCAAAATTGTAGACTTTGTACTTAGCAGGTAGTTTCCACCTTTACTTGATATGTGCAAAATAAAATCATAGCACACAACTCTTAAAGATTTTCAAATCATGACAAGAAGTGTAAAGTACAAAAAAGACAAAAGAATAAAACATAAAGATTTCATGAATACGTAAGACAAAAAAAATGGTAAATAACTTCCCCCCAACTTAAGTAGGCAAGTGGTCCCACACTTGCGCATGTGATGAGGCATAGCTAAAAAGTAGAAAAGCTAATATAGGAATAAATACCTCGGATAGTGTGCTAACCTAAATGTGTGCTGAGGGTAGAAACTATTGTTATCCATGAATGTAGAATGATGAAAATGGATGGGTGAAAGACAAGAAATGAAATGGAATTTTATTGTGGAGAAAGAACTTTCATAAAGAAAGTGTTTATTATGGAAGTGATGAGAACATCTCAAAGTGATGAATGCAAATGAGCAGAAGGCTCATTCTTAGTTGCTGTAGGAAATGTATTACTAGTGGAAGATGAAAAATGCTACAGGAACTCTTCCTTACTTTGGGGTTTGTGATACAATTTCAACCTATGACCATTAACTAGCAACTTAAACTGAACATGATCATAGTAGAAAGCTGGACTACTCCATTAGGAAACATAGCAACAATCTCATATGGGCCTAACCATCATTTTTTAAACTTACCAGGATGATGTTGATACCTAGAGTCGAAGAGAAGCACCCAATCACCAATAGAAAATACTTTATCCTTTATATACTTGTCATGCCATTGCTTTCACTATTGCTACATGAGTTTAGTATTGTGCAAGGAAGATTTGCACCATTCATCAAGTCCATTCAAACTCATAATTCATTCCCATTGTGCTATAGTAAGATCCATTCCAAGGTCACAAGTTATTCTTAAGGTATTGTGTTCAAATTCTATAGGCATAACAGTGGACCAACCATAGGCAAACTCAAATGGAGTAAAGCCTGTAGTAGTCTTCCATGTAGTCCTGTAAGCCCAAAGAGCTTCAGGAAGTCATGTAGCCTAATCCTTCTTATGGAGTGCTATGGTCTTGGTAAGAATGGATTCTAGCTCCCTATTAGTGACTCTTACCTATCTATTTTCTTGGGAATGATATGGTGAGGATTTACCATGTTGAATTTTATACTCTTCCATCAAAGAAACTATTAGATTGGAAGTAAACTGAGGTCCCTGATCAGATTGAAATTCCCTAGGAAAACCAAATCTTGTGAAAATAAACTCATAGAGGAACTTAGCAACATTATTATCCTTAGGGTGCTTCATTGGCTTGGCCTCGGCCTACTTTGTGACATAATCAGTGCATACAAGGATATATGTTTTTCCTTGTGAAGATGGCTCAATAGGATGGACAAAGTCAATACCCCATTTATCAAATTGTGCAACAATTACCTAAGGCTATAGGGGCATTTCATCCATCTTATTATGGAACCCCATGCATTGGCACTTATCACATTTCTTTGTATATTGAGCAACATCTTTGTGTAAGCTAGGCGATTAATATCCCGTAGTCAGAATCTTGAATGTTGTTCTTTTGGCAGCAAAGTGTCCACCACAGGGCTCATCATGACATGCCCTAAGGATATCATATGTCTCATCTTCCCTTATGCATCTATAGGTTACTTGATCAGGACCAATATAAAACATGAATCTAGAAATCCAAGAATAATTAAAGCTTTTTTTGGCTAACAACCTACTTTCTTTAGCATAAAAATGAGCTGGAGTCTTACCAGTAGTGAGATAATTAGCAATGTTAGCATACCATGGATTATGTGTAGACATCATAAATAGATGCTCATCAAGAAAGCTATCATCAATGGCTGCAAGATCATTAGGGACATACAGTCTGGAAAGGAAGTCAGTGACCACATTAGCTTTACCAAGCTTGTCAACTATGGTGATATCATATTCTTGCATTAAGAGAAACCAAGGAGCCAGTCTTCTAGATATTGTAGGTTTATTCATTAGGTACTTGATAGAAGAGTGGTTAGTATGCACAAATATTTCATATTCAGTAATATAGTGCCTAAACTTGTTCAGTGCATAGATGACTAGAAGCAGTTCATTCTCAATGACTGTGTAATTTAACTCTGCACCTTGCAAGTTTTTTCTTGATAAAATAAATAGCATGCTCCACTGAATCCACCTTCTGACCAAGCATGACACCAAAAGCATAATTTGAGGTGTTACTATGAATGTGAAAAGGTAAACCCCAATTGGGCCCTCTTAAAACCAGTGTTGTGGTGAGAACTTCCTTAAGCTATAGGAAACACTTGGTACACTCAGAGTCCCAAGTGAAATCAGCATCCTTCTTCAACAAATTATATAGAGGTGCGGCAAGATGACTGAAATCCTTTATGAATCTTCTATAATATCTGGCATGCCCAAGAAAACTCTACACGTCCTTCTGCTTTGTTGGTGTGGGTAATGTCTTGATTACTTAAATCTTGGTGGGGTCCACTTGAATACCTTTTAAGGAAATGAAATGGCCTAATACAACCCCCTCCTCCATCATCATGAAGTATTTTTCACTATTGAGAGAAAGGTTGTAATCTCAACACCTTTGGAGGACTTTCATCAAATTTTCCTTGGCTTCATCAAAGGTATTTCCATAGGTAGTGAAATCATCCATGTAAATCTCCATGCAATTAGAAGATATATTAGAAAAGATACTTATCACAGGTCTTTGGAAAGTGGCAGGAGCATTTCACAAACCGAAAGGTAAAGCTGAATAGGAAAATGTCCCCCATGGACATGTGAAAGTTGTCTTCTCCTAGTCCTTAGGAGCTATTTGAATCTGATTGTAACCACTAAAGCCATCTAGGAAAGAGAAGTATTTCTTACTAGCTAGATTATCAAGGACTTGGTCGACGAATGGCAATGGGAAGTGGTCCTTCTTAGTAGCTATTTTAAGCTCCCTGTAGTCAACACAAACTCTCCACTTGCCTCCTTTCTTGGGAACTATGACGAGAGGTGAGACACACTAGATTTCAGAAATGGGGTAAATGAAACCAGCGTTCAACAACTTCTACAATTCATTCTTAACTATATCTCTTAAAGCTAGATTGACCCTCCTTTAAGGCTGTCAGATAGGTTTGCATTTAGGGTTGATGTAGATCCTATGAGTGCATAGTTTAGGATCTAAGCCTTTCATGTTTGTATAATCCCAAGAAAAATCTTGTTGATGCTCTTGTAGTAGCTACATGATAACTTTTTGCTGCGGAAGTGATAATGCACTACTTAAATTCAATTCATGTCATGGACCAATTTCTAGCTTGACAACCTTTTCCACCATTGACAACTGAGCCATGGGAAGAGATTCCATCTCATGAGGTAATAATGAGTGGAGGAATTGTGAAGTTTTTGAATACTAAGGTGCATTTGGAGGTGGTAATAGAGTTTCTAGGATACAATCTATCTGGGAACACAACTAAGACTGTACCCCATACTCATTCAGGATAATGGAGGAAATGAGCTCATCTTCTTGCTTTGAAGCTACAAAGGGTTCTCGAGATATCATCATAAGCTAGCTAATGGAATTGAGCTCTAGACTATCATCAGCCAAATCTTGCTAGATGATTTGATCATCTTGCAACAAGGGTTGAGCAGGGGAATATAGTGTGAGGTTCTTAGTGTTAACACCATTGGATATTGTCATCTTTCCTAACCTATAAGCTATATAGGCATCTGTAGTAGCCAGCCATGGCCTTCCTAGAATGATTGGATAACCACCCATACTAGCCTTTGGGGAGAGGACTACAAAGTCAACCAGATATTCCCAAGAGTTCAAAGTGACAATGACATCCTCTACCATCCCATCAGGTGTGATGGTAGAGCTATCAACAAGATGAAGTATAGTTGGGGTCTCTCTGAGGCCGATGATATACAATTGAGACATTAACTCTTTTGTCATGACATTGATTGATGCTCCTAAATCCACTAGATCATTTTGGACTTGTATTCCTTGAATTGTTACTATAACCACGGGGCTCCTAGTATCATAATACTTGGGTACAATCAGCTTTTCCAACATTAGGTCAGATAACTGTCCTAAGACATGGATGGTTTTAGGATCCTTCTTCTTCCTTCCTATCTTTTTTATATAGGCCTCTTTGATGGCTTTGGTATAAGCAAGAACTTCCTTTATGGAATCTAACAATGGTATTTTGACTGTCATCTACTTTAGTTGGTTAATAAGTTCTATCACTACTTGGTTTACCATTGGCTTAGCTTTCTCTTCCAACCTATGAGGAAATGGAGGCTCTTTGGCTGCAGGGGAGGTAGGTTTATTTGGCTCATTAGTTTTCTCAACTGTCACATCCTCAACTTCTGTTATGATAGGTTATTGAGGAGAGGCGAGGCTTTTGTCAGACCTTAAATGAACATCATTCAAGGAAATAGCATAGCTCTACTATTGTGTTGCTGGTTTAGTATTGTTAGGATTAGGGGTAGGCTAAGTAGGCAGTTGAGTCTATTTAGGGGGAGTAGTGTTGGTTGTAGGAGGAGGAATTAAAGCCTGCTACTGAGGTGGTGGCATCAAAGCTTGTTTGTTTGATTAGTTCATCCAATTGTGTTGTTGTTTCCACCCCTTCTGGGATTATTGCCAACCTCACTGAGGTTATTTCCAACCTTGGTGAGGCTTCTACCACCCTTGGTTAGGCTATTGCCAACCTTGCTAGGGTTGTTTCTAACATTTTTGAGGTTGTTGCCAACCCTTTTGAGGTTGTTGTGAACATTGTTGTGGTTGTTGTAAATTATTATACCCACTTAAACTACTGTGTTGTAAAATCTGCCATTGATTTCTACCATTAAAATTCTAGAGAGGATCTTGAGGCATACCTGGTCTCTGTGACCATGGCCTTCATTGGGAAATGTAGACTACCTCTCCATTCTCATCGATGGCTTTAAACTCAGTAGGCATAGGTTGAGACTCCAGGCTTGCAACAGATTCACACTGACGGTTCTTTTTCTTCTCCCTACAATGCAAGCAGTATTCTACTAGCATGGCATCAATTTCATCTTTCTTTCTTCTTGCCTGTATGGTGTCTAGCTGTGTTGCAACATTATTGATGATGTCTTGCTTAAGGTTTGATAAAAAATTAGACAACTCCATTTTGGATACTCTTGAACCACCATTGGACTTATGAGGTAAGTCTCTCAATCCCTTTCCTTTCTTGACTGTAGCTCTAGAATAGTTTAGGCATATATTCTTTATGTCAACCTAGGTTTTCTGAGTAATATCTCCTCCTGCCATGAGGTCTAGGGCCTCAATGCTTCCATCACTCACACCTTTTAGAAAAAGATGTTTTTGGAATTCCTCATTCAAGTTGTGCTTTGTATTACACTACAAGTTGAACATGAACCTGGAGACATAATCTTCCAAGGTTTCACCTTCTTTTTGGGACATCTTAAAGATGTCATCTCCTTTTAAGTCTCTACCCCTACAGTACACTTTGTACTTTGAAAGAAACAAATTTCTCATTGCAGGCCAATCTGCTACAGCATTGGCATCCAAGCTCATAAACCATCTGTTAGCACTAGTAAAAATTTTCATGGCTACATCCCCTTTTTCCAGGCCTCTGCATCCTTTTTTCCCTATTTTTTGGCAAAACCCTAGGCAAAAATTCAAAAATCTAGCCGTTGCCATGAAAAAACCCTTGTTTTGTCTTTCCCTGTTCTAATTTTGTGTTACCTTTTTGCACCACTTAAGAATCCCTTAGTGCACATGGTTATTTTCTCTCACTGTGTTCACTGAATCGGGTAATACTTTTCGTGCCTTATAAAATTTTTGGCGGTTCAGCGAACAGTGTTCACGTAATCTCTAAATGCCTGGTGGTCTTATCTTTTTATCCTGCGACTTGGTGAATGCAAATATCTTTTTCCTTTAGTCACTCATTTGAAAAATGGAGTTTCCCTACAGTGAGATTCTAGATCGACAGTTGTCTTATAAGTGGATAGAATCTTTCTAGCTCATAAGGTCTTGCACCTACCGCTGATTTCCTATTGTGATGTAGCTTTTCCAACCAAGGTAGGTCCACATGCCAGGTGTGCTGATTTGATAGTGTCTGATTGGTCCACGAGGTGCTGAGTCAACTTATGTCAGAGGGTCCTATGCCATAGAATCTATAGAATAATATAAAAAATTGATCCAACGGTTGTCATAAGATCTGATAGAATATGTCAGAGCTATGCGAACTTTAGACAACCATTGATCTCTCTTCAGGCAGGCCTAGTTTTTGGTCTAAGGTTTTGGTGGAGCGGTTAAATCTTTGGTGGTCTTGATAAATATTTGTGGTGTTCACTTGTTCGCAAGGTTTTGGGCAGGGTTCTAAAGTCTTTTAGCGATTTAGTGAATAGGTGTATTCACCGAGTCTCTAGATAAAGTAGCAGTGTTTCAAGTTTTTTAGCGAATTGGCAAAATCTCTTTGGTCACTAATTCACTAGATCATCAGTGGGCCCTCAAAATTTTTATGTATTCACCAATTCACAAAGAGTAACCCAAGGTTATGAAAGGACTTTGCAATTCAGCGAAAACCTTTGTTCACTAAATCGTTTGATCTCACATGGGTTAAGTAATATATTCTGTGACTTGGAGTTTCCCTACAGTCACATATTCGCCAAGTGGTCAAGGGTTAAGTGATTACTAAGAATGGTGGGACCGATTGCCATGTGTTTCTGAGGTGTTAGGTTTTGATTAGCCATGGATTATAGGTATGCAGACACATCAATGGGGCTAAGGATTTCTAAGTTTAGTGGGTTTTGACAGTATCAGAGCATCGACGATTGACATGTGATCTTAACGGTTTTCTCTAACACATGCGATTTTAAGATGACCAATTATGAACTGAGGTTAAGTGTTTTCCTTTGTTTGCTAATTCACTGAGGTTAAACATGAGTTAGGGGTTTCATTTCATGAATGAGATAGCTTTGTCGCGTGGTCGCTAAATGTAACCAGGATTCCTATTAAAGGTAAATCATAAAGCCTACGAAAGGGATAGATCAGACAATCACGATATAAAGTTGATTCAAATTTGAATGTCAACCGCCGATTTGCTGCTTGAGCCATAAAGTAACCATTGCAGTTTGAATTCAAATTACCAAAGGGTTTCTAGCGATAGAAAGGATTGGTTTTTAATGCTTTCATGGCCGGATTTGATTAGTTTGGTGGTGTTGATTGTTGCAGTGTGGTCCAACGTGTATGATGATTGATTGCAGGGAGTTTTATGCCATGGGGAGTGTTAGTAGTTTTTCTTGTATCCCTCAACTCTAAAAGAGAAACATGAATACCAGACCCGAGGATTTTCGTCCAGCAACACAAATCTACTTGTTCATACAAACTGAGGGGCACGCAAAGACTAATTAATGAGGATTTGATCCTCCTTCTACTTTGAGTTCCACACACTCAGGTGGGTGCACCTAAAACATGATAAGATCTGCATACATATAACTTACTAGCTAAAACCCTTTATGCAGACATGAAAATCAGTGGATAATTCTCAAACTTAAAAACATGGGAGTCCAACTCAACCAGTCTTATACAGGATCCCACTTGTATGATCTGCTAAGAACTAGAAAAATGGCCAATGTGATAACAAGGATAAACTCCTTCTTCTCTTTGAACCTGGAGGCTCAGGCAGGCTAACCTAATGATTCACTCTTCAAGGAATCAGCAAATGAATTGTACTTCTTGAATACAATCAAACATGAATGTGCATAATAATAGGAAAGTAAAATGATTTTCAATTAATGGTTTGATGATGAAATCTGTAGGACAAGCAAGAGACCAGTGCCTTATCTATTGGGCATCAGAGTAAAACAATCATGCATTCCCAATGATTGAAAGATGACATGTCAGAAGGATGATAAACAACAAGAGAGTAAAACAATCATGGCATCAGAGTAAAACAATCATGCCTTATCTATTTTCATTCATTTCCCATTAAGAGCATCAATTAAAATGTGTTCTATGAAAGCATGTAAACACTCAAGCCAAACACATGAGAGGTTCAATTTTAATCTCAAAGTTTAAATGTTATAGAGATTTTAAGAACTCACCTTAGGTCCAAAGATCTGCAATCCAGCATTTAGCACACATTCAAAAGTATATAATCAAGACAAATCAATGGCAAACCGTAAGATATGTAATATTGCTGTCTTCAAGACAGTCTTTAAAGATTGATTTATTTGACCCATAAAATCACAATATTAAAATTTTTGGAAAGAATAAAGTTTTTAGAAAACATCAAGAACTACCATTTCCCAAAGTTACAAGGTCTTATGATTCAATTTGGTTCCTCAACCAATAACCTTTTCAGACTGTAATTTTTCTGTCATAAATCAGATTTAAAACACCAAACCCTGCCTAGGGAATATCATATCTTTCTCAAAAAGAATCAAAATGAAACCAAAAAAATTTCATAGTAACTATTAATTAATCTAGTTTCCAAATATGTAAGCCATTTATTTTTCCCATTCATAAATCATTTTCTAAGAATAAATCATTACCTGCAACTCCAATGCAGATTGTTAAAAACCAGTTTTCACTCAAATGCCCATAACTTTCACAAATATGCATAAAAATGACTCAAACCAAAAGGAAATGAAAGATAATTCACGTATCTTTCCAATAAATATTATTAGAGATCCTTATTATTCATAATTTTTCCGTACCAGATGTTTCAATCTGACTGTATTCAGAGAATCTCAAATCTGCAAATACCCACTTTCACCAAAATGATCATAACTTATTCATTTCTTTATAAAAATGAACCAAACCAAAAGCATGAGAAAGAAGATTAATAATTCTATCCATCCATTACTATATTACAAGGTTTTCAGACTGTATATGGCCGTACAAGGCCTGAAAGCAACATTAAAATTGAAAAACCAATAAAGAATGAGGCCAGAAATTGATCTTTTCTGCCCCACGGTGGGCGCCAAAATGTATGTGACTGAATGTGACCTCTAAATTAACCACAACACAACATGGTCATTATTCACTTGATAAAATTCAGGAGAGAGTATGAAGAACTCAATCCAAATTCCATGGTGAGGCGACCTGTTGCCTCCTATGTGAATGGGGTGTTTGAATACTCTCAGAACGAGAGCCAACAGCCGGGAGACCAATTCAACAATGGAGGATTTTCAAAAGCATGAAAATGAGCAATCTAATTGAAATTAAACTAAAATGAGATGCAATTAATCTAAAAAGGATGCTTGAAAGTAAAGATGAAATGCAGATTTTTATTTGATTTTGAAATAAAGATGATATTAGACTAAGAACAAGTAAGCAAATTTAATTTAAAATGTGATGCAAAGATTATACTAATAATGAGATATTAATCTAATAAATGCAATAAAAAGCTTTGAAAGTAATGAGATATGAGACTAAAAAATGCTATAGTGTAGATGCTCTCAAAAATTGCTCTCCTGAATGAGAAAAAGAGGTCAAATAAAAAGAAAAGCCAAGAGGAGGAGGAAGAGTTTCTTGATTCGAAACTCCTGACCCTTCATATCCCTTTTTGGACAAATAAGCATGAATTACTTTATTAAAAGAATGGAAAATGCCACATGAGGACCTTTCGAATATCTCAAATTATTAATTCAAGAAAAAGGTGTCCATTCAAATAACAAGCAATTATTAATTCCTTTTTATGGGTAATTAGCTAAAGAGGGTGGTTTGATTTAATTTAATTTAAAGCGCATAGGACTTTACAATTAAATTAATGTATCATAGGGGTAATTTAGCCAATTAAGTCAAAGACTCTAGGAATTAATTTAGCATGTGATTATTGTAATTTATGGTCTTTGCAATTGACATCAAGTCAAATTAAGTTAGATAGGAGAGAGAAAATTGCCTAGGGAACTAGGACTTTGGTGATGTAAAATCGAGATAATGCACCAAAATTGATGAAATTAAATAGGTGCCAATTTTGGGGTATTACATTTGCCCCTCTTTGAATTGATGTGCGAACAGCGCGTTGATTCAAAGAATAGTCTGAAGTGACAGATGAAAGCAGATCAAAGCATGAATTTTTCGAAGTCTAAGTTAGATTGCGAAGACAACGATCTTAGAAGAGAACCAGAATCAGGGTTAGATTGCCCCAATACCAATTGATGAAGATGCAGATTTAGGACTATCTCTGAATTAGGGTTAGATTGCCCCAATACGAAGCTTAGTCCTCTGAGACCCAGGTTAGATTGCCCAGATAATGGTCTAAAAGAGATTTTGAGAATCATCTCCAGAACGAAGCTTGACTCCCAGGAATTAGGGTTAGATTCCCCCAATACCCAAAAGATTTCAAGAACCATCTCCAGAATGACGAATGATCCTCGAGGATCTGAGTTAGATTGCTCAGATACCTAAGAGATAGATTTACAGATAACAAGATGCGAGGCGTGAAGATGCCCCTAGCAATGAGGACTGATGATTCAAATTAGACTAATTCAAGAATTGATTCGACAAGATTCAAATGATGTAATCATCCTGCCCCCTCGGGAGCGAAATTGAAAGATGACATGTCAAAAGGATGATAAACAACAAGAGATTGCAGAGCAAAAGCAATTAGACTAGATTCACGAAGCTATAGAAGTGAAATGGAGCAAAGCAGAGGTCCTGTTGACCAAGTTTGACCATGGTTGACTAAATTTGACTTGAATTGACTTTGATGAAAAGAGAAAAGATCTCAAGAACATGATGCAAAGATGAGGATCTGGCAGGAAGATGACACCAGAAGGTTGACTGCACAAGCATCCGATCCAGAAGGAGTCCAATATTTAAAATGCGATTTTGAGCCACTTAGAGATGTCAGATTTCGATTTCGATCCCGAAAAAGGATGCAGCCAAGATGAGACTGGGACAAAAGATGAGAACCTTTGATGAGCAGATCCAAAAGAAAGCAATCAAGAGAGCAACAAGAAAGCACTCCAAATGCAAGCCTAGAATGAAAGATGCAAGTCTAAATGCAGGCCTAGGATGAACAAATGCAATCCTCCGAACTCGGCTGTTGGACTCATCATATTTATCATCATTGAGTTCTTTTAAGCACGGGACAATCGCAAGATGCCATACAATTCTCCCCAACATGAGAATATGAATGTGACATAAGTCTTAAATTTGTCGGAATGAGGTGTAAGCATTAAGGCACAAGAAGCCAGAATGACCTGAACACCTATTCCTTTTAATCTAGCAAGTTAACATAAGCATCAAAGCACATTTGCTAGAATGACCTGAATGTCTCTTGCGAACAAACACACCAAGCACGCAGGAGTTCTTTCTTTTTCCAAAGATTTCTCGCAGTGACCCTTACGTTCACTTAACAGGACGAGCGTTCAATTTCATCAGTAGTAGAAAGAAGTCACTCAAAAGACAAGGAGAAGAACCAACCTCACCAAAGCATCCATATAAAAGGAGTTGAGGTACGCATGGCCATCCAATACAAGATAGAGGCTCTTACAGACGGACACCCCTCTTAAATGAATTCTTTGGATCATTGGAACTAAACCAACAAGCAGAAAGCAAAGAAAGCAAACAAACAAACACTCAAAGAAAACAAAGCTCAACATGCCTCAAAGGAACACACATTTAGTTTTAGTTTCAGTTCAAGTTCGTGTTCAAGCGGATTGAAGTCAATTCAGAAAGATAAAATTCAAAGTCTCAATGAGATAATGATAGTAGGCAGACATAATGAGAATCACTGGTGATTGATATAAGGGAGAAATCCTGAAGAAGAGAGATTGAACGAAAGCTAGGTATCTGCAGGCAGGCATAGTGAGAACCACTAGCGACCAATGCTCAAAAAAGAGTTTCCGAAAGCGATAGGAAAATGCCCCCTAGACCAGGCAGGTGCCCCCAAGCGTGAACCAGTTCCAATCCATGAAGAGTCGAGTAAAATCTTGAAGACACTAAAAGCAAGGCATGAGCTAGCAAACCAAAGCAGGAAACAAACTAAAGCAGGAAAGTAGGAAAACAAACTAAAGCAGGAAAGGAAGGAAACTAAAGCAGGAAACTAAGAGCCAAGCGACGCTAAGATGAGATGTTACTTCAGGAAAACAAGAGGCGCCTGTTTACCAGGTTTTCACCATCTTGGAAGAGATTCTATTTTTGCTACCATGACACCTGTTTACCAGGTTTTCATCAATGGCACATTTTTCTCTTTTTCAATTTTTTTGTACTTTTCTCTTTTTTCTCTTTTTTTTGTATTTTTTGTATTTTTTCATTTTTTTTTTGTATTTTTGAAATTTTTCATTTTTTTTGTATTTTTCACATTTTCTATTTTTTTTGTATTATCAAGGCGCCTGTTTACCAGGTTTTCACCAGGATAATAGATACATCAAAGCGCCTGTTTGCCAGGTTTTCACTAAGATGATCATTTTTTTCAGGACATTTTGCAATTTTTAAGATTTTTTGCAATATATCAATTTTTAGGATTTTTTCAGGATCAATAAGTATGTACATGAGCATACTGAGAATGTCAGCTGTAGAACTTCTTAGATGAAGAGCGTTGATGGGCTCTTTGAGTTTCTCTCCTTTAGTAGGAATCTCTGAGAACACAGTCATTGGTAGCAGTAGCCAGCTGAGAAGTTGTAGAATTAGAACCAGATGTTGTAGCAGTAACAGGAGATCCAACCAGTAGTGTCCAACAGTCAAGAGATCCATAGTCAAGGAAAGATCACTTAAGTGAGACTCACAAATATCCTCATGGACACACCTTAACTCTTCATCAGATTTACCACGCTCTAAACGCTTAGGGAGAGTACGTTCTAGATTTCTCTTAGTCATGTCATTAGCAATGAGGAGATGCTGATATGCACTTTGGGACAAGGAAAGATGGAGTGAAGAGTGTAAAGTATGAGAGGCAAGGGTGATGGAATGGAGGGAAGCATGAGAAGTTTGGAAGCTCGAATGACAACTTTGATTTTTCCTTTCTTTGGAATCCACATAGCTTTTGAATTTTTTCTTCTTTACTTTGAGGTGCTTTTGATGACAATGCCTATAAAATGGATTTCGAGATCCATTTTTTATTTTATTTTCTGGCTTTTGATTGTCTTCTTCTTTTTGAGGACCTTTGCGGTCTTTTGAACACCTTTGTTGCTTTCCTTTCTTCATAGTCACATGTCGATTAGATGGGACATGGTGACCTTGAGATATAAGTGGATTCTTGTTATTTTTATTTTTATGTTGCACATCCAAGTTACTTCCAAAAGACTCGGGAATGATGGATGAAAGAGGCTTATATGACTGGTTCAGGTGGAGAGGTGGAGATGGAAGTGGACTGGCCACTTTTCTGGGAGATGAAGAGGGAATAAAAGTCGATGGGATGGGCTCAAGTGCAAATATATCAGTATCATCCTCATCATTCATGAATGCATCAGGTAGATCAAGAAAGTAATCTTCCATAGAGCGTTGTTGATTGTGAGTCATCTTAGAAGAGTCAGATAAGTTTGGAGGAATATTATGTGAGCCTAACCAAGATGGTCTATTCCAAGAGTCAGGTCCCCTTTCAGGTGGTAAGAGTGCACGAATAGGAACCATTTCAATTTTGGATCTTCCAATATTCCATGAAGCTTTAATAGAATGGGGTCTTACATACCCATGATTTTTAGGAGTAGTAGGAGTATAACTTGGAATAGATGGCCTAAGAGCCATAGGAATGATCTCCACAGGAGGGTGGAAAGGATCATCATCAATAGCTTGATCTAGAGGATCATAACTTTCTCCTCTTTCTGAGTTGTTAATACTAGCATATAAGTGCATAGCATCAACTGGTATTTTTGTAGTAGCATCTGATATGGAGTCTGATTCAGCTAGAGACATAGTCGGAGGTAGACTTTCTTCATCACTATCATTTGTCAAAGGAAACATTTCTTCAACAGCAGGATCTTGTTCAGTAGTAGAAGCAACAGAGTAATCTGGAATAGGCATATCTTGAGGCATACCCAAGATGAGGGAAGCATCCATCAGTTGCTCCCAATCAGTATGCATGCCATTGGAGTTGGCAATAGTAGGAGTCTATTCAATAGCAGAAGTGGTGGAACAATCTAGAGTAGGCATACCCCAGGGCATACCCAAGATAAGGGAAGCATCCAGCAGTTGCTCCCAATCAGTATGTGTATCATTGGAATCAGCAGTAGTAGGATTTTGTTCAACAGTAGAAGTGGTAGAACAATCTAGAATAGGCATACCTTGAGGCATACCAAAGATAAGGGAAGCATCCAATAGTTGCTCCCAATCAGTATGTGTGCCATTAGAGGTAGTGACATATTTAGTAGTAGCCGTAGTAGTAGAAATCTGTTCAGTAGAGTGTATAAAATCCTCCTGGTGAGGACCAAAATCATGTTCCTGAAGCACTTGAGAAGGTAGATAAGACTCTTTCTGGTAGTCTGAATTAGAATTTTGAACATTCAAAGATCTTTCATGTGTCATAGGTTGAATCTGTGTTTCTTCATTATCTGAATCCTTGCATGAGTGAAAGCTGTAGCTAGGTTGGTCAAGCTCATTGCTCTGATAGCCAATACCAAATCTATCTTCAGAGGGTTCTTCATAGGAATGTGGAGATGGAGGGAGAGTTGTCAAAGAAAAGATGGACTCAATCTGATATTCCCCCATGCCAATATCTTTGATCTTCAAGGTCTTTTCTATTTCTTTTAGCTTGGCCTCATAGAACTCAGTGGACTCTCTATTGGCAGGAACAAAGCTGTCTGTTGTTTGGGTAAGCATCTTAGCAGAGCAAGTATTTAGGCTAGCACTATTGTCAATGAGGATGGGAGGGATACTCTTGGGGCCTATCATAACTTCAGTGTGCAGGGGAGGATTATGCGGGTGGCTCAGCAAGTGATCATCTTCCTCAGAGAATGGTAAATAATGAGGCGAGGTCAAATGACCCACCATAGATTGAAACTGGTCGAGATTGAGATCTTTAGGGATGTTTTCCTTGGTGAGGGTTTTATCCATAGATAGTTTTGGTTTGGATATCGAAGGTTCGGGACCTTTGAGAATAATCTTTGCACGAGATCGATGGATAGCATTCGCACAAGCTGGAGACTGTGTGGATTTATAAGAGGGAGACGCAGGGCCTCACAAGACAAAGGGAGTTTTGGGTTTAGGAGTATCCTCACTCCTTGGAGCAATGATCATGTCATAGTGAGAGATCCAAGGTTTGTTTCTAGCAAATCTGGAAGGCGGTTGAGCTTCTATTGTAGCCTTCTTAGTGGCATTGACTGTTTGCATGCTAGAGCTAAGATTAAAGACAGACTTTGAGGGTTTTGGCATGTTAGAGCTGAGATTGAAAACCAACTTTGAAGGTTTTGGCATGTTAGAGCTGAGATTGAAAACCAACTTTGAAGGTTTTGGATCTCCCATCTTGTTGGTAGTATTATGAGAGATCGTGAAAGAGTTGATAGGTTCAAAAGGATCAATAGGTTTAATTTTAGAAAGTGACCTTTCAGAGTCTTGCTGGTCTTCAAACAATGGGTTATAATATTCTTGAAATAATAAGTCAGACTGTATCTGAAACAATGGATTGTAATACTCTTGGAATGACGAAGAATGTGAGAATTCCTCACGAAGTTCAGATTTCATAAAAAATTCAGGATGACCTATGTCTTGATTACAAGGTTTACTTTGATCTTGATCAGCGTTTTGAATGGGATAAGTCTTGCCACTTCGAGTCATGACAGTCATAGACGAAGGTGTAATGAGAAAAGATTCGGGATAAAGCTAGACTCTGTCTCAAAGATAATGAAAGGAGATAAATGGCTAGAACAGCCAAGATGCAAGATGAACCTAGTATGAATTATCAAAAAGAGATGGCTAGAACAGCCGAGATAAGACAATCGCAACGCAAGGTACAAGAGCACAATGAGATAAGGTAGACTAATGAGAGATAATATGAGTCAAAGCAAAGATCGATCGATTCCTAACTCAAGACAACTAGTTTCTGACGGTGAACGACAGGAAAATAGAAAAACAAATCATGGACAAAAGGTAGATTAGATTTATGTCATTAATCAAGCACATAAGACAACAATCAAGGAGTTCAAGCAAACAGTCTTCAAGCAATGGGCAAGGGACAAAGCAACCTTGCGCATGAACATGAATAGTGACTTAGTATTTCTACTCCCTAAGGACTCTACTTGTGTATGTTCTTGAGAATGTTTTAGCAGACACTTAAAACACAACAACATCCTAGCAAGTTGTCTACAAGGATATACATGGCTTTTCTAAAAGGAGTCCTCGATATACGCAAGGTACGTGAGGCACAAATCCGTAGATGAGAAGAATTAGAAATCACACAGCCGGGGGGAGACGGTAACCCAAATATCCTCCTTCACTTCTCAAAGGTATAAAGTTCTTTGAGGCTTAGCCAAGAGTGAAATCTAACTCATTCCCAAGAGAGGTGTCTGTGGATTCACCTCCTGATATTTATACTCCGCCGGAACACGGGAGTTAAGGTCATCCCTTGAGGTGATGAAATCCCCAAGCAGGCCTTCTAAAAATAAAAAAGTAAGTAATTCTCTATCAAAAAGTATTGGGAAGCACTAAAGGTGGAACACTTAACCCTTCAAGTAAATGTGAGGTGAGTCCACAAAGTGGTGCATTTAACTCCTCACACAAACTCAAAGTGAGTCCACACCCTAGAAAACAAGTGAGTTCCAAAAAGCACAAAAGGGTTGCCAAGTGGAACAATTAACGCTTCTTTCCTATAGACCCCTCCCCTTTAATGTGGCGCTGGGATTGCAACCACAGGGCGGAAATGAGGGGCCGGCGGATTAGCGAGTCCAATAACCCAAGATAGCAATCTAGATCAATCACAAGTAATCTAAGACTACTAATCAATACTACTCATAAGTGCAAGAGGGTTTGAATCATGGAATATTTAACTTTCCAAGTAAACATGAAGTGAGTCCACAAAGTGGTGCATTTAACTCTTCATGTAAACAAGGAATGAATCCATGCCCTCAATTACTCAATGAGATATTTTGATATTTGAAACTAAGAATTACTTAATATTTAAACACAAGCATTCACTTAAACATAAACTTGTATGAAAGCAAATCTATTTTCATTCATTTCCCATTAAGAGCATCAATTAAAATGTGTTCTATGAAAGCATGTAAACACTCAAGCCAAACACATGAGAGGTTCAATTTTAATCTCAAAGTTTAAATGTTATAGAGATTTTAAGAACTCACCTTAGGTCCAAAGATCTGCAATTCAGCATTTAGCACACATTCGAAAGTATATAATCAAGACAAATCAATGGCAAACCGTAAGATATGTAATATTGCTGTCTTCAAGACAGTCTTTAAAGATTGATTTATTTGACCCATAAAATCACAATATTAAAATTTCTGGAAAGAATAAAGTTTTTAGAAAACATCAAGAACTACCATTTCCCAAAGTTACAAGGTCTTATGATTCAATTTGGTTCCTCAACCAATAACCTTTTCAGACTGTAATTTTTCTGTCATAAATCAGATTTAAAACACCAAACCCTGCCTAGGGAATATCATATCTTTCTCAAAAAGAATCAAAATGAAACCAAAAAAATTTCATAGTAACTATTAATTAATCTAGTTTCCAAATATGTAAGCCATTTATTTTTTCCATTCATAAATCATTTTCTAAGAATAAATCATTACCTGCAACTCCAATGCAGATTGTTAAAAACCAGTTTTCACTCAAATGCCCATAACTTTCACAAATATGCATAAAAATGACTCAAACCAAAAGGAAATGAAAGCTAATTCACGTATCTTTCCAATGAATATTATTAGAGATCCTTATTATTCATAATTTGTCCGTACCAGATGTTTCAATCTGACTGTATTCAGAGAATCTCAAATCTGCAAATACCCACTTTCACCAAAATGATCATAACTTATTCATTTCTTTATAAAAATGAACCAAAACAAAAGCATGAGAAAGATGATTAATAATTCTATCCATCCATTACTATATTACAAGGTTTTCAGACTGTATATGGCCGTACAAGGCCTGAAAGCAACATTAAAATTGAAAAACCAATAAAGAATGAGGCCAGAAATTGATCTTTTCTGCCCCACGGTGGGCGCCAAAATGTATGTGACTCAATGTGACCTCTAAATCAACCACAACACAACATGGTCATTATTCACTTGATAGAATTCGGGAGAGAGTATGAAGAACTCAATCCAAATTCCATGGTGAGGCGACCTGTTGCCTCCTATGTGAATGGGGTGTTTGAATACTCTCAGAACGAGAGCCAACAGCCGGGAGACCAATTCAACAATGGAGGATTTTCAAAAGCATGAAAATGAGCAATCTAATTGAAATTAAACTAAAATGAGATGCAATTAATCTAAAAAGGATGCTTGAAAGTAAAGATGAAATGCAGATTTTTATTTGATTTTGAAATAAAGATGATATTAGACTAAGAACAAGTAAGAAAATTTAATCTAAAATGTGATGCAAAGATTATACTAATAATGAGATATTAATCTAATAAATGCAATAAAAAGCTTTGAAAGTAATGAGATATGAGACTAAAAAATGCTATAGTGTAGATGCTCTCAAAAATTGCTCTCCTGAATGAGAAAAAGAGGTCAAATAAAAAGAAGAGCCAAGAGGAGGAGGAAGAGTTTCTTGATTCAAAACTCCTGACCCTTCATATCCCTTTTTGGACAAATAAGCATGAATTACTTTATTAAAAGAATGGAAAATGCCACATGAGGACCTTTCGAATATCTCAAATTATTAATTCAAGAAAAAGGTGTCCATTCAAATAACAAGCAATTATTAATTCCTTTTTATGGGTAATTAGCTAAAGAGGGTGGTTTGATTTAATTTAATTTAAAGCGCATAGGACTTTACAATTAAATTAATGTATCATAGGGGTAATTTAGCCAATTAAGTCAAAGACTCTAGGAATTAATTTAGCATTTGATTATTGCAATTTATGGTCTTTGCAATTGACATCAAGTCAAATTAAGTCAGATAGGAGAGAGAAAATTGCCTAGGGAACTAGGACTTTGGTGATGTAAAATCGAGATAATGCACCAAAATTGATGAAATTAAATAGGTGCCAATTTTGGGGTATTACAACTAGCTGCCATGTGTCATCTTCGTCCAGTCATCTACCATGTCATCTCTTGCAAAATTACTTTACCTATGCACAAAAATCAAGGCACCATTATGAAGGGTCACATGAGTATAGCCTCCAGCTCTTCTTCTTATTTCATCATGTGAGTGGACTTGCATATATTCATTACAATTTCCCCATTCTAGATGAATGTGGGATTAAATTGCTGAGAGTTTTTAAACTTTCTTTGCACTTTGTCTCAAAATAATGGGGCCCACCACCGCACCAAATCCTCCAACTAAGGGGGCCAGCAAGAGCCTCTTGTTTCTTTGTTTACAATGCATTGGAGTGCTATTGTATATAAACACAAAAATAATCCTTCACCTAGCCAATGTGGGATAATTGGTCTTGAAGTTTCAATGGGTAGTTTTGACAGTGCCGCACTTAGATGATTGTATTTTGCAAACCAAGACAAATTTTGATAATCACTTTGGTGAGAAACTAGAGAACTAGGTTTGCGATAACATACCCAAAAATGAGCTCAATCCAACAGCTCAATAAAAAGTTATGCCCCCTGCAATATGACTATTTTTTCTTTTCTGCAAATCCGTGTTTTCAAAATCCATTGTATGGGCTATTTCTTATATCATTGTGTAGGATTCTCATGTGAAAAATGTGCCTCCATTGTTTGCTGTGTAACTCCCCAATACACCTTGGCCTTTCACCAATAGTGAGCACACTCTCCATTTTATTACAGGCTGCTCACACAAAGTTCCTCTCACATTGGCATCTACAACAAACCATGCGCATCCAAATGGCATTCATGTTGGCACCATGATATATGAGTATTCCTTACATTGTTAATGCTGGCCTCTTGTCCATGAAAGGGTGAAATTTATTCTAATGCCTCCTAACAGTATTGACAAAAGTAACATTCATGTTCTCCCTGCTCTGCCACTGCATCAGATGACCAAGTTTGAAAAGCTCTTATCAGTCCTGCAACTATCATGGAGAATTAACTCCTAAATATTTGCCTCCAAAAAAACTCTCTAATATTCTTATACATTGAAGACTTAGAATGTTGAAACAAAGCTCATGCACCATTTTTAACTCATGTTTAAACACTTGTCAACAAACTTCGAGCATTTGTGTTGGGCAAAAACATTAAGGAAAAGTAGAAGCATTTTCAAGACACATGGATACCATCATTCCTTCCAACCATATCAAAAGAGATATCAGGATATGGGTCGGCATCAAAACATGTAGATAACCTTAAATTCATTTACCCTTTCAACCTTTGCAAAGTTATCAAGTAACATCAACTCACCTCAGAACTGGCTTTTAAAACTGACCCATTGAAACTTTCGGTAACTGAAATCTCAGGCATTGGCTCTCCCTCATACAAGGAACATGACTCCATAACCAACTCATCAAAAAGATCAAACAACTGATTATAATTAATCACCAAAGTCAGCCTGTTAGATATATTCAGATTTAAAACAGTCAAAATCATAGAAATGAGGTTTGGAATTGGCCTGGGAAAATGGTCAAATGGATTGGCAAAGACTTCAAAATCCATAGACAAGTAGTCTTCTAGGTCTATAGTATGAAACAAATTTCAATTATGTTAGACCTTGCACAGGGCACAAACTACAAGATCTCAAAGTAGGCTACTTAGAACTTTGAACAAAGCACACAGAGAATTCTAACAAATTGCAAACAGAATGGCACTAGCAAATAGGTCAAACGGGTGCATGGGGGGATAAACATTGGCAGGATGACTCACTCCCATGCCTATAATATGACACAACAATGGGCACATCATGACCAATCGCTGGAAAAAAGATATTCAAATGCAAATAGGACCTGCTACAACAATTTGACACTTAGGCACAAATGCAGATATGGGACAAGTGCTCAAAACAAGACATCACGAAACAACTTGAAACTTGAAATTAATGACTTGAGATGTCTTTGAATGTCAAAACAAGGGTGATGAACACTTGACATGCATGGAGAACCACAAAAATTCATCTGAGAAAATAGGCACAAAAGCACTTATAGGGCTTCAATCTGCAAAATTTTAACATGGTACTTCAAAAACCCTTACTGTGTTTTTAGTCCCAATAGGGAGAATGAATAATGGTGCTCAAGGCGTGTTGCAGGGGCCAAATCAGATGAGTTTGTAGGAATTTCTTGATCTTCAATACATTTCTAGAGGATTTACCATAAGTGAAGACTGATTTTGGATCTGATTGTAGGGGTTGCTTGGTTTTCCCTCCCAATGTATTAATTAATGATATGTTTGAATTGTATGGTGGGTGTAAACCCTAACCCTTGCCCTGGTTATTCGTAGCTTGTTGCATCCTAACTTTTTTGGGATTCCAAGGTAACCAGTGGTATATAGTGTTGATTTTATGATTTTGTAGGGGTTCCAATTTCAAAGTTCAAACTAAGTCTCGAGTTTCTGGTTCCAAGGTTTTGTAATAGTTTTTGACCCAGTGTTTGTTAATGAAAGAAGAAAGTTGCAGGTCTAAGTTGTAGTTTGCAAGCAGGGTGCTTTGTGGCTCATTGTATACATAGAAGGGATTCATCACACTTAATATAAATATCTGGTTCTTATCTCTCCTTTGTGTCAAGTCAAGTAAGCTTTGAGTTTTCTAGCTCATTACATATTGTTTGTATGTATGTATCTTCATTCTTGAGTTCTAATATAGGATTGGATTAAATTATGCTCTAGGTCGGATATGGATTTTCCCTTGTCTATGTAAGGATGTCTTGTAAGTAGTAAAGATTAGGATAAATTTATTTATGGCTATTAATTCTCAAGTATTCTCAAATCTGTGTGTCTTTGTGTCTAAGGACTCTTGCCCAATGGATGAAGCACTAGCCTAAATGAGTATTCCTCTTGTTAACATACACTAGTTGAAGTTATTGCATCCCAAAAATATTGAAATCAATAACCTTTTTAAGCTTTAAGTAGTTGGTTGTGTGGTTTTGTCACCGTATAGTAATGGAGAGTCAATGAATGTGGGGTTAGCATTTAGTACTTTCTTGCTATCAATCTGTTGTTTAGACCTAGTCTTTGGTGTGTGAAGTATAGATTTCACTGGGTTAGGTGCACCCGCTTTGGTTTTGCAGAGCCAGAAGTGAAGAGGGTAGTCTTGTCCCTATAGTTGGTCCAATTACCCTAAGATTCATATTCATTTTTGAACTAACCACTCCTAAAATCTATCTGAGGGTATATTGGTAGCCTAAGAGCATAAGCATCCATTTTGAACACCAACAAGATGATGACTCTATTGGGGAAATGTTACACAAGTCTATTATAACTAGTAGGTCATCATTAAAACAAAATAGGGTTATTCTTGTCCGTTGTCTTGTCAACTCATTTGGATATTTGTTAAGTAAGGAAATAGTATTGTAAGATTCCCAATATACTTGGGTGGTGACTCAAACATTTCTATAGCAGTGCTAGTCAGTAGATTTTTTACAAATGAGTTACAGAGGTACTAGGTCCCAAAGAAAGGAGCATCCTGAAAACATAATGGAAGAAGGTATTCCAAGTACTTCTAGGCCTAGTCAGACAAGGGGAGGAAAGAAGAAAAGAAATGTTTCTCATACTTGGAAGAATAAAAAGATACAAGACAAGAAACTCAAACCAAGCCTAGTCAAGAAGAAAATATTTTAGAATATGAAGAGGCTGTTGATTTGGGATTAAACCAGTATGAGGATGAATTTCAAGTGGGAGATGATGAGTCTGAGACTACTCTCCTTGAATCAGATGAGATCTTTGAGGAGGTCTATGAATTGGAAAGAAGAGTCCAAGAACAAGTTGCTATCAGATAGCAAAGAGAAAAGGACAAAGAAGATAGAGTAAGACAAGCCATGATAAGGGTTGATCAGCTAAAGAGGTAGTTGTTAGATTTGGAGGCAATTAGTTTTGTCCCAAAGCATGAAAGAGTAGAGGAACATCCTATTGTGTATAAAACACATGAGATAACTAGGCCTAGAGATATGGGAAAACAAAAAGCTATTGGAGTTCAAATCCATGAACAAGTTCAAGTGGAAAACCCATTAGATCGAGGGTTAAGATTAGATGTAGACCTTGAGAAGGCTAGAAAAGACAAATAAATGTGGGCTAAAGAACTAGAGAAAGTAGAGTTGGAGGCTATTGCTGTAGAAATGAGGAAGAAGATTGATTTTCTCAAGAATACCTTCGGACCTTCAAATGTTTCTGATTCCTTTTTGGGGCAAGGTGGAAATCATGGTAACCTTGCAGCTCAGACAAATGGCATTCTGGGTGCTGCTAAAATTCTTGCTGGTTCAAACACAAGGACATCTACATCTCAAGGAATGGATCCACCACAAGGAGTTCCTATTCATGAAAGGTACAAACAACTTATCTTTTTTGGTATCCTTGGTTATCCTAATGCTATTCCTGATGAAATTAGGAAGAAACTCCCTAAGTTTTCTGGAAACAATGTCATTACATGTGAAGAAAATCTAAAAAAATTTATGGATGTTATAGATGATTATAATGTTGAGCCTGATGATGTTGTAATGAAATTATTTGTACAATCTCTGACTGAGAATGCTAGGGATTGGTTTAGAGGATTTCCCCATGCTAGTATAGGATCTTGAAATGAATTTAAGAATTGTTTCAAGGAACATTATGGAGATAAAACAAATGAGGGTTTTATTTTGAATGAATTCAATAACATAAAGAAAAATCAGAATGAAGAGGTCCTTGAATTTAATATAAGATTCCAAAAGGCTATGCATAGGCTCCTGCAAGTTATCAGATTAGATGATAGAGTGTGTCTTGTGACATACTTAAATGCTTTTGATGCAAAGATGGTTTGCCTCTTAAGGGATAAGAATGCTAGAAATCTCGGAGAGGCTTACAAGTTGGCTATCAACATAGAGAGTAATAGAAGAATATCAGGAAAGTTAGGGAGAAGAGATGATTATAGGCCTCAAGTGCAGAATAAGAAAGAGATGGGAAGGTTTGCTAACTTTAAGCCAAAGGAGGAGGATAATCTAAAGTAGATTCTAAGTGCTTTAGAGGATCTAAATCCTGATGAAAAAAGAAAAAATAGGGCTGCAACAAATGACCGGCTTGTTTCAAGTAATTTTAGCAGGCAACCAAGAATGTAGAATTACCCATAAAATTCTCAGTGGAAAGATGGAAAGCCCATTTTTCCAATTAAAAGGGACAGGCCTGATGATAGGATTCCTAATCCTTTGCAAAGAAATTCAGTCAACATGAATGATGATGTCCCATGGTGTGCTTCTTGTCAATCTCCTCATAGTCCAAAACATTGTGTTATTGCTTTGAATTTATCTGAAAATCAAGAGCATGAAGAACAATATGATCAGAGTGGTTGTGCAATGACTTCTTCACATGCATGGGATGAGGTTGACTCTACTGATGGTGAGGAAGAAGAATTTGATGATGTTGGATGTGGTACAGTGAAGTGTGAGGAACATGTTTCCTTAAGGAGACCATCTGATGAGGAAATTGCTCAGATCACTGTAGACATGGTCACTCAAGCTAGGAGAAATTATAATTTGAGAAATAGGAAAGTTGGAAGCACAAATGGTAAACCAAGTAGCATGTTTATCAAGAAATCAGAAAAAAGTGCACAACAACATGAGGAAAAGGAGAAAGATGATGGTGTTGTCAATAAGGTTAAAGTAAATAAGAAAATGGGACCTACTGCAATACCTCAAGGTAAAGCAAAGACACCAGAGATAGTTATTCCCATACCTCAGAAGGAAGATGAATTTGTGCAAAAGGGTAAGTCTGATTTGACTATCCAAAAAGAAGATAAAGATGGCACTAAGATTGAGGTTGACATGGGAAACCATACATATGTTCCCATTGATATGACTAAATTACTTTCACAAATAACTATCAAGGTTCCATTGTTAGAAATGATGAGGATAGAAGAGCACAAGGTCAAGGCTTTGGATTGGGTAAATGGTGCCTCTTCTATAAAGGTCCAAGAAATGAACAAAGATGACAAGCATGTGGCTTCTTTTGATGACACACCTAATAGTAAAATTGAAGAAATTGTCTCTAAGATTCCTCAGAGGTATTTGGATGCAAATGTTGTAAATACTGCATTAGGGATAGTGGATCCTTTTTTCTTATCCCTTATGATAAATGGAAAATTATTGAAGAATTGCATGATTGATTCAGGAGCATCAAACACTGTCATGCCTGCGGAGATCATGAAGTCATTAGGACTAAAGGTTGATACACCTCATGGGAGATGCCAAGCTATGGACTCAAGAGAAGTGCTAGTTATTGGTACCATTAAGGCTTTGCCTTATAAATTAATAGTATTTCCTGACAAGCAACTAACTATGAGTGTTCTTGTAGTTGACATTCCTCCTTAGTATGGAATGCTGCTATCTAGAAAATGGAGTGCATCTATGGGAGGAAGTATTCAATGTGACTTGTCTTTTGCTACTTTTAACATTGAAGGAGAAAGTGTGAAAGTTTCAAGGGAAGCTAGAACTCCACATATGATTGAGGAGGATGAAGATGACAATATGAATTGCTTTGTGGACACTAATATTGGTTCTTTCCAAGTTTAGGAGAGAGAGGCACAAGAAAAGGTCAAGCCTGTCCTTCTGGCTGATGATGAAAATAACATGGTAGAAGATAATGTTTTATGGACTTTGTATTTTGATGGAGCAAGTTCTAAGGAAGGTGCTAGAGCAGGAGTGCTATTGATATCCCCAAGTGGTAAGACTTTTAAGTTTTCTTTCACTCTCTTGTTCCCTTCCACAAATAATGTTGCTGAATATGAGGCCCTATTGATTGGTTTGAGACAGGAATCAAAACATGGGATCAAACATCTTAGGGTGATTGGTGATTTTGAGTTAATAGTTTCTCAGATTAGATCAAAGTATGCATTAAAGAATCAAAGGCTGAAACAATATAGAAATGTTGTTTGGGATGAAATTGAAGGTTTTGATGCCTTTGGTATTGATTGGGTGGATAGAAGCCAAAACAAGATGGCTGACTTACTGGAAAACATAGCATTAAGGCCAGAGGATATTACTTTTGTGGGGATATCCAGGATTGAGTGTAAGTCTAGGCCTTCTATCCTAGACAATGTTGAGAATTGGCAAGTATTTTCCGATGATCAGGATATACTAAGGTTTTTGCAGTGTGAATCTCATTTTGATGGTCAGGAAATGGATTTCAGCACTTATGTTGACATCAGAAATGGAAAAGAAAATGTTCTTGGGAAAGAAGTTTTGCAACTAAAGTCAAATAGGATCCTAAGGGGAATGGTTTCTCTTGAGAGAGCATTTGATGATAAAGAAAGGACTTATTTTCCAAAATTTGTTGATAAGATAAATGATTTGGAGGAAGTAAATTTAGGAACAAGTCAAGTACCCAAAAATGTTTACATAGGTAAATGTTTGTCTCAAAAAACTAGGAATAATCTGATTGATCTTCTCAAAAAATTTAGACATGTCTTTGCATGGTCTTATGATGATTTGAAAGCCTATAGAGAGGATCTGTTCTAGCATGAAATACCATTGAAGGAAGGTACCAAACCTTTTAGGCAAAAATTAAGGCCTGTGAACCCTACCTTGGCACCAAAAATGCAAGATGAACTCAAAAAGATGATGGATGTTGACATCATCAAGCCTGTCAGATATTCTACTTGGGTGTCAAACTTGGTTCTAGTCAGAAAAAAGAATGGTGACATTAGGTTGTGTTGATTTTAGGAATTTGAATGTCAATTCTTTGAAGGACAATTATGGTTTGCCTAACATGGAGAATATGCTACAGAAGGTTATTAGATTAGGGTTAATGTCCATGATGGATGGTTTCTCTGGATATAATCAGGTCATGGTCAAGGAGTCAGAACAATTCAAGATTGCATTCACTACCCCTTGGGGAACATATGTTAATGTTAGAATGCCTTTTGGTCTGACAAATGTAGGAGCTACTTTTTAGAGAGCTATGGATGAGGCCTTTGCAGACTTCATAAACAAATTCCTAATGGTGTATTAGGATGATCTCACATCATATTCAGAAAAGGAAGATCAACATTGTGAGCATCTTGAGAAGATTTTTATTAGGGCTTTGGAGTATGGGATTTCTTTGAATCCAAAGAAGTGTTCTTTTGGTGTTGTGGAAGGTAAGCTCTTAGGACATATTGTGTCTAAGGATGGAGTGAGAATTGACCCTGAAAGGGTTATGGCTATAGATAAGCTTTCACCACCTAGAAATGTTAACGGAATACAATCTTTCTTTGCGCAGGTAAATTTTCTAAGGAGATTTGTTACAAATTTTGTAGAAATCAGTCTCCCTATCTCTAGGATGTTGAAAAAAGAGGCAAAGATTGAATGGAATGAAGAAGTAGATGAATCTTTCAGAAGTGTCAAAAAGACCATCAAGGATGCTCTAGTTTTAAGGACACTAGATTATGGTAAGCCCATGCAGATATTTTCTTTTGCTTCATGTCATACATGTGTAGCAGTTTTATTGCAAAAGAATTCAGATGGACATGAACAACCCATATCATTTTTTAGTAAATCCTTACAAGTAGCAGAATTGAAATATGATATTACTGAGAAATAGGCTTATGCCTTAGTTAAAGTAGTCAAGGCTTTTAGATGTTATCTTGTGGGAGCCAAGGTGGTTGCTTATGTTCCTAGTGCTGCAGTTAAGGATATATTGGTGCAAAAAGAAGTTTCAGGGAAAAGATGTAGATGGATCAATAGGATCCAAGAATTTAATATTGATATCTAGATTAAAAAATTGTTAAGAGGCTTAGGTCTTGCAAAATTAATGGCACAAAGCAATCTAATTTCAAATCATGTGAATGTGTTAGAAGAAGAACAAAGACCATATGTTTTTGATTTGGATTATTGTGATTGGTATAAGGATGTTATTGGTTACTTGTAGAAATTGGTCCTTCCCCTTGAGATGGATGAAAATAGAAGGAGAACTGTCAAGTTGCAATCAACAAGGTATGCCATTATACATGGTAAGTTATGGTGGAGAAGCAATGAAGGAGTATTGCTAAAGTGCATAGACCATGAGAGGTCTAAGGCTCTATTAAAGGAAATGCACCAAGGTGTATGTGGAGGACACTATATGGCAAAGACCACAGCTCACAAGATCCTTAGGTCTAGATTCTGGTGGCCTATAGTTTTTAAGGATACACATTAGTTTGTAAGAAAATGTGATGCATGTCAGAGATTTGCTGGAAAGTTGAAATTTAATGGAAATTTGCCACTCTGACCTGTTGTAGTTCAGGTTCCTTTCCAAAAGTGGGGTATTGACTTTATTGGGGAGATTCCAAACAAGTCTTGTGGTGGACATTCTTACATACTAGTGGCAACATACTATTTTACCAAGTGGGTTGAAACTATCCCTACTAGAAAGGCTACTAGCAAAGTTGTGGCAGATTTTATGATGCAAAACATCCTTACCAGGTTTGGTTGCCCAGAGGTAATTGTGGTTGATAATGCAATGTGTTTTAGATCACAAGAATTTAGTAATTTTTGTCAATAATATGGGATACACATTTAATTTTCTTCCCCATATCATCCACAAGGAAATGGCCAGGTTGAGTCTAGCAATAAGAGTCTAATTAAGATTCTCAAGAGAGTGTTGGACAAAAATAAGAAGGCCTAGGACTCACAGTTATGGTGGGCACTATGGGCTAATAGGGAAACTATTAAGAAAGCCATAGGTTGTGCTCCATTTGATTTGGTGTATGGAATAAGTACCAGATTGCCTCAAAATAATATATTGCATATGTATAAGTTTATCCAGGCATATGATGAAGATTTGAATGATGAGATGAGAGTAAGAATGGATGAACTAATCTAGTTGGAGGAGGTAAGGAGAGATGCACATTAAAAGAATGAGACATTGCAGAGACAATGTAAGAATTTATTTGATAGAAAGGCTACCTAGAGAAGTTTTGAAATTGATGACCTTGTCTTGATGTGGAATGCAAGGTTAGAAGATAAGGGGAAGCATGGAAAATTTGATCCAATTTGGTTGGGCCCTTATCTTATTGAAAGCAAATGGGGGATAGACACTTATGTCTTGAAGGATTTAACTGGTGGTACTTTGGAATTGCCTGTTCATGGACAATTCCTAAAGTTTTACTTCTCCTGAAGTATCTTTTCTGTGAATAGTAGTTTAGGTTTTCCCCTGTACAGTCGTCTATTTTTGTTTTTTGGGTCAAAGTTTTGAGTTGGTTTGCTCTTCCAGGAGATTCTAGCTTGCTTGTTGTATCTATAGGAGATACACGTCCTTGAGTCTGAGCCACTGTTAGCACTGGTAAAAATTTTCATTGCTGTATCCCCTTTTTCCTGGCCTCTGCATCCTTTTTTCCCTATTTTTTGCCAAAAACCTAGGCAAAAATTCAAAAATCTAGCCGTTGCCATGAAAAAACCATTGTTTTGTCTTTCCCTATTCTAATTTTGTGTTACCTTTTTGTGCCACTTAAGAATCCCTTAGTGCACATGGTTATTTTCTCTCACTATGTTTGCTGAATCAGGTAATACTTTTCATGCCTTATAAACTTTTCAGTGGTTCGGTGAACAGTGTTTGCGTAATCTCTAAATGCCTAGCAGTCTTATCTTTTTATCCTGCGACTTGGTGAACACTAATATCTTTTTCCCTTAGTCGCTCATTCGTAAAATGGAGTTTCCCTGCAGTGAGATTCTAGATCGACGGTTGTTTTATAAGCGGATAGAATCTTTTTGGCTGATAAGGTCTTGCACCTGCAGTTGATTTCCTATTGTGATGTAGCTTTTCCAACCAAGGTGGGTCCACATGCCAGGTGTGCTGATTTGGCAGTGTCTGATTGGTCCACGAGGTGCTGAGTCGACTTATGTCAGAGGGTCCTATGTCATAGAATCTATAGAGTAGTATAAAAATTTGATCCAACGGTTGTCATAAGATATGATAGAATATGTTAGAGCTATGCAAACTTCAGACAACCATTGATCTCTCTTCAGGTGGGCCTAGTTTCTAGTCTAAGGTTTTGGTGGAGCAGTTAAATATTTGGTGGTCCTAATAAATGTTTGTAGTGTTCGCTTGTTCACAAGGTTTTTGGCAGGGTTCTAAAGTCTTTTAGCGATTCAACAAATAGGTGTATTCACTGAGTCTCTAGATAAAGTAGCATTGTTTCAGGTTTTTTAGCAAATTGGTGAAATCTCTTTGGTCACTAATTCACTAGATCATCAGTGGGCCCTCAAAATTTTTATGTATTCCCTAGTTCATGAAGAGTAACCCAAGGTTATGAAAGGACTTCGTGATTCACCGAAAAGATTTCTTCACTGAATCATTTGATCTAACATGGGTTAAGTAATACATTCTATGGCTTGGAGTTTCCTTGTAGTAACGTATTCACTGAGTGGTCAAGGGTTAAGTGATTGCTGAGAATGGTGGGACTGATTACCATGTGTTGCTAAGGTGTCAGGTTTTGATTGGCCATGGATTATAGGTATGCAGACATGTCAGTGGGGCTAAGGATTTCTAAGTTTAGTGGGTTCTGACACTATCAGAGCATCAATGATCGACATGTGATCTTAAGGGTTTTCTCTGACACATGCAATTTTATGATGACCTTTGATCTCTTTCAGTGTTAGATGGTTGTCAGAGCAGGGTTAGATTCTCCATTTGATGGTTGTCTTATAATCTGAAAGACTCTTTTGGCTCTATGTGAACTTTAGATGACCATCAATCTTCTTGATGCAAGCCTAGTGTAAATTTTTTAGTCTTTTTGATGGATCTGATAAAGAGTTAGCGGTGTCGATAAAATTCAAGGGTTTCACTCTTTCACGTAATAAAATGGTGAAGTGCTAAAAGGTCTAGTGATTTGGTGAACAAGCATTTGCATAGTAGCTAAATAAACTGGCAGAGGAAAAATGTTCAGCGAACTAGTGAAATTCCTACAGTCCCTCATTCACCAATTATGAACCGAGGTTAAGTGTTTTCCTTTGTTCGCTGATTCACTGAGGTTAAACATGAGTTAGGGGTTTCATTTCGTGAATGTGATAGCTTTGTCGCATGGTCGCTAAATGTAACCAGGATTCCTATTAAAGGTAGATCATAAAGCTCATGAAAGGGATAGATCGGAGGGTCAAGATATAAAGCTGATTCAAATTTGAATGTCGACCACCGATTTTCTACTTGAGCCATAAAGTAACCATTGCAGTTTGAATTCAAATTTCCAGAGGGTTTCCAGCAACAGAAAGGACTAGTTTTTAATACTTTCACGATCGGATTTGATTAGTTTGGTGGTGTCGATTGTTGCAGTGTGGTCCAGTGAGTATGATGATTGATTGCAGGGAGTTTTATGCCATGGGGAGAATGAATAACGACACTCGAGGCATGTTGCAGGGGTCAAATCAGATGAGTTTGCAGGAATTTCTTGATCTTCAGTACATTTCTAGAGGATTTATCATAAGTAAAGATTGATTTTGGATCTGATTGTAGGGGTTGCTTGGTTTTCCCTCCCAATGTATTAATTTTTGATATGTTTGAATTGTATGGTGAGTGGAAACCCTAACCCTTACCCTAGTTATCCATAGCTTGTTGCATCCTAACTTGTTTGGGATTCCAAGGTAACCAATGGTATATAGTGTTGATTTTGTGATTTTGTAGGGGTTCCAGTTTTGAAGTTCAAACTCAGTCTTGAGTTTCTGGTTCCAAGGTTTTGTAATAGTTTTTGACTCATTGTTTGTTAATGAAAGAAGAAAGTTGCAGGTCTAAGCTATAGTTTGCAAGAAGGGTTCCTTGTGGTTCATTGTATACACAAAAGGGATTCATCACACTTAATATAAATATCTGGTTCTTATCTCTCCTTTGTGTCAAGTCAAGTAAGCTTTGAGTTTTTTGGCTCATTACATATTGTTTGTATGTATGTATCTTCATTCTTGAGTTTTAATCTAGGATTGGATTAAATTATGCTCTAGGTGGGATATGGGTTTGCCCTTGTCTATGTAAGGATGTCTTGTAAGCAGTAAAGATTAGGATAAATGTATTTATGGCTATTAATTCTCAAGTATTCTCAAATCTGTGTGTCTTTGTGTCTAAGGACTCTTGCCTAATGGATGAGGCACTGGCCTAAATGAGTATTCCTCTTGTTAACATACACTAGTTGAAGTTATTGCATCCCAAAAATATTGAAATCAATAACCTTTTTAAGCTTTAAGTAGTTGGTTGTGTGGTTTTGTCACCATATAGTAATGGAGAGTCAATGAATGTGGGGTTAGAATTTAGTACTTTCTTACTATGAGTCTATTTTTTAGGCATAGTCTTTGGTGTGTGAAGTATAGATTTCACTGGGTTAGGTGCACCTGATTTGGTTTTGCAGAGGTAGAAGTGAAGAGGGAAGTCTTGTCCCTATAGTTGGTCCAGTTACCCTGAGATCCATATTCATTTTGGAACTAACCACTCCTAAAATCTATCTGAGGGTATATTGGTAGCCTAAGAGCATAAGTGTCCATTTTGAACACCAACACCATCTTAAAGCAGCTTCCTTTAAAGTAGAAGGAAACAAGTTCATCTTGTGGGCATCAGTTGTGTAGTCATAGCTTCTACAGAGGATGTCAAACTCAAAAAGGAATGTCTCAGGGTCCTCTATGATGAGGCCATAGAATTTGGGTAATGCAATAGTAGGTATATTCTTCAAATTTTGGTTAACCTGCTGGTTAGGAATAGGAAAAGGGAAGGTAGGCCAATCCATTCTTGGAGGAGGACCTTGTGGTGGTGGTTGGTAGATAATGAGAGCATGTGGGTTATCCTGATATTCTACGTTAACAAATAGGTCCTTCAGATTGTATTATTCTTTAGAGGTTGAAGGTAAAGACAATTGTTCATATGCATCCGCAAATACGTTCTCAAATGGTTCTTCTTCTTGTATGTTCTCAGTTTCGGGTTCCTCATTTTTTGGATTAAGAATGTTAAATGGTTCTTCTTCTGGCACAATGTGAGGAAGGAATCTCCAAAGATGGTCCCTACGTCTATGCATGCAAATAACACAAAATGGAAACTAACTATATGACTTTAGGGTTGAACTAAATTGACACCATCCCCAGGAACGGTGCCAAAAATGGTTGGTCAGAATAATACTTCAGTAATCCCAAGGATTGGACATCCTTCATAGTGATTCTATGGGTAATAGCATCAAATGTTTACTTAGAGTATCATGCTGAGCTTCATTTAGCTTCATTTAGAACTTTATATATATATATATTTCTTTAGTCTTGAAAGTATCAAATACACACATAGTCATAGCTTAGGAGCATAGAAACTCTAAGTATTGTTAATGAAAACCCATGAGATGCTTAAGTCTAAGCCAGGAAATCATAAATAAAACAGTCCATAAACTGGGCTAATCACCAATTATTGAGGCTAATATCGAGGGTTTTCTGTGATTGCTGATGACATGGACATTTTTAATCCTTTATGTTGGAAGGTCATGTGATTATCTTCGCTATGCCCCTCTTCAAGATACCATCAAATGGTCTTAGTTTCTATCTATATTTGGTTCTTTGGATTGGTTTGTACATAGCCAGAACCTTTTGGAAATTTGTGGTAGGACCTCATGTTTGACATTGTATTGAGTCTTCAAGATGGAGTACTATGTTTCTGGTATTTTGTAATGGGTCAGCAGGCTAAATTTTTTTTTTCATATTTCCATCCTTGGTATAGTGGGGTTTTTTGGGACTTTACTAGGAGGTTGATTTGTAAGCTCATGCATATACGCATGCTTCATGTATTCGGGGTTAAGATGCAGAATTGTAATGGCTTATTTTATGGCCTTGGAGTTTTGGGGTAGTTCTTAGGTTTTGGTACAGATAAAAATTTATTGCATACTTTGTATTATGATGGGTAATGAACTAATTTTTTCTTTTCTGGTTCTTTTCTCTAGGAGCCCTTTTTGAACCAAATTATTAATATAAATATATAAGTTTCACCAAAAATAAAATAAAATTAGGAAGCACTGAAACTACTCTAAATTTTATTTTTCTATACCTTTTAGCACTAAAATACTCTAATTATATTCTTGGGACTAATCACATCATGGGTTCAATTGGGACCGCATTGGGATACACATATTGAAATATTTTGATGTGATTTTGCACTCCTTTTATAACTAGAGATCTCATAATTTCATGAAACATAATACATGGCAATAACTAATAACATATGTGCAACTCCTCTCAAAATAAAAATGCAAGTAAAAAATGGAGAAGTATTAAAAATTTTAATTTTATTCTTTCCCTAACTTAGTGATTTTGATAATCTCAATTGTGCATAGTATGAATACTTCCATAGTATGAATTTGAATAATAAAAAATCTTAATGAAGGACCTTACCTATGATGGTCTCCACTAAGTAACTTGTGGTTCTATTGTTTGTGTTGTCTCTATTGGACCCCACAATTAAGATTCAATACACATTATTCAATAAGATTAACAATGAAGCATAATAAAATATTGAAAAGTGTGGTACCTTATTGAGCTTCCCTTTATTTTAAGGATATTTTAATATTCTCTACTTAATAGGGCCAACCACGTGAAGGTGGAAGATCATTTGGCCCCTTGCCCCCACCCCTAACATCACTCTAAATTCTCCATTATCATACAACATTCATTCATTCTTGCATCCATTAATAAAATATAACATTCATTCATTATCACATAACATTCATTAACGTTCATTAACACATAAGATTCATTAACATTCATTCATTAACACATAATATGATTACAATAATTTCATTTTTTTTAAGCTAAGTAAAGACAAAGTGGACCATTGTTTTCTTCATCATTTTTCCCCTCTTCTACTGATCTTAATGTATGCCTAGTGACATGATGTGGCAGCCTATTCAAAGGGGTGTCCGCTACAATAAAAAAGAAATGTGTTAAATTTATATTTTTAATTATTATTCTTATAATTATCTTATTGATTAAAAGAACATTATAAGGGTTCTCTTTACCTAATGGGGCCACATCATCTTCCAGATCATGTGGTCTAGCCTCAGCCTCAACATACTAAACAACCTCAAAATCCTCTAGAGTTGAAACACAAAAGGTTACATTAATCAATACACTAATTATAATTAAATTCATTTAAAATAATAACATTGGTCCCCTTTACCTGATGGGGGTACATCACATTCCCGATGTACTTATCCAGCCTGATCATACTCAACTTGTTCATCATGCTCAACATGGTCTAAATTAAAAATAGAATAGGTTACATTCATTACTACATCAATTGCAATTAAAGATGTTTAGTTGTATTAATAATTACACAAAAAGTTTTGTATCACACATGAATACCTCTAGTACCAAGATGCACACCATGATCTTCATCATGTGAAGGTTGTGTTCCACCCTCAGTAGGATACATTCTAATTTCATGTGCATTGTTAGCATTGTTTTCTTATTAAAATAAATATAGTCACTTTATGATGGAAATTAATATCGAATAGATTTATCAAGTATTCAATTTTGAATAATCTTCATTTATGTTATTTAGCTCCATTTTGGATGCACTAGAAGGTTTTGTTTTCCCACTCAAGACTTTTAGGCTTTCATCCACAGCTACATAGCATTGTTGGAAGGAAATATTCATGTCATATTCTGTGGGCATTCTATTGAACTCAAAGCCCTGCATTTTTGCATAATATCATGAATTTTTCTTCTATTGTGTGATTAAAAAAATTGTTTGCAATTTATTATTTTGATGCAATATTTCATTTATTAATACCTATAATTCATGTGACAACTTTCATATAACCACTAGAGGCAATTTTTTGATGCCCATTCTTTTATACTCTTGCCTTTGTTTCCTTCGATGTGTTAGGAAGCCTATGAATTGTTTGAAATACATTAGACTACGTAAAAATAAAGAGTAATTAGTACAAAATTACATTATTAATGGTATCACATACCTTCCTTGGCCTAGTGGTGTATGCCCTTTGAACTCTTTTCAACCTCCTTACCATCTGAAACTAGGTCCCTCCACTCCCTCTCTATAATCATGGTGGGATGCTCATACTTTCTATTCTTCTATAAATGTGACCTATATTGGTACCTCATATACTTTAGATATGTACCATCTTTCTGAAGGACCTTGGTTTTATTGAATGTGTCATTTCTGAACAACACAAGTAAATGGTTTATGAGTTCATCTATTAATTTTTTATTTTGGGAATTCCACCATCTATGTATGATGGGCCCAAAGATCTTGAATGTAATATCATTTAGAAATTAATTAAAAACATCATTTCTTGCAAAAAAAATTCATGGGATCATTAGTCCAGAAAGAGTGATCAATAAGTAAATTACAATTGGACTATATATAATAATAATTTTAAAGTACCTGTAACCTTCTCTATATTTATGAGAAGGAGATCATCAATCACCAAAAATGTGACCAACAATATTCTCCTACTAGTACTATGGGAAGATCAAGGAAATGCTACAAAAATATTGTAATTACCCTTCTTATTCTCCTTCTATAATTTCCTACAAAACCGATGTCAGTACAAAATATCACACAAAATATATATGACTCATACTCTACTATAAGTTAGTAAGGGGGAAATTTGACCCTTAAGGTTGCCTCTAGGCCGGGCTTCACAGAATTCCCAGCTTGAGAGACATTCACTCCCTCTAAGCAATCAGGCTATCGACATGTCATCCCTAGAGTACTGCCCATAAGAATCTCTTGGAAGTAGCTTAATGCATTCCAAGCCTACACATATACATATGACTAGTCTTCTGTATATATACTGCCTACGTGAGATAATAATCTCGAGACTAGGGAAATGTCTTAATTTCCTCTAGCCCCCTCCAGATACAGGGATCCATCCGTATCATCCATTGTTGAGATATTGAATCTCGAGACTAGGAAATTATCATAATTTCTTCTAGCCCCCTCCAGATATGAGGTCCATCTTTTAATGAATACTTTATTCATTCTTTTTATGGCCCATATCATCCACAATAATTATAATACAATTATTTGTGATCCATAAAAGAATACTAATATTCTGAAGTTTAAATGTAAACATAAACACACACACACACACACACACACACACACACACAGATATATATATATATATATATATATATATATATATATATATATATATATATATATATATATATATATATATATATATATACTCTGAAGTTTTAAATATAAACATAAATAAACATATATATATAATGAATAAATAATATATGAGTTCATACCTTAGACTATAGTCCCTGCTGATTGTCTTTTTCGTATCCTCCAGATTATTACCTTTTTATTTCTTATTCTTTTGTATATGTTTCTTTTTTTTTATTCCATATTTTTCTATTATCAAGTGTATTTTGTAATTATTTTTCTTTTAATATTCTCCTACATTTTCTCCTTCATTCTCTCCTATATTTACTCCATTTTCTCCTATATCTCCTCCTTTATTTTCTCCTCTCCCTTTTTTCTAAAGTGTTGGAAATCATTTTATATTTCTATCTCCAAAAAGTCACGACTATATGACTAATAATTGTATCCCTTAACACTATGGTAATTTATTATTTATTATTTATTCTCATTGCTTCATAATTAATCTCTACACTTATTCCCTTAAGTCACACATATATTCTTCCACTATATTATCTTTCGTTTGTTACTAATATAATTAATGAATATCTATTTATTAATATCATTATTTACTAGTGATCTTTGATTATTTGTAACATTATTTATATGTTTATTATTATAATGATTTATATATGTTATCTATATATTGAATCCAAAATGAGATATATACATTTATTTATTTATTTTGAGTGAACCAAATTATATAATATATCAGTTATGGCTTTAGTTTGGTACATATTGATTGATTAATATTGTTTTATAGATTGATCAATATGATTTATATTAATTCGGTAATATTATGTATGTATGTATGTATGTATGTATGTATGTATATTTTAAGTAATTAAACTATTGATTAATAATGTTGATTAATCAATATAGTATTAATTAATATTTAATTATTGATTAATAATAATTGAACATAATACACAATAAGTTATATTTGTATGTCAATTATGGTCCATAACAAAAATTGGCTAATAATAGAAAATGGCTTAATCGCGATAATAGCCACCATTTACATAAGGGCCGATATAGACAACTCATCAACCAAGCATATTGATCATTTCAGTCTTGGTGTCAAAAGATTGCCATTTAGATGAAGATAGTTTATTTTATTTATATCTATTGATATTTTATTTATTTATATTTAATAAGATAATAATATATTTATCAATATTACATTGATTAATATACTATATATTTATATATTTATATTATATCATTATATATATAATATATTATGTTATATCATAATATATTTATTATTATCAGTGAATTTTATTATTATTACTAATATATTAAATAATTAAAACATTATTATACTCCTTTCTAGAAATATATTGTATTATATCAATTAATATATGATATTAATGATATAATTAATTTTAATAATAAATTAGTATTTTTAATCATTAATTAACTTTTTATTATTAAATTCCTTTAACGAAGGGGGACATTACAAATATCACCGTGACTACTAGAGTGGCCTTCACATCCACCATGTTCTCATAGGTAGAGTGTGTAGTACTTGATGCCTATGTGTTGCATGTTTCTTACATTTGAGTCAGCAATATAGGAATGAATGATGGGGTCAGATAAGGTGGTGTATGCATGGGAACATCACCAATAGTTGAACTAATCACAATGCCCTCATCATGGCCAACAACATCACGAGAATGCAAAAAATCCTATAAAAATAACACATATTTTAGTTCATGACATAAAAGAGTATAAAATATAAACTGTGAATGAGCTTACGTTATAATTAAAGATTTGATGACAGATTAGTTTCATATTTTGTAATCTCTCTCAATTGTTTCACCCTCTCTTTTATCTCATTATGGAATATGTGATGTCATCATCACATAACAATGATTCCACCTCTATATTGATATTTTCATCTACTGCAAGTTCATTTATCCTAACATCAACCTATGAAAAGAATATTAGTAACATTATCAAAATTAATCCAAAACCCTAACAAAAAGAACATAATAATATAGTATTTTACTTGTATATAATTTGTGCAATTACAATGAGACTAACCTCCTAGTTAGAACCGCAAGGAGATGCATCCTGAATTGTGCAATGGGTTGGAGCCTCCCCCCTTACAATCAATGTCACACAATGGAAAAAATTAAATATAAAAAAGCATTAGCAAAATGAAACCAATAGACTTACAAAAAAAACATAATAATAAAATGGTATATTGGATTCATTTGGTTAAAATGGTATATAGTACATACCTCCCACATAGTAAATTTGTTTATATCTATACAATTCAAATTATAATCAATTAGAAGCTCTTCCCCTGCACTTATTGGTTTTATCGCATATACGAATACATGGTTTCTCTTGCATTCCTTGAATCTGCAATTTGGTTGCCTATTTGTTGACCCAAGTCGTGTACTATTTATAAACCCTGTAATATTCCCTATTTCTTTTGGTCTTCCATAAATGTACATAGCCACTCTTTTACTTTGATCATTATCTTTTAGTTGTATATAACTTGCTGATAGTGCATACCTACGCATACTTCATGTATATCAAACTAGTCGCATCCAATCTTTATAAATGTAATAGGGGCCAACGTACTCCATCAATTAAGAAACTTTATTGTAACATACCTTTATATCATCCATGGAAAATAGGCCCAAACCATGTAATGATGATGGTGTTATGCGATATATCCTCTCTTTAACACAAAAATCAGTATTTATTGGAGGAAGTTCCTTGGGTACCCATTATTTTTGTAGATGTTTGTTCCTCAAGGGCACCTCAAAGTTTCCTATTCTATCATCATCATAAGAACATGACCCCCCTTGAGCGATAGAAAAGTCCATGCATTTACATAATTTTATTCTAATCTTTTGACCTCTAGTTGATCTCCCTCTTTTAGACCTACTACATGTCTCGCTTTTGTCTTCTCTTCTTGAATTTCCCTGTCTCGAGGAAGAAACATCTGAAAAATAGCTATTTGGTGGTACCTACACTCCATCAAATAAGAGAGATAGTTGGTAGAGGGTCAATTTTTATTGTGAGAGGAAATAAATTTTAGGATTCCATGGAGAGAACAACAAGAAGTTATAATTTACTAGCCAAAAAACTATTATAAAGCTAAAAAGGAAGAGTACCTGATAGTGGTCTCAATAATATATATATAGCCAACATTGAATAGACATATATTGAGTGATCATAGAGAGACAAAGTTTGAATAAATAATTGACCAATGACATGGATACAATATGTAGGTACATCGATGACACTAGAATGTTCTTGAGTGAGTGACAATGGAGTTTTTATAGGCAAATCAATATCATGTGTACATTGTCTCTAAGGTGATATTATGGCTATCATGAATTAGTAGTGGATCTAAGTAGAGTATGGTTATCAATACACACAAGGATCCTATAGAATAGGCTAGTTGTGTAGACAACTCTACTGAATATATAGGAGGGTCATGAATGTGGAATGATCTATACCATGTTGATGTCAAGGTGGTTTAGATGAGAAAAAAATCAAAGGTTTGACAAAATATATTTGCTAAAGCATGGCTTATTATTAACCCACTCCAAGATTGGTGTAAAGAGAAAGCAAGAAAATAATGAAGGGTTTCTATAAGGTGTATTAACTTATACCTGCTGATCTATGAGAAGAATCATTGCCTTTCCTTTGTCTAGACTATGCAAAATCCTCACCAAAGGTGTTTAGGATTTCTTTACTCAATTACATATTTCCATCAAGGGTGATAGAATCACACAAAATATATATACATGTAATCAACACCAACAATTGAGCATCATACGCATTACATTTGTAATTTGATAAAAAAATACATTATTTATATGGGAAATAATACAAACATGTGTTTAGCATCAATAAAATAACATCATAAACATTGTATATATTTTTTGTTCCTTTCCTCTCCTTTATCTAGAGTGTGAAGGAACCTTGTCAAAAGGGTTCAATATGTCTTTACTCAATTACATGTTTCCACCAAGAGTGACAAAATTGCACAAAATATATACATGTAATCAACATCAACAATTGAGTAGCATAAGCATTAAATTTACAATTTAATAAAAAATACATTAAATATATGAGTAATAATATAAACATGTGTTTAATATTAATAAAATAACATCTATCTAGAATGGGCATGATCCTTGCCAAAAGTGTTCAGGATGTCTTTACTCAATTACCCATTTCCACCAAGGGTGACATATATGAACAAAATATATAAATGTAATCAACACCAGCAACTGAGAATCATAACCATTAAAATTTTAATTTAATAAATAATACATTAAATATATGAGCAATAATACAACTTTTTGCCAATTTTTTGTATCAATATTGTAATTTTTGTTTCTTTTACTTCAATGACCCTTATAAATTTTCATACATGACCTATATGACTTAGATGAACTAAAAACATCATTTTTATGCCATCTCCATCTTATTTGACTAGTTTGACCTGACCTTGACCACTAGGGCTTAATAGGCCAAATGGTTACATAGTGGGTCACTGGGCCTTACAATTGAAATCTAATGCATGAAAAGACATGTTTAAGTCTAGACATGTTTATTGAGTCCATTCTAAGAAGGATAAAATGAAAATTTTAAAGTGTAAGACCTAAAACCATAATGTAATCATTTGGCCTATAAGGCCCCAGGTTTGTCAAACTAGTCAAACTGGTCAAATAGGGGTAGGTGAATAGGGTTTTGGAGTAGTGAAAAGGTAGATGAATAGGGAATTGGAATAGTGTTTATAGGTTATTTCAATCATATTAATCATGTTTTCAAGGTTTCTAAGGTCAAAAGATGTAAAAATGTCACTGTTGCGTCAATATTGCAAAACTTGTCAATGACAAATTTGCAACATTCACATTAGTATATGGCCTAATTAAAGACCAACAACCAATTTTGTTAAAAATGGTTGTAAACAATTCCAATCATTCTTTGTAAACATTTAAGATGTAATAGGATCCAATTAATAGTCAAAATGTCAAGATGTTAAAAATTACAATAATGTTGCAAAAGTTGCTTGACAACTATTACAACATTTACAAAAATGATGTTAATTAAGGATCCAACTGATCAACCAAGTTTGGAATTGATTGAATCAATTGTAACTACTTAAAATATGTTGAAATACCCTCCTTGGGTTGAGGGTAAGGTATGATGTGAGTTTTGAGACCAAAATTCAATATAATACTTATTTGAAACATCCAAACTCGGTTATCTTGTTGGTCAGACTTTAATTACTCTTCACCATAGATTTATCTTAGTCTATAGTCTAGATTAGAGATCAAAATGGGATGGATTAATTTTAATTTAATTTTTGTTGGAGATCCTGCCAAAATATTTTACCAATTCGTTAAAAATTGCCAATAAACCCTAAAAGTTAAGGATTTTGGGAAAGATTTGGTCCTTACTTTGTTTTTAACTGTTGGAAAAATCTCAAACCTTGGATTATTTTAATCATGTGAATACTCATTCAAATGAATGTGGTTCTAGACTAATTTCTTTTTTCTTATGAAATATATTTGATGCCCTAGTAAGTCTGGTCTAATGAGTTTTCCTGATTGCAAGAATATAATTTTATGTTTTGATCAAAGACAAATCTGCTTGAAGTATCCAAATGTTGTAAGGAGTGGAATAAGGTTATGAAAAACCAAAATGATTTTTTAAATATTTGTGACAATTATCTTTGATTTTTTTTAATCTCTATTTAAAGTTCAATGTTTGAACCATCTTAACTTTGTGACAATTGCAGTCAAGGGGTTTCCTTTTTATTAAATGCAATTGTTTCCATTTTTGTTATAAATTTGTGAGATAGGAACTTGTTACTTTTAAGGGTCATTATCATCCAGAAGATGTCATGGATTTTTTTTGAGAATCATTCTATTTGTGAAATAAAGAAGTTTTCCTTGTAAAAGTGTGGTAAGATAGTTCTAATCACTTGGCTAGTCAAAAGACTAACAAGATAATGTGTATTGCACTTGGTATGTTTGTGAAGGTTAATCTTTGATCCCTTAAAATTTCTAATTCAAAGATAATTAAGTAAATGAAGCCTCTTTCACATGTGCTTGTAGACACGTAAAAATGGACAAAGTGCTTTTAAATTGCAAAAATCAATGAAATGGCTCAAAATCATCAAAATGCATTAATTCAATAAAAAAGGGATCAAATCAATTAAAATGGACATAATTAAATCAAAGTTGGACAAAACCAATTAAAGTAAAGGAAAAATCAAATGAGGATGTTAAATAATTAAATCAAAGCTTAAAGGGGTGAAAAACACTACATAATTGATTTTAATCAATTAGTTGTATAGTTGTTTAAATCAAAAATCAAAATGAACCTATTACCCTTACATGGCTAAATTTAATTAATTAATTGAATTTAATAATTCCTAATATCTTTCAACAAAGTTGGGAAACCAATGAGAATTGAGGACAAAAAGACACAAATCACTCAAAAAGGATGAATCTCAATCACTCATTCTAAAGTTTCAATCTCAACCACTCAATCTTGTCCTTTTGTCCAAAGCTTTGAGACAAACCTTTAAATTGTCCCCCCATTTATGAACAAAGAAAAGTATTTGACTGAACCAAGGGTTAATCATGATTACTTCACTTCACCCCCTACCCTTTGGAATTTACTATAAATATGAAGCATTTTGAGAGAAATGGATATCTTAGAAATTCATTTGCAAAACATTGTTACTATAAGCAATTGAAGAGCATTCTAAGAGCGTTTAGAGCATTTGCATTATAATCTTGTCAATTTGAGCTAGAATCATCATTATAGAAGCATTGTAAAAGCATAGAGCAGCATACATTCTCATTTTAGAAGTGTTGCTAGTGGAGATTTGAGCTGAGAGCTTCACTTACCACCTCTTTCTAGAGAGCCATGAGATGCTATAGATCTTAGCTTCATTTTTAAATAGAGTTGCATTGTATTTACTTTAGAATTGTTACGAATTTGATCTTAATTTCATAAAGGTGATTATCTGTTAGAAACTGTAATTGAAGCAATTGTGAGAAGGGAAAGAAAGGATGGTAACAATAGCACCTAGGGAAAGGTTGACTTATCTTGATACTGCAAAGTGTACTTGACTATGTTGTACAATGATGGGACACTGTATTGTTTATCTTAGTAAGATTGATGACTAAACTATTATGCTTAACCGAGAAAAAATGAAGAAATCATGTTTAAGTTGAGTTATGTTAGTGTCGACCGAGTTAGTGTATGCCGAGAAAAAATCTAGTGTTGATCGAGTATCAGTTAATTGCCAAGGAAGACAATATATGCTAAGGAAACAGTCTTAGTAGTGACCAAGCATTTTACATGAAGACCAAGTGGATGATCATAGTATTGACTGAGCATCAGCATTTTTATATTTGAAGAAAATTCAGATTTGGATCTGACATTGTTGAATTCTTGGATTATGTAAAATGTGTAGACTTTATTTATTGATTGTATGGAAGCATTTAATGCTTTGTAAAATGTTTTATTGTAAATCTTTAGGAGATTTGAGATGATTCTAGAAGAGGAGAAAAACAACATGAAGTGGGTAGATTCAATGAATTTGACCTAACCCTAAGATCTAGGAAGGAGATTAAGCGGCAAAAGATAAGTTAACCTAACAGAGAAAAGTATTAAGGGAACCTAAACATTAGGTATGAGAATGCATGGGTGAAGTAGATGCTAGAAGAACAGTAAGTTTTATTGAGTGTATAAGTGAAAAGGTTGAAGGAGGAGTGTGGTGATTTCTTGAAGAAAAGTTCCAAGAAGATCAGAGATGGAGATGGCAAAGTTTCAAAGTCAGTAAACCAGCATTTGTGTATGGAATTGGATTTGATATTTGCAAAGTGAGTTGTATGTTTTTCAGATCAATACTGTTGCTACTTTCTAACCATTGTAATGGTTAAAATATTTTTAACAGAGGTTGACCTAACAGTCATATGTTAAATCCTTTGAACAAGCTTGCATTCTAATGGAGTGTATGTAAGTCTTGTAACAAGGCTCAGTTTTAACAGGGTGATTGAAATCCTTTAAGCAGGTCACACCTGACAGTGTGTATTGTAATCTTTGACAGGGTTGCCTTTTAACCAAGCTCACTTCAGAAGAGTGAAAATAATAGTAGCATGTTACAAAGTGGTTTTTCCCATATTGGGTTTCCACTATAAATCCTGGTGTCAATACTTGTGTGAATGTTTTGGTTTGATCATTTCTATGTTTTACAAGTTAGTTATAGCTGGGTAGTGGACTGCAGTGTTATATGTTTCTATTATTGAATTAGTAATGATCGAGTTTGTTTTGGTTGCTTGATCTAATTTAAGGAAAAAATTTTGAAGTTATTTTATACATCAGGACTTGAGAACAACTGATTCACCCCCCCTCTCTTTTGTTCTAAATCATATTAACAATTGGTATTAGAGTTGTGTTTCTTATTAGTGTCTACAAAAAACAAGTTTAAAGGGACTTGAAGAAAATGATCAAGATGTATAAGAAGGAGGTATCGAAGCTGAACAAGGAAAACTTCCTTGCATGGAAAAGCTTGATGAAGTTGCATCTGGCTGGTATTGATGATTTTGCAAAATACTATATTGAACATGACTATGTCACACTTGTTGCACCTTTGACTACTGAGGAAATGAGAGCTAAGTAAGAACATAATTAGGCAATGCTGGAAATTGCATCTGCCCTAAGCTATCTAGAATTTGAGGATATTAAGGACTGCCCAACTACTAAAGATATGTGGGACACTCTTGTAAAGATCTCTGGTGGTGATCTATATGTGCTGAAAGCTAAAGCCGAGAGTCTCAGAGGTAAGTTTGATGAAATGAGAATGAATGAAGATGAAAACATTGCACAATATTGTGGTAGAATAAAAGAAGTTGTGAATGTTATTAAAGGAGCAAATGGAACTATTGATGATGAGACCATAATTGGAAAAGTGCTAAGAACTCTATGTCCTATATCTGCTATTAAGATCTTAGCTATTCAGGAATCTAGATGTAACTCTAAATATGTGCTTACCTTGGAAGGTTTGATTGGAAAACTGACTACTTTTGAATTGTCTAATTATGATAATTACACCGTTGGTAGTATTGGAAATGTTGAATTTTCTTTTAAGTCACAGTTAGTTTTGAACAAGCCTAAGAAAGAAAAAGAAAGATGCACCAATGAAAGTGAAAGCGAAAGTGAAAGTGATAGTGACACTACTGATGAAGATCTTGAAGATCTAGAAGCTCTTATGGCTAGAAGACTGAGAAGAGGAAAAGGAAAATATAAAGGTAAACTCCCTATTATATGTTTTGCATGTAATAAAGTAGGTCATATAGCTGCTAGATGTCATGACAGGAAGGATAAAGATGAAGAAAGAAACAATAGACACAAAGATAGAAGAGATGAGAAAGGCTACCAAAGGTACAAAGACTACAAAAGAAAAGGTAAGAAATCTTGTTACATTGCTGAAGAAGAGACTGACACTGATAGTAATGATTTTGAAATTGAGGTAGTCTATGTTGCAATGAAAGATGAATCTGATAAGGATGAGAAAACTACATTGATTTCCTATGTGAACAAGAATGACAAATGGATTATATAAAGTGGTTGTTCAAATCACATGACTGGTGACAAAAGTAAGTTTGAGACCTTACATCATTATAAAGGTAAAAGTGTAACATTTGGTAATGATGCACCATGTCCTATTAAAGGAAAAGGATTGATTAAACTAACTGATAAAATCTCTTGTGAAAATACTTATTGGGTTGAAGGATTGAATTATAATTTGCTAAGTGTTGCTCAGATCAACAAAACTAGTTACTAAGTGGAATTTCATCACAAGAAAGCTAAGATATTTGATGCTACTAGTGAACTGATTGGAAGTGGTGAGCAGACTAGAGGTAATTTGTTCTATCTTGACCTATCTGAAGAAATATGTATGATTGCACAACTTGATGACATTTGGTTATGGCATAAGAGGCTATGTCATGTTAACTTTGACAATCTGGTAGAGATAAGTAAGAAGAAGAAAGTAAGAGGCCTACCTAGATTGAAGAAACCTGAGAATGTGATGTGCAAAGAATGCTAGTTAGGAAAAATGACTAAGTCAAGTTTCAAGAGAAAAACCTTTACTTCTAAACACATTTTAGATTTGGTTCATACTGACCTTTGTAGACCTATGGGTATACAAAGTTACTGTGGAGCTAGATATTTTATCTTGTTTGTTGATGATCATACCAGGATGATGCATGTAATGTTTCTAAAAGAAAAATCTGATGCTTTTCAATTTTTTAAGTGGTATTTGGCTAAGGTTGAGAAGGAGACAAGTAGGAACCTGAAATGTCTTAGATCTGACTGAGGTGGAGAATTTACATCAAATGAATTCAATCTATTTTGAAATGATAGAGGAATCAAAAGATAGATGTCTACACCTAGGACACCTCCACAAAATGGTATAGCATAAAGAAGGAATGGGCATGCACCAGGTACAGATCAAGAAAGGTACAAATCTGACACCCTATGAATTATGGTATGGGCATGCACCGAGTGTTAATACTTTAGAATCTTTGGAAGCAAGTGTTACTTATTGAAAGACAATAGGAATGGAAAGTTTGATGCCAAAAGTGATGAAGGCATATTCCTAGGATACTCCACAAAAAGAAAAGCTTATAAGTGTTTGAAATCTAACACTAACAAAATTGTGGAAAGTGTGAATGTAAAAATTGATGAGTATGAAAAAAGAAATGAAGCCGACAACAAAAGAGAACCATAAGATTATAGATCTTTTGTGTACATTAAGGAAATAGAAGAGGTAGCTAACAGACTTGCACCTGATGTCGAGTTTCAGGCAAACAATGTCAAGCGATAGGAAATGATTGTCGAGCATCAGAAAAATAGTGCTGAGAGAGAACAAGAACATGTCGTGCTACAAGACAATGCTGCCAAGTATCAGGAAGAGGTTGTCGAGCATTTAGAAGCTGAATCTAAGAATCTTGTTGGGGAAACTGATGAAATAGAGGAGAAAAATGTTGAACCTATTTTGGAAAAATATGTAAGAAGACATCACAAGCCTGAACAGATAATTGGAGATAAAGACACTGGAATTTAGACCAGAAGCAAAACCAAGAATCCAACATGCTTACTATGTTTGTTTGAACCTAATAAAACTAAAGAGGCATTAGAAAATGAAGACTGGATACAAGTAATGAATGAAGAGATTGACCAGATTGAGAAGAATGAAACCTGGACTTTGGTGCTAAGACCTGCAGATAAGAATGTTATAGGAACAAAGTGGGTGTTTCAAAACAAGTTGAATGAAAAAGGTGAAATCACTAGGAACAAAGCTAGGATGGTATGCAAAAGCTATACACAAGAAGAAGGAATAGATTATGGGGAGATATTTTCCCCTGTAGCTAGATTGGAAGGAGTAAGAACTCTACTTGCATATGCTGCTTATAAAGATTTCAACGTATATCAAATGGATGTCAAGTCTGCATTTTTAAATTGTGTACTAGAAGAAGAAGTTTACATAGAATGGCCAGAAGGTTTTATTGATCCAAACAGAAGACACATGGTAAGCAAACTGAACAAAGCATTGTATGGATTGAAACAAGCTCCCAGAGCATGGTATGAGAGGTTGCATAACTATCTGATGCAGATTGGATTTTCCAGAAAAAATGACACAAGTAATTTGTACTTGAAGGATGAAGAAGGTAAAGGTATTCTATTGGCCAAAATTTTTGTTGATGACATTATTTTTGGTGGACAAGATGCATTGTGTAAAATTTTTTCAAAAGAAATTCAAACTGAATTTGAAATGAGTATGTTTGGTGAGATCAAACTCTTTATTGGTTTACAAGTATGTCAGATGAAGAAAGGAATTTTCATTACATAGTCTAATTATTTTAATGAAATACTAAAAACTTTTGGAATGGAAGATGCTAGACCAGTGGGAACTCCTATGGTTATTGGACAAAAGTTATATAAGAATGATGATGCTGCAGAAGTTAACCAGACTTTGTATAGATCCATGATTGGAAAATTGTAGTATGTTGTACATAGTAGACCAAATATTGCACTAGCTATTGGGATTATGGAAAGATTCTCTGCCAATCCTAAGGAAACACACATGATGGAGGTGAAAAGAATCATGAGATACTTGAAAGGAACTGCTGACTATGGGTTATACTATAAGAAGAATGACAAATTTGAACTTAGAGTATACACTAATGTTGATTGGGTAGGAAATGCAAATGACAGAAAGAGCACTAGTGGTGGAGCTTTCTTTCTTGGATAGAGATTAGTCTCTTGGACAAGCAAGAAACAAAATTGCATTTCCCAATCTACTGCTGAAGCCGAGTATGTTGCTGTTGCAGTAAACTACTCAAATTTAATATGGATAAAACAATTGTTGATAGGCATGAAAGAAGAAATCACTGAACCTATTTTTATTTTCTGTGACAACACAAGTGCCATCAATATTTCTAAGAATCTAGTGATGCACACTAAGACCAAGCATATAGAAATCAAGTATCACTATTTGAGGGAATTGGTACAAGACAAGGAAGTCTGAATGGAATATGTGAATACAAAAGAACAACTGGCAGACATATTCACTAAAGCTTTACCTAAAGAAGCTCATGAGTATTTGAGAAGTCACTTAGGGGTCCTTCCCCTAACTAAGGCTGCCTAGTCAAGCTAGGAGCACTACATCAAATATGCAACAACAGAATAATTGACAAATTGATGCAGAAGATTGTCACACTTTAGGACTGTCCTAGAGCTATGAAGAAAAAGAAAAGATAACTAATCAGTCATAAGCAAGATGACAGAGGGAGAAACACTGAGCTACACAAATATATCTACATCTGTTGGATGTAAGTTTTAGTTGTTGTTTTGGCATTTTTGTCAAAGGGGGAGATTGAACTGAAATGATATTATAACACATGAACTGAAGAGTAGGGATGATGAATAGAAATGAAAGATCAGGATAGAGGGAGATCCAAATACTTCTGATGGTCACAAAAGTGAGATTTAAAAATTATGAATTAGAATGAAGCTAAGGATATTATAAATTTTCTCTGATGGACATATAAGTTTTTGGATTGGTTGGTAATCCATGTGTTACTCAGGTGATATCATATGGTGTTGCCATCAATGCCAAAGAGGGAGATTGTTGGAAACTACAATTGAAGCAATTGTTGTATTGTCATTGATGTCAAACCTAATAGAGAAAAGTATTAAGGGAAACTAAACATTAGGTATGAGAATGCATGGGTGAAGTAGATGCTGGAAGAATAGTAAGTTTTATTGACTTTATAAGCGAAAATGCTGAAGGAGGAGTGTGGTGATTGCTTGAAGAAAAGTTCCAAGTAGATCAGAGATGGAGATGACAAAGTTTCAAAGTTAGTAAACCAACATTTGTGTACAGAATTGGATCTCATATTTGGAAAGTGAGTTGTATGTTTTTCAGATCAATACTGTTGCTACTTTCTAACCATTGTAATAGTCAAAATCCTTTTAACAAAGGTTGACCTAATAGTCATATGTTAAATCCTTTGAGCAAGGTTGCATTCTAATGGAGTGTATGTAAGTCCTGTAACAAGGCTCACTTTTAATAGGGTGATTGAAATCCTTTAACCAGGTCACACCTAATAGTGTGTATTGTAACCTTTGACAGGGTTGGCTTTTAACCGAGCTCACTTTAGAAGAGTGAAAATAATAGTAGCATGTTACAAAGTGGTTTTTCCGATATTGGGTTTCCACTATAAATCTTGGTGTCAATACTTGTGTGAATTTTTTAGTTTGAAAATTTTTGTGTTTTACAAGTTAGTTACAGCTGGGTAGTGGACTGCAATGTTATATGTTTCTATTATTGAATAAGTGATGACCGATTTTGTTTTGGTTGCTTGATCTGATTTAAGGAAAAGGTTTCATAGTTATTTTATACATCAGGACCTGAGAACAACTGATTCACCCCCCCTCTCTATTGTTCTAAATCATATTAGCATTATCATCATCACACAAATGGTGCCCACCCTGGGGCCCTAGGCCTCATTTTATCATTTTTATCATAATTTGCATGCTTGTATTGTCTATTTTCCATGATTATTTTGCATGAAACCTGTGAAGTCACGCTTATGGGTGATCTATTCATGCCTACAATCATTTTACTACCACCTACAATCTTTGTGCTAATGCTTGTTATCTAACCATTCACACTTGGCATACAAATTCTACACGGTTTTGAGTACTCAGTGTACACTAGGGAAAGTGCCTTCATAGAATTAAGGTTAGTCAATAAATGAGAATATTAACTAAATACAACCACAAAGAAATAGAGAAACTATTTAGCAAAATAATGACTAATTGAGCATCCTATGGATCTCTAACTAAGATTGTTAATGAATAGCTCTTAGCAAGCTTCCATTATTGATAGTCCTAGAATGAGAATAATAAAGATAACAATGCTATTGCTAACAATTAGATCAAAAGAAATGCTAAAATGCTTCTCAAATGCCTTTCTAAGCTCAAATTGCAAGAGGTTTAATGCAATTCTCAGATGTGTGGATGATGAATATGAAGGAATTAGGCCTTCCTTTTATAGTTTTTCCAATGGTAGGGGGTGTAGTTGTATTTGATCATGGTTAAACCTTGGTTGAGTCTTTGGTTCCACCCTTTGAAGACAAAAGAAAGTTTGTGTCCTCAAAGCTTGGGACAATTAGACAAGATCAATGGTCAAGATTCCTTTTCACTTTGAGTGAATGAAATTTAATTTGGCTTGATCCATGTGAATGCCTTTCTTTTATTCTCATTGGTTGATTGATTTTCCTCTCTTTGTGGTTGTTGAGAGTAATTGAGATTTATTAATTGATTTAAATGAATTTTTTTAGCCATGTACCCCTTGAATGGGTTGAATTTGATTTAATCCAAGACTATACAATTAATTGAATGAATTATATTTTGATTTGATTGCACTTGATTAAAGTGCTCTCAATTTTGATTTTGATTGAATTAAGATTTAATTTTTGTTTTGATTGGCTAATTGTGCATTATGATTCAATTAATTCAATTTTGTCTTGAATTTGCCTTGATTTGACTTGATTTATCATTCAATTGTCTTTGTCCATTTTTAGGTGATTACACTCTACAGTCGCTTAAAAATCATTCGCTCACACCTGTGAGATTAATGCATTCAGCCTTTGGTGATTAAAGTTATGCGTGTGACTTAGGAAGTATCACTTTTTTGCAATCTGTTATTGCCTACCTTTATGCTTTGCTTTGCCATTTTAAATAATAGTCCCACTTATAATCTTTCAATTCACACTTACTGTTATTAAATTGTTGCTTGACATAAATCATTTTTTGCAAGTTTAAATTTTGTTCACGCTTTGTGATAAATTGTTCACGCCTGTGTAATTTTTAGTATTGCTCATGTCACTTACTATCAGTAAAGTTACACCTACTAACAATTCATTCACACCTATTAGCTGGACAATGTCGCCTACTACCTGTTGTCTTTATTTACTGTTAAATTGATTAAATCATTTTCCTAACTCCCTGTTTACATGATTTAACACTAAATGAGCAATCATAGGAAATTACAGAAGCCGAAAAGTAGATTTAATCAAGAAGGAAAGGCTTTAACAAAGAGGATTAAGAAGGAGAACTTTGAGCACATTAAGGCTATTCTTGAGACTACACAAGAGGAGGACAATCAAGTATTTTAGAATTATCTTGCAATTGTTCAAGCATATAAAATGAAATTTGTCTCTTTAAATTGGATTTTTAGTCCTTAAATCAAGTTTTCCTTTGAAAGTTTGCAAATAAGTTCTCTAAAGATTCATACACAATGGTTGCTTCATTAATTTTTGATTTTGGTTTCCCCTCATTTTGAATGGTTGTGTTGGACTAACTTGTTGGAGGAGGGAGTGGGAACAATCACCACTAGGTGAGTAAAAGCAAGAGAAAAGGGCAAAAATCACAAAAAAAGTGCCTAGCCATTGCTAGCTACAAAGGAAAAGGTATTCATCAAATCAAGCTTGCACTTGCTTAAATTGTGGCATTCATTAAAATCTAGCTTAATTAAAATAAGGAATTTGACCAAACACCTCAATTATAAGAATCTCTTTGTTACGAGATTGAAAAAAAAGAACTTTCTTGCTTGAGTGTTTGAGGAACTAAAGAGAAAGTTAGGGATATGCTCTTCACCTTTTAGGTGAACCAAAATCCCAAAAGCTTAACCTTAATTCCATTTTCCTTGCTTTATGTGAACATTCTAGTTAAAATAGAGAATTAGTGGGCTTGCCTCCTGAGTTGTGCCTTAATGAGGTCGATGAGAGGGACAACCCAAAGTGGGATACGCTCACTTTTGTTGCAGGAATCCAACCCACTATAAATTGAAATGCATGCATCTTTAATGGGGTGTGTGACAAATGGATTTTAAATTTTTTGAATTTCCTCTAGTAGTCTTCACGGATTACACAAAATCATACCTCGGTGCGTGTGGGAAACCCCTTAACATACTTGGGGGATGAAAGTTTAAGATCTATTTGAACGGAAACCACAATAAATCCTAGATAAAGTAGCAAGACTACCTTTTAGAGCCATGTTAAGAGCCAAATTTGAATTTAGGTAAGCTACTTTGAATTCTTTCTTGTGTTATACTTGTGGAAACAATTGAGAATATACACATTATATTGTTTTAGGGACATGATGAAAAATTGATGTGTGTTGAGATTGTTTTTTTTAATTTTCAAACAAGAAAATTTCAAAGGACCTGATCTTAAAAGTTTAAAAAATTCAAAATCTTACAACCTGGTTAGAGAAGTGCCACCTGTGCACAAAATAATCCCACCTATCAAAGGTTCAGTCATGCTTGTGACTTATATGAAAATGTTTAGCAACAGTGAAATCACACCTAGAAAGTATTGAAACACGCCTGGTAAAACTAGAAAATCACCTATCAATAGGAAAGTGTCACCTGAATACCTTCAGTGTGTCACCTAACAATATACCAGTTCACACCTATGCAAAATTTAGTCACACCTACGCTCAGGTCAGTGACGCCCATAAATCTAAAGGGGCAAATAGAGAGTATTTGCAGGGGGGTCAGAAAATTTTGATCATATATTAGAATACCCTTTTCTGTGTTCTTACTGCTCCGACCGACCTTTAGGCCAGTCAAAAATCATGTTCTACATAATTTTTGTAAATTTTACAAAGGATTTGACCAAGGGCACGATTGATTCTTGTTTTCCAAGTGGTTTGTTCATGCCTGCTTTTACTAGATCCTGCTACGTCAAGAAAACTCTACAAGCGGATGGAACTTACTTAAGACAAGAGCTCCCTTACCCAGGAGATGATTATACCACTCCAAGAATACCCCAAAAATCACCCAAACAAGAAGTGGAAGACAACATGATGTACTATGGTATCTTGGGTAATAAAAGAAATAGTGGTATCAACCCCAATAACCAAGGTGATACAAATAATGGGGGCATTGACATGAATAGCCAATGCAATACCAATAGTGGAGGGGCAGATCAAAACACTCAAGGAATTGATACCACTCACCAAAGAATCAATACTCAACCAACCACTGATGATGCCACTGATGACAAGGTTGATGAAGCCATTCAATGCCCCTATTTCTTGAGACTCATGGAAAAAGAAATGGAAAGAGATAAAGCGAAGTATTTCATGGACCTAGCCCGAACATGTCTTAGACTTCCACAAGATTATGATGTGAATCAACTTAGACCACCCAAAGTTGAAGAAAGTGCCATTGACATCATGAAAAAATAGTTCAAAATATTTCAAATGTAACTAGATACAATTAAGCAAAGCGGGGATCCCAAACCCTTTTCTATCGAAGCATTGTGTCTGTTCCCATTTGATAGAAGTATAGTAATGGCACCATTCTCGATCAGTGTAGTGTTTCCCAAATATGACAAGTATGAGGGAACGTCAGATCCAAAAGATCACTTACATGAGTTTTGTGCATTGAGCTTAGATTTCATGCATGATACCACCTATTTAATGAGACTACTCCCAAGAAGCTTAGGAGACATGGATATGGAGTGGTTTTCTAAGTTACCCTTTGGCATAAAAACCTTCAAAGAATTAGCTTCAAAATTCATGGCCCATTACTCATACAACATCAAGCATGAGGTCACGATGATAACATTATGCAATACTAAACAAAAATATGGAGAGGAATTCCTCACTTTCTTACAAAGGTGGAGGACAATATTTTCTAGGTATCCTAGGAGTGTGCTTGAGAAATAAAAAATGGATATATTCATTAATAGTTTGAGCACCGAGATGAACTACCGATTGAGAATGCAATGTCCCAAGACATTTCAAGACCTCATAGAAAATGGAGTAACAATAGAAGAAGTGTTGGTTAAGAGTGGGGAACTAAAATTGTATAAAGATAACAAGAACAACTCTAACAACAATAACTCCAATAATGGCACCAATCAGAATAAGACTTGGGTCAATAGCAATAATTGGTATAAAAACAACAATAAGGGAGTAGTTAATGATGAGATTGTAGATTCTAGCAATGTGAAGGTGACTTCATTTGCTCTTACAAGAACACCTAACAAGGTGAATAATGCAAACTAGATCTCCAACGCACCTTCCAACAACAATGATAATAGTGGCAACCAAGGAAATAATCCAAGGAGTAATAAATTTGATAAATTTTTGGTGCCAACTCCTTAAAGGAACTTCACACCCTTGGGTGAACCCCTCGAAAAGGAACTAAAGACCCTCATAGCTAACAATATCATTACTCTACCTAGCATTCAGCCTTATGAGCCACACAACAAGCATAGTTGATGGAGTGCAAATAACCATTGTGAGCACTATAGAATCTGAGGGCACATGATAAATGAATTCTCATAGCTAAAGAATATAGTGCAAGACTTAATTGATAATGGCATGATCACCATTGATGGACCTCAAAGCAATCAAGACCATACAAAATTCAAACAACCCTTCTATAAACATGACAAAGGGGAGTCAGCTAATGGCAAGAAACAAAGTAGCAATAACATTAACTTTGTGCCACCTTACGATAACATTGTGAATGCTATAATAATCAAGGAACAATGCCAAAAAGAGACATCAAATGTTATTACTAGAGGGTAGACTTCAAGGATTACCCTACAAGGGGTTGCTCCTAAAATTATTAGCACTCTGCAGTCCAATATTGTGATCAGGCAATCTTCTATAGTAGCAAAACCTTATAGCTTGGTAGATCAGTTGCAAAGAACTCCAGCACAAATCTCTATCTTGGAGCTATTGAAGCTATCACCTAACCATAAGGAAATTTTAGAAAAATCTCTAGTAGAGATGAGTGTTCCTACTAACTTATAAGAGGGGAAGTTCCAAAACATGGTAGGTCATCTCATTGCACCTCATTGCTTGTCATTCTCCAACCAAGATGACATGTCTATTACTCATCCCCAAAACCTACCACTAAATATAGAGGTCTTGATTGAATGCCATAGAGTCAAAAGAGCTATCATTGATGGGGGAGCTGGCCTTAACATTTGCACATTAAGTCTTGTTAAATCCTTAGGGTTGTTCGAGTCTTGCATTGAGCCTACGAAAATAATCACCATAAAGGCTTATGATGAAGTTGAAAGGGCCTCTAAAGGCATGATTGTATTTCCCATTCAAGTGGGACCTCTCAAAAAGGACACCAATTGCCAAGTATTGGACATGAAGTTAACTTATAATATTTTTTTGGGGAGACCATGGATTCACAAGATGCAAGTTGTCCCATCCACATACCACCAATGCATCAAATTTTCGTACATGGGTGAAGAAATCATGGTTGGAGGGGACTCAAATCCATTCCAATATTGCAATGCACTCAAACCCCTTCATGAGCTATTTATTCCACATAACTGAGAAGGAATAATTCAAAGAGCCACCATTGAAGATACCAAAATGGATGATCCCATGATAACATTAAATGCTACTCAAAACCCTCCTCAGGCTATCTCAATGACATCAACTAAGGGAAAGGAAAAGATGAGCTACGAGGGTCCAACTATAAATGAAGGTTTAGATCAAGCACCTAAATTAGAGATAGTACTCTACAAACCCACTAGAGAAGAAAAGGAGGAAGTTAAAAGGGAAAAATACAAGAAAATGAGTGAGATCATGGAGGCATTTGACAAACAATGCAAAATTAGTTCCAAAGGAGTAGGGGAATACTCCTTTTCCCTATTCAACATGCCCATATCTCCAAGAACACATGGAAAACCAACAAAAGAACACTTACCTCATAAGTATAACTATTACTTTGTAAGAGAAAGTGACAAAGTAGTATTCGACAAGGAGGAGAATGAAGTCCTTCAATGACTTTATCATGATGAAGAGGATACCTCAAGCACTCCCATGGAAAGAATCCAGCATGTTAATATACAAACTGAGGAATATGGGAAAGGGTTTGAGATAATGCAGAAAATGGGATACAAGGGAAGAGGACCCTTAGGCCAAAGGAATAGAGGTTTACTAGAACCCATTGAACCTACTTGGAGGGAAAAAGAAGAAAGATCCAGAGTAGGCTACCAATATAAAGGCGAAAGCTCCAGCCCAATACAAGATTTCTATCCTGAAGTAAATGCCTTAGAATCCAATGGGGATAGTGATGACTCCTAGGATTATGAGTGGGATACCCTATCCGATGAATCATGTTAGGATAAAGAAGTAGTTACAATACATACTTATGCAAAGATCCCAAGGCAAGAGACTCAAGTCAATGAAGAGCCTAACATACAAGGTCTTAACATAAGACAAGCACCTCATAATCCGCCATGGATAGATACATTTTGGATGCCTTTAGAGGAGGGAGATTCAAACAATAGTTTTAATCCACTCGTGGCTTTTCCCATGCTATTTCCTGTAGAAGTCGACGAGGACTCAAGTGAAGGGGATTTTGACCCTTCTTCCATGGACCATCTTGAGGAAGTGCACGTTATAGACCTAAATGATACAATGTATGAACCCTCATATGAAGTCATGATCATAAACCAAATTGATGAAAACTTACCTAATGAAACCTTATCCTTGATAAATCCCCATCTTATTGATTGCGACCAAATCGAGCCAAGTGACTTGCTTGATTTTCCAAATGACCAAGTAGAAAATCAATACCTTAATGCGGTTGAGCCCTCTTTCACCAATGAATTTGAACCGAACATGATAAAAGAAGTGGGGGTTCAATCTCTTAGTCAAAAGAAAAAAATGAAAAAAAATAAGAAAAAGAAAAGTTCTAGTGCTGAAAACTATTATGTGGCTGCACTAGAACCCAAAAAGTTAAAGATAAAAGATGTTTCCTTTGGTGAAAACCCAATTGTGGCATCAAAGGAAGAGAGATTGGATACTCTACCAGAGCATGAGGAAGAAAGGTTACCTATACTCATAGAACTGACATAAAAGGTTAACATTGGGATAGAAGTGGACCCAAAATTTATACACTTGGCAGCATCACTTACACCTCTAGAAACAGAGGACTTCATCAAGTTTTTCCAAGAACAACAAGTGAAATTTTCATGGTCATATGCTAACATGCCCGGATTAGATCCTGACTTTATAATGCATCATTTGAATGTTAGACTAGGGGTTAAACCCATCAAAAAAAAGTTGAGGAAAATGCACCCACATATAGCTCTCTTAGTCAAGGTGAAATTAGAAAAATTGTTGAAGGTGGGATTCATAAGGGAAATAGCCTATGCTGAATGGATATCTAATATTGTACCAATCACAAAACATGACAAATCCATTCAAGTATGCATGGATTTTCAAGACCTAAATCTTGCTTGTCCTAAGGATGACTTCCCACTTCCGAGCATTGATGCAATAGTTGACTTGACAATGGGTCATTCCATGTACTCCCTAATGGATGGTTTTAGTGGATATAATCAGATCAAAATTGCACCTGAAGACCAAGAGGAGACTGCCTTTACATGCCCTTGGGGCACCTTTTGTTGGAATGGCATGCCCTTTGGCCTTAAAAATGCTAGAGCCACATATCAAAGGGCCATGACAACTATCTTCCATGACATGATGCATACATTTTTAGAGGATTATGTGGATGATATTTTGGCCAAGTCCCATAAAAGAGAAGAACACCTACAAATTTTGAAAAGGATATTCATTCAGTTGGAGCAATTAAAAGTCAAATTAAACCCAAAGAAATGTGCCTTTGGTGTCCAATCCTGCAAATTGTTAGGCTATATAGTTTCACCCAAAGGAATTGAAGTGGACCCAGAGAAAGTACAAGCAATAATGGATATGGAGATACCAAAGAACATTAGCCAAATGAGGTCCTTACAAGGCAAAATACAATCCATAAGAAGGTTTATTTCTCAATTGGCTGAAAAATGTCATTCCTTCACAAGGTTTCTACATAAGGATACTATGTTCATGTGGGATGAAGAATGTGATCAAGCCTTCACATTATTGAAGACCTATTTGATAAATCCACCTATCCTAATGCCACCAATCAAGGGAAAAGCATTTCTTTTATACATATCTACTACCGAAAGATCTCTAGGAGTACTTTTTGCGCAAGAGGATGAACAAGGAAAGGAAAGAGCTATCTACTATTTGAGTAGGACATTGATCAAATATGAACTTAACTACACATTCATGCAAAGGGATTGTCTAGATGTTGTGTTTGCATCTCAAAAATTGAGACATTATATGTTGATGCACAAGGTAAATCTAATTGCCAAAATTGATCCTCTAAAGTATTTGCTAAATAAAACTACCTTAACGGGTAGGATAGCAAAGTGGGTCATGATATTGAGTGAATTCAACATTGAGTATGTTGATAGAAAAGCAATAAAAGGACAAGTGATAGAAGATCACTTAGCTGAGAATCCAATGACTTCTACACAAACTATTCAAGTGGAATTTCCAGATTTTGCCATTGTAAACATAGAAGGAAAAACATGGAAGTTATATTTTGATGGCTCCTATACTCAAGGAGGTTTCGAGGCTGGCATATTATTGGTCACTCCTCAGGGTTACATCATTCCTAAGTCCTACAAACTCTTTTTTCCATGTACAAATAATATAGCAGAATATGAGGCACTAGTCATAGGCATCAAAATGGCCTTAGAATGGAACATCACGGAGTTACAAATATATGGAGATTCTCAACTCATTATCAATCAAGTGAACAATGAATATAACACTAAAGATGAAAATTTGATGCCATATAAGACATGATTGATGGATGGAAGAAGTAATTTTTGATGATCACTTTTGAGCATATTTTGAGGGAGAAAAATAGAGCAGCTGATGCCATGGCCACCTTGGTTTCCTTGTTACAAAAACCAGATCAAAATGAGAAGTACGAATTCTTGGTGGAAGAGTTGGTGAAATCGGCATTCGACATTCTCAAAACCCAAATTGTTTCCCTAATTCATGGACATGACTCACCTTGGTACAACCCTATATATACATATCTCAAAGACCAAGTGCTACCATTAGACCAAACTTGAGCTCAAAAATGAAATTTTATACACCAATCATCCCGTTACATAATCCTCTTAGAAACATTGTATTGTAAGGGTCTCGACGGGACATTACTGAGGTGTCTAGAGGAGGAAGAGTCTAAGTTAGCTTTGCATGAAGTTCATGAAGGCTTTTTTGGGTCACACACAAGAGGGTTAAACCTAGCTAAGAAGATCCTTCACTTAGGGTATTTCTAGAAGACATTAGAAAAAGATGCTTGCCACTTTGTCAGGATATGTAGTAAATGTCAATATCATGGTGACATGATACATGCACTGGCACAAGAATTGCACCCATTTGTTACACCATGGCCTTTCTATCAATGGGGGTTTGATTTAATTGGCATCATATACCCACCTTCTTTGAATGGTCACAAATACATCATAACCACAATGGAGTATTTCACTAAGTGGGTCAAAGTGGTTCCTTTGATTATGGCCATGAGTAAGCAAATTTCCATGTTCATCTTGAACCACATCATTTGCAGATATAGCATTTTGCATGCCATAATAACAGATAATGGAAAACAATTCAAAAACAAGGACATGATGAACTTTGTGCTACATTTCATATCACTCACCATTCCTCATCTATCTATTATCCTCAAGGAAATGGGCAATCCGAAGCCACAAACAAGAACATCTTGAAAATCTTCAAGAGATCGGTCAATAAATCAGGAAGGGATTGGTATGTGAAAATTAATCCAACATTATGGGCCCATACAATGAGCATTCAGACACCTATGGGAGCCATGACATTGTCATTAGTCTATGGAGCCAAAGTAGTTCTACCATTAGAGGTTGAAGTCCTATCTTTATGAGTGTCATTGCAAGGGTTGATCACAAATGAAGATTATAGAGTCGCTAGACTTCAACAATTGGATTTGCTAGAAGAACATCAAACACAAGCTTATGAGCACCTAAAAGTGTATCAAAATAGAATCTCGAGGAACTACAATAAGCATATCAAACTGAGAGTCTTTCAGGTAGGAGACTTAGTGTTAAGGGAGAACCCAAAGAATTAGGTTTAAAGAGAGAAGAAAGGCAAATGGGAGGTTCATTGCTTGGGCCCATTCATCATAGTGTCTTCATTTGGAACAGGAACCTATAAATTATCAGATTGTGAAGGAGAGGAACTCCAAGAACCCATCAATATCATTCATCTGAAAAGGTTCTACACATGAGGGAGATGAAAGAGTATAAAGAGTATTATATGAGGAGCATCATATTTATTGCACATAGTCAAAGAGATCTTGAAAAATACAAAAAAATTGAAAAAGAGAAAAATACAAAAAAAAAGAAAAAAGAAAAAAAGTGCCTTGGTGAAAACCTAGCAATAGGTGCCTTGGTTAAAAAAAAAGAGAAAAAGATCCAGAAGGTGAAAACTCAAGGTAAACAAGTGCCTTTTGTTCCCTTAAGTTTGTCTTTCCTAGTCACATATGTCCATATTGCATTTCCAACATCCCTTTTGTACAACTTCCATTGCATCTGTCATTTGTACATAGTCATAATAAAGCCTTTTAGTCACATTTTTGCATTGCCTATCAGCCCTAAGTTTGTTGAACGATCCCATTTATCACTTGGGGGCAGAAGAAGATTGGAAATTTGGTACCAAAGGGATTCAATAAGTGCTACAATCAGTCACGTCAGAGAGAGATTTGTCAAAGTTTCAAAAGAGTGGAAAGTTTATTGAACCTTTGATGAATATCATTGTTCAAAACATAAGTATTTGATCCTACAACATGATCCTTGAGCCTTCATTGACTTTATAATTCAGGATTAAAAATTGACAAAATACCTTGAAGATCAGAATACTTGGAAATACTTTTTGAAAATCAGGAAACATTACAAAACACTTGAAACTTTCTTTTGATAATCTTTATGAAATTGACTTTTATCACATCTTTTGAGCTAATCAATGATGTTTTGACTAGATTAGCCATGAGAAAGACATGATATTTTATTGCCTTTGAGTGATTTTTTTGAGGAAGATTCATCGACTTATGAGCATTTGTCTAACAACATGGTCATCAAAGAACCATTGAGGACTATCTCATAAGAGGATGGATTAACCTTTGCTTGTTTACGCAAATGGATCCCTTGGCTATTTAGATCTTCCATATCTTAATACCAAAAATCCACTTGCAACATTGAATCCGTTGACACCAGTATTCAGACTCCCATAGTTTGGTCATCTAACTAGTGAGGGTTGTACTTGGTTCAAAAACAGGTTACCAAAAAAAGTGATAAAAAGAGGTATTCATATCATCATGATGTGGTCAGTGATGATTGTACTAGTTTTCTGGTCCCAAAATGCTCAATGATGAAAATTTATCTCCATGGCATTTCTTTGCTAAAAGTTGGTGACACTTAGGTTGCATTGCATTGCATTATCATGTTAGATTAATTGCATTTGTTTGTGGTTAATTTTCTGAGGGCAAAGGGGGTACATCAATAATCTTGGTTAGTCAAAATATTAAAGAAATGAGGGATTCAATCAAACGTCTTACTCTTGATCAATCAAAACAAAGAAATGAGATCATTTTTTGCATTCATGCATAGCATTAAACATTAATCATTATCCATATACCAAAAAAAAAGAAAAAACATCCATACATCATTTGCATACAAATAGCTAAGGATAGAATTGCATACATCAAAAAATTCAAAAACATAGGGGCATTTCCATATGCATTTCCATAAAACACTTTGCATCCATACATTGAGAAATAGGGAGTACCATGTCATAAATCCATACACCATTACATCATTTATCTATATCATCAAATAAGAGAATTGCATCCATAACATAAATCAAAGTAAATGCATAACACGTCATATAGCTACATAAAAGATAATCTCATAAACAACTCATCAAGGAGAACCAAGGTGCATATCATCATATATCATCAAACAAGTGTTCATCAATGATCCATCAACTCAATATATCAAGATACAATGTCATACAAAGTGATACATCAAATGGTCTGATCAATCAAAAAACATGGCATGTAATACAAGTACATCAACCATGAGTGAATCTATCAATCAAGATCCTATAGGACCAGATCCATCTGGACCTCTACCATCCTATGGGGGAGGAGCCTAAGAAGTGTATACACCTAAAAATGGTCACCTAGACTATTAGCCCCTTTTGCTAAATCATAAATTGCTTGTTCTTGATCAAATCCTAGTTCTATCATTTATTCGATTATTTTCTATGGGCTAACTATCTTATCCTAAGTCTTTATTTATTAAAAGGAATATTCCCTCCCCTTTTAATAAATAAAAAGCCCCTACTTTTCCTCTTATCCTAAGTTGCACAAATAAATCATTATTCTTATTTTATAAAAAGGGAAAAAGCACTTTTTGTCTCATATGGACACAAAAGTCAACTCCTATTTTCTCATTGGAGGATACTTGTGCACATGGATTGCTCCTCTTTTAAGTTCCACCGTTGATTAAATCTTTTGCCTCTTAATCTCCATGGTCCATTTCTCCTCATTTCCTATAAAAGAAGAGCTCTCTTCTTCATTCTAGATCCCCAACTTTTTATGCTAACTTTATGCTGCAGGTTTTCTAGGTCACTTTGGAGCTTTTGAAGATTTGGAGCATTCTTGAATTCTACATCTCATTCTTTCATTCTTAGCTTAGCTTCATATTTATGCTTTCTTAGATTAGCTTCATTTTCTATGCTCTAGATTAGCTCACATAGATTAATTAGCTTGGGTTGTAATACTTGCATATTTCCTTTCATAACTTAGCTTGCATTTCCATTTCTAGCATAGCATTGCATTGCATTTTCATTCTTGATTCTTGAGGATATTGGCATTCTTGCCCTTGTCTTCCTTGAATCTCCCATTGCATGGTTTACTAGCAAGGTTATAGGCTAAATAGCTCTAGCTGAGAGCATTCTTAAAACCCTTGCACTCCATGCCTAGGGAGCTATGGATTGATTTGTGAGGGCTCATTCTTGAGTTTCCTTGCATGTAATGATCCATAGAAGTGTGACACATTTATAGCACACAAGAAGTACTCGCTCTACTCTATCTCTGAACCATAGAAGACATGAACTACTGCATCAAGGTGGCAACTTGATCTAAATGCCCAACAACACTAGACATATCTATCCTCATAGCCTACACCTCCCTTACTATAGTACCCATAGTGGGAACATCCTGGGAACCCTGTCCTTGATCCTGTGGCTACTGATCCTATGTAGGCACCTGTTGTGCCAGACCTTGATCCTATTGTATGGGAACATCATCCTACTGAGCCAAGGCCACTCTCTATAACTTAACCAAAGGATCTAATCCACTGGGAATCTACCTAGTAGCATCAACATGAGCTTGTCTCTCCTATCTTTGATGTCTATGAGCTCTATACTATCTATCTACTCTAGGACATACATCAAGTGCATCATCATGACCTCTAGCATGATCTCTATCCATTGCATGACCACCTGTCACCCATACTTGACCAATAGCTGGAGGAACTCTCTATCCTCATCATCTCCGCCGTCTACCACCACCACTTCCATCACCACCACCTGCATCACCCTAACCCAGGGCAGGCTCTACTGGATCAGTGAAACAAGTAAACCTATTGTGAGCCCACCAATCTACAAACTCACAAGATGTACCTGCATTTGCCACACTCGAAAGCATCTCCCACCTACAATAAGCCATACCAGCAATCTGATCTAAGGCAAACTGATAATCAATGAGAGGACCCCATAAAGATCTCTTTGCCTATACTTGAGCATATAGTGCTGTATCCTATGACATACCCTATGTCCAACCATACTGTCTAGAAACTCTACCAAAGAAGAAGTGCTCAATAGTGTTAGTAGTGTGACCAATCATCCAGTGAGGGGAAAACATGTAGGGTAACTCATCATCATCCTCTCTCCACCACTCGCAACCCCTATATGGTCTCCATAGAACCTGATTGAGATCATCAATCTATTGCTGCCAGTAATCCAAATGACCCAAATGATGCTACACAACCGTACTAGTGTATAGAAAAGCATATGGAAAACCACAAGGTTGAACCCTATCAGAAATAGGCCTAGTGATGGGAAGATGCTCCCGTATCCACAACTGAAGAATAACTGCATCGATCGACAAGGATGCACTCTCTCTCTAGACTACCTTGTGAAAATCATGATAGCATTGAGCAAGGATGCATGAACCCCAATTGAAGTGTCAAGGATGAGCAAGTAAATCCTCTAGAATCCTACCCCATTTGATAGAAAAACCATGACCTCACCGGTCGGGAAGAAGTGAACCACCGATTAGTGCACCAAGTACTGCTAGCAATGTAGGAAAGGAAGCAAACTAAGGGAAGGTGATTGTATTGTCATCAATAGAGTTTTCCCTGAACACTCATTGGCAGATAGTAGAATCATATATGGAATCATAATACACTACCTCTCCTCTACATGAAATACGTAGTAACCTATACACGTCCTCAGGCGTGATATTCATCTCTCCATAAGGAAAATGAAATGTATTGTGGTCAGAGTGCCATCACTCTACCACTGCAGTCAATAAACCATGGTTTAGTTGGAACCATGGAAGATCAAGAAGTAAGCTCAAACCGCACAACTCAATCACATGAAACTCAGCATCTGTAAGTGTCTGGCCCAAATCAATGACCCAAGAAGCCACTATCCAGATGTATAAAGTAGGAAATTTTTCCTGTTGGAAAAATAAAGGAATTATCTCAAGTTAATAAAGTCTATCAAAAGTATCAAGCAATCACACCAAGTACCATTTGTTCATGTCTCTATGTCCTGAGAATGAAGCAACAGTATCAAATCATATCAGTTTTCACACTGATTGATTTATCGTATCAATATCCTATCTTAATTAGATTGACACATCACATTTGTTGGTAACACTATCTTGATATCCTAATCCATTTTTTTGTTGAACGCAATAGACCTAATCTAATCATTTGACTCGAGCATCAAAATTCATCAAATTTTTCATCAGACACAATTAAGTACAAGTGTGAAAAAAACAACAAATTTTTCAATGTTTGTAGGCATGATTTTATTCATCCCAGGTGACATTCCTCTTAAGTGATAACAAAAAGTTTGACATGACATTATTTGGGTGTTATGTGATAGTTCTCATGCTATGCGACAGTAAATCATGCTAGGCGGCAATGAAATGTAGCCTAGGTGGTAGTCAATTTGTTAGGGTTTCCTACACGATAAAATATATGAAAATGGGCATTTTGACCTAGCTCTACGCATGAGTATACTATTCTTAGGCCAGGAAAAAAGTTTCTTAGGTGACATTAAACTATACATATGTGTGAGAGAAAAGCACGGATGCAACAGTAAAAGGTTCTAGGCGACAGTGAAATTTTGCTAGGCATGATTTTGCATATTAAAGGCAATGATGAAATAGGAAATTGCAATAAATGCTAATAAACAAGCAATAAATACAAATAAGGAGTTCAAAATAACTTATTAGAGGTCCATAGTTAGGTGGCCTCACATATCGCTGACACCTCTTGAATTGATGCTCTCTAATAGGGACAACCATCTTGAAATTAACCGCAAGACCAGAGCAAAATCACCAAAGATAAAAGTAAAAATGAATAGTAAAACAAGGTTTTTCAACCTATTTAAGCTATTTTGACCCAATTTTGGAGGTGAAATTTGGGTTAGACCTATGTATTGACCTATCAAATTAACCGAGGCATATTCTTTAACTCATTGCATATCATCAAGTTTTTCAGAAATGAAAACATATTCAAGAAATCAAACATCATCAAATTTTTCATATCAAGCAATCAATATATTTTAATTTCTGAGGGGGTGTTAGGGATTTTTCTTGTAGGGTGAAACTTGGAAAATTATGGGCTTGATTCTCAGTTAAAAGGGGCTCCAAGTTTGCAAGAAAAGCCTAATTGATGAGGATTGGATAAGATCCCCCTTTTGCTTCGAGCTCCACAGGACTCAGGCGGGTATTGCCTATAAATAGGTTACTACATTTCAAGTAAGCTTTTGATTAGTGGATTTGATCTTCACTGTCATGCTATCTAGGCTTCAAATTACTTTAAACAAAAGATCGCTTTGTAGACAGCTGAGAATCATTCTGATATAGAGGATAACAGTAGAAACTATGAATGTGATAGCATAGATAATGGAATAAGGATGTGAATCCTTCTTCTTTTTGTGAGTACAACTCAAGGAAGGTTAACCTCTGATTCTCTCTCCAAGGAATCAACAATTTGAACTATATCACCTGGATACAGTCCTTTCACAATATGCATGAACTTAAAAATATAAAAGAACTGGTAATGAAAATTTGTGTTTGATGACATAAAAATGACTGCAACACAAACTACCAACCAGTGCCTATTCTTGGGCAAGGAGTCAAAAGATATAATCCACAGGTTATAAATCAAACAAAATACTACAAAATGCCTAACAGACTGTATGCAATCTAGATAGAGTGCCTTACAAACTATTCTCTCACTTCCAAATTGTTGCATCAAATCCTTCAATAATGCCTACTCTCTAAAACTATTTATGAAATTTAATTCTCTCCTTAAGAGAAACTCACAAATAATTGAACAAACTACCTTGAAGTTGGTATGTTTTCAGATGCCTTACAAATAAAACTTACAAGAGCATCAATAAAATGCAAAGAGACATAACAACAGAGAATAGGGACTGCACTGTATTTTATTGAAATATTCTTGCTTCAATACATTAATAACATAAAAACTCAAAGCATAGACAAGATTGAAAAATGTGTCTTGCAGAAATACATTCAAATAACCATCTGGAAGCCTGCTGTAAAATCTTCTGAGTGAGAGGGCAGAACCAGTCTGAAAACCTTTCAACAGAATAGAAGAAGAAACAGGAATAGGAACCCTTACAACTGAAAAGAGAAAAGGATAAATAGACTGAGAGAGAAAACCTAAAATCTGTACTTGACCAACACTTGTCCATTCTGCAATCTAATCTCATTTACTTCTCTCTTCCTTCTCTAAAAATTTGATAAATTTGTCCTTTTCTCCATAAAATCTGCTCATCTACTGGAAAGCTAATTTTTTGTCCTTTACTCTTCCTTGAAATTTAATTTAGTCCTCTGTACCCTCTTTTCCCATCACCATGCAATTTTGAATCATTCCCTTTGCCGGATTTGCAAAATCAATCAATTTTGGAAGAAAAAAAATCTCCCCAAAATTTGGTCATGGATTTAAAAGCTCTTACTGCTCTCAGCAACTTGATATGATCTGGTTCTAACTACCATCATTGCGTCTGTCATCTTCTGGCAGTTTTTAAAACATATTAAACTGCCATATCCTGATAAAAAATGAATCTCACAGACATTTTTCTGTGAACAGCTCCGTCATTAAATTTTTTTGAAATTTCTCAAATGTTTCAACTTTATGACATTTTAAATCTTTTATTTCTTTAAAATTTGCACATGCCACTAGAACTTGCCACTTGTCATCTTCTCATTCACTATTTGGACTAACCCATCTTCAACCCCAGTCCATCCAGAGATCTGGAGACTACATGAATCTCTAAGTCTCTAAATAATTTCCTTAACCATGGTTTCATTTAGAGACTTGGAGAAATCCCTTTAGTCTCTAGATCTCACAGTCATTTTCTCTCTCTACTTTTCTTTATGAGATTTAGAGACTAACTTTAGTCTCTAGATCTTTGAATAGCTATTTGGAGATTTGGAGACTAGTCTCCAAATCTCATAATGAACTTTTTTCTTTGTGATATTTGAAGACTAACTTTATTTGGAGATCTAGAGACTTGGAGATCTGGTGACTTGGAGATTTGGAGACTAGTCTCCAAGTCTCATAATGAACTTTTTTCTTTGTGAGATTTGGAGACTAACTTTATTTGGAGATCTGGAGACTTGGAGATCTGGAAACTTGGAGATTTGGAGACTAGTTAGTCTCTAGATCTCTGAATGTTAGTGACTTAACCACTAGCATTTGAAGATTTGGAGACTAACATTTTTCGGCAGCATTTTTCTACAAAAATTTTTCTGGGCCCACTGGCATGAAAACCAAGGTGGATGCACAAGCATGGACAAGCATAGCCTTCTCCATTTTATTTACTTCATATGTTTGTGGTATTCCATATAAACACTTCAAATTTTGAAATTGGGAGCAATGTGGGATAAAACTTTATGAAGAAAATGTTGATTTTTTATGGCTGCCAACACTCAGAGAACCATAACTTTTGATTTTTAAACTGAATTTTTCTTAAAAAATTTTGTACAATTCACACATGGCCATCTCAAACATATGTAAAATTTATCCCAACCCAGTTTGTATTTTTTGAGTTATGATAAAAAACGTGACTGGAAATCTGAATAATGCACTCAGAGAATGTTGACAATCTGCAAACAGAATGGCTTCAGCAAAGTGACTAAACGGGCACATGGGGAGCTAAAAATTGGCATGATGACTCATTCCCATGTCTAAAATACTATGCCACAATGGGAATATCATGATCAATATCTGGGAGAAAGATACAATCAACTGAACAGGGCCTGTGACAGTGATTTGACATTTAAACAAAATTGTGCAATTTGACACTTGCTCAAAATGGGACTTCACCAAATGATTCAGGATGATAAAATAACATCATAGAATGCATGCATATTCTAAATGGAGTGTGTTCAACACCTAGAACACCTCATAAGCTTCAAAAAGATAGTCGGGTACATATGCATAAAAATGATTTAAAGAGCTTCAAATTGCAAAATTTTAACATGGTACTCAAAACCCATGTTCTATTTTTTAGTACCAACAGGGGGCATCAGGGTATCAAATTGAAATTGAAATCAAACATCATCAGAATTAGTGGGGCATCTAAAATTTGTGTATCTGAGGCATCGATCATATCAATATCATATCAGAGGTAGCAATCAATCAGTATCAGAGGCATATCAATGAATCAGCAATCAAGACCTAAAAGCAATTAGGATCAAAAGAATCTTTGAATCAATGTTATTCACACATCAATTCAAAGAGGGGCATTTGTAGACACGTAAAAATGGACAAAGTGCTTTTAAATTGCAAAAATTAATGAAATGGCTCAAAATCATCAAAATGCATTAATTCAATAAAAAAGGGATCAAATCAATTAAAATGGACGTACTTAAATCAAAGTTGGATTAAATCAATTAAAGTAAAGGAAAAATCAAATAAGGATGTTAAATAATTAAATCAAAACTTAAAGGGGTGAAAAACACTACATAATTGATTTTAATCAATTAGTTGTATAGCTGTTTAAATCAAAAATCAAAATGAACTTATTACCCTTACATGGCTAAATTTAATTAATTAATTGAATTTAATAATTCCTAATATCTTTCAACAAAGTTGGGCAACCAATGAGAATTGAGGACAAAAAGGCACAAATCACTCAAAAGGGATGAATCTCAATCACTCATTCTAAAGTTTCAATCTCAACCACTCAATCTTGTCCTTTTGTCCAAAGCTTTGAGACAAACCTTTAAATTGTCCCCCCATTTATGAGCAAATCAAAGTATTTGACTGAACCAAGGGTTAATCATGATTACTTAACTCCATCCCCTACCCTTGGGAATTTACTATAAATATGAAGCATTTTCAGAGCAATGGATATCTTATAAATTCATTTGCAAAGAATTGTTACTATAGGCAATTGAAGAGCATTCTAAGAGCATTTAGAGAATTTGCATTATAATCTTGTCAATTTGAGCTAGAATCACCATTATAGAAGCATTGTAAAAGCATAGAGAAGCATAAATTCTCATTTTAGAAGTGTCACTAGTGGAGATTTGAGCTAAGAGCTTCACTTACCACCTCTTTCTAGAGAGCCATGAGATGCTATAGATCTTAGCTTCATTTTTAAATAGATTTGCATTGTATTTTCTTTAGAATTGTTGCTAATTTGATCTTAATTTCATGAAGGTGATTATCATCATCACACAGTGCTCTATTTTCATCTTTGTGACATTATGATCAATTAACAAGGCGACAGGTTGGAAGTTTGCTTTGAAGGTTTGTAAAAGATAGAGAATATCCATTTACATGATGTTCCACAGGGTGAAGGAATATTATTATAATTCCTATCAAGATTTGGTAACCACACATTTTGTTGTGATCAGATATTAGTAGATAATTGAATTAACCTTAGATAAGGGTATGTTTAAAACCTTATGAGTTGTGATAGTGATAGTGATTTTGATTATTTGCAATGGTTTTATTGTAAAGGGTTTTATTTTGAATAGAATAAATTTTTTTAACAATGGCTACTAAGAAAATATTAATAATATCTTTGAACAATTTAGGGCTATAAAAAGAAGGTGCAAATATGTACCTGAATTCCATTGAAAGAAAGTAGAAATAGAAGCAAAGAAACAAAGAAAAAAAGAAAATTAATATGGATTAAGGAGCCACTTGCATGGCCAAATACCCCTAAAAATTACATGTTAATCTCTATTGAGCATTTTAGGTTGTCATTAGTATCAAAGGATAGTAAATAGGTCGGTCCACTATTTACATTGAGACAGTTGGTAACTAGAAGTAAGACAGAGTAGTCAGTAAAGCCTTATACCAAGCATCACACAGTTAACCAAGCACCAGCAACACCAATACCGATGGTTAGCAAACACCGAGCATCATAGTGTACACCGAGCAGATTATATAGTGTTTACTGATGATCACAGTAAATAACATAGTAATCAGAAATGGCACATTATTCTATGCAAATGGTTATAACAGATCGTAAAATAGTTTACCAAGATCGAGGAGCATTTATTATAAAAGATATTCATTAAATGCAATGATTATCTTATTTGTATTAGTTGATCTAGGTTAGTTTGCACTGTAGATCTTAGGGTTATGATTTTCTTTTGTAACCTAATTTTTCTTTAAGCGGCAAAAATAGAACACTATATATTGTATATGTTTGCACCATTTTATGGAGTTGTTGAATTGATATCTATGAATCACAGAGCACTTGAAGAAATTGCCTATCTTTAAGACAATCAGTTTATCGAGCAGAATAGAGTACAAAGGTTTTCAAATTGAGTAGAATCAGACAAGGCAACCAAGCAGATCAGAGCAGAGAACCATCATAGATAAGGTGATATTTTGATAAGAACTTATAGATCTGTTTTAGATAATTAAGTTGTCAACTAGCAGATTATTTACCTATTACTTTCTAACAATTGTGATAGATTTTTGATAAATCTCTTAAACAGAGTAGACTTAACAGTCTTTATATAAATCTCTTAACCGAGTACACACTTCATATAGTGTTTTTAAATCCTATAACTAGGTAGATCTAGCTGATCTAATATGTTACTCCTAACAGGGTAAGATCACCAGAAGTGATCAAAACTTGTAGCCTTAACAGGCAAACCTTTTCTATCTGTAGTAGTGAAGAATTTGTGGGTGTCATCCCCACCGCATTTTTTACCTTCTAACAAGGGTTTTTTTGTTACCAAAATACTTGTGTTATGTGATTTTCATATTGATTTCATATTGTTTACTTTCTTAAGTTAACTAGATGATTGATTTATGCAATTAGATTCAAGTTATTTTGATCAGTTATCATAGTATTCAGTCATAGATTAGAAAGGTTTTTCAACTAAAAGTTTTGAAGGCACTGATTCACCCCTCCCCTCTCAGTACCTATCTCTCCTAACTCCAACAATTGGTATCAGAGCTCAGTTCTCTTATTGAACAGTTTAACCACTGAAGGGAAAAGATCTAATTCATGGAGAGATACAAGCTTGACAAGACTATTGAGAATCAGAAGATACAAATGTAGATGTTTGTGGAACAATACAAAAAAGCCAAGGAAGAACTAAAGAAATTACTGGTTGAACAAAAGAACCTTGCAATTTAGTAGAATGAAATAAGTTATCATGAAGAACCTATTGATGACATATTTGATCATATTGGATCAAGCTCTGGAAGCATCTCTAACGGATTTGAAAGCATAATCTCTAAGCTATCTATAAAGAATCAACATCTATCCAAGCAAGTGAAAGCACTTCAAATCGGTCATGAATCTCAAATGGTGAGAATGGTGGAAATCATGAACAATGGTAGACAAGCTGAACAAGATTAGAATCTAGCTATTGAAGACCGAAGACTAATGACTGAACAACTTCAAGCAAAAGAAAGTGAAATCCACAGACTCGTTGATCGTCACTTCCAAGTATCAAATCAGATGATGACAGTTAATCAAGAAATGAATAGAGTAAATGGAGAATTATCAAGAAGACTTGAAGATGTAGCAACACTTAGAGAAGATAATGAGAAACTAAGAAATGAAATAAAAACACAAAAGCAACACAATGAGATGATGAAGATAGCCAAGGACAACTCTAAAAAGATTGATGATTTTTTGACTAATCAGAGGAGATTTGGAAGCAAAGCCGGTATAGGCTGCACTGGTGAAGGAGAATCATCACAACAAGCTGAAGAAGTCAACAATAATCAAAGTCAAAAACCTAAAGTATTGACATGTTACCACTGTGGAAAACTAGGACATACATATAATGTGTGCAAAAGCAAAGCAAAAGGTAAACCTCCTGTCATTCCTAAGTTCAATGGATATTGCTATTACTGTGGTAAGTTTGGACATCTAGCTTATGAATGCAGAGAAAAGAAGAATGACATTGCTAATAACACTACTGAGGAGAAAATGTGCTATACTTGTAATAAGTATGGACACACTGCAGGGGACTGTAAGGCAAAAATGAAGCAAGTCTAGACACCTAAAGAGAAACTACAATGAAAACCATATCAACCGAAGAGAAAAGGTAACTCATATGTTTGGAATTATAATACATGGACTAATTGTACTACATGTGGTCGGTATGGATATATTACAGAAAACTATTACAGAAAGATTCAGATTGGACAATCAAGTAATTGGACAAATGCAAGAATGGCATGTATGCACTATCACAAGGTCAATCATGTAAGCAAGAACTACAAAGACCGAGCATCTGATGAAAACCATATATTTGAGAGTGGATATAACATTTCATAAATTAAAAAGTTAAGGAACACGGTGTGGAAGAAGGCATCTAATGAGAATGCTGAGTCAAGTAACACTGTCGGTGAAACCTCATCCACTAGATTGGGTGACATCGGTACCTCCACTTAAGATGACAAAGGTATGTATGGAACTAACATTTCAAATGATCACATTTTACATATAGTTCCTTATATATGATGTACATATACCAAATCTACATGAATAAAGATGCACTATGGTTTATATATTATAAGTTTGCAAATGACATCTAGTCAGTAAAAGGGAAACATGAGTTGGTTACCCATCGGTAATTAGTATACAAGGTTAACTGACAATAGTTCAAACTGATGAAGAAACTCTATGTTAACCGAGAAAAATACTTTACCGAGCTGACAACCGTCTCATACCGAAAGTTAGGTCGGGCATTTAATGCATCAAAGTTTGAGCAGGAATTTTGGAAAACCCTATATATACGCAGAAATAGACTTCATTGTTACATCGCAATTTCAAAGAAAGGAGATTTTATAGAGAAGAGTTCAAGCTAACAATTTTTAGAATAGATTCAAAGCAACTAGATCAAACTGATGACAATTCTTCGATGAAAACTAGTAAGTTCATCTACCTGCCGAACATTGATTATCTATTTGCTTGCCAAAACCCTAGAACCAATTTATGGCATCATCTTCGACCGCAAGAAAATCACAGAACGTTGAGGAGGAAGTAGAACTAATTGTTAGGGCACACTTTTCTGAGGAGAAATTCAAATCACATCCTAAGGTCATAACACAAACAAATGATATGGGTGCATTTTCTAGTATTTCTGATAAGGTTTTGTTAACATAAGACATTAGGGCTTACATTCACTGCAAGATCGGTGAAGTATGTGACTTTGAGACCATAGCAGCTTATCAGCAAGTCTGTGGACCGGATGGTAAGATCAAACTTGAGCATAAGAAGATTGAGGAATCAGGGTTATGATGTTTCACATACTTCCCGCAATCATTTCACAATGACTAGATACGAATCATGCTTAGCAGATTCCATGACGGAAATTCTGGCTAGACAAACCAGTTGAGGTCACCAAGAAGATTATCAATAGGGTTACTAGGTACCCTACAATTGACAAAGCCAAAGCATTTCAAAGTTTGTCTCATCCTGATGTAGAAAAGAACACTGGAGCTCAATGGGACAGTAGGGAACTAAAGATTTGAACTATCAAAGATCCAGTGGTAAGATTTGTAGCTCATGTCATCAGGTACAAGATATTTCAATCAAGCAGACCGAATAGTGTACCCTACAGTGCCATGGACATGGCTTACAAAATTGTAAAGAAAGATCACCAGGTTGATCTTGCCGAGCTACTACTGCACCAACTGCATGACAACATGAAGGAAATAAAAGCAAAGAATTTGAATACATGTAAGTATGAATCATTGCTTGTCTATCCATTCCTCTATTTGCAAAAATATGTACCAGGTATTGGAAAAGTTAACTGGCAATCGAACAGACTGATAACTGCCCAAATCGATGATATGATGAGAATTCTAGGAGACAATGTGAACAAGGAGTTCCATGCATATTTCAAGGAATTTCAAACAAGAATGCAACAAAGAAGTAGAATTCCAAAAGAATTAGTAAGTAAATTTGAAGATGACATATGCTTTGTGGTAAGCATAGACCACTCAATGATAAAGGCAGTAGAACCGAGAAGAAAATGGCTAGCACCAATGGGTTATGAAATGAATCATGATTTCACTCTGAAATCTATCAATGCATTGCTAGCATTACCGATTGACATCACTGCCAGTAGGTTTGGAGTGTATGAGGAAGCTAAGTCTAGAATCACAATGGACATTAAGATCGGTAAAATGTCAAGAAGGGAAAAGAAAATGAAAAAGGATCTCTCAGCAAGATATGGAACTACATTAGACTCACATAAGGAGTCACTAGTTGATGAAGCAACTGAAGATCAGTTACAACTAGCTGATAAACCCTATGACTACGAGGAGACCAAGTCAGACAAAGAAAAGGATAACACACTGGTTCCTCACACCAATGATGAAGAAGAAACTCAACTTCCCACAACTAATGAACAAGATACTCAGCTACTAGAACCTAAAGGAATGAGGACACGTTCAACAACTACAGCCCAATCAACCGAGCAGAAAGAAGAAGTAGAAAAAGTTGCAAAAAGGAGAGCAGCCACACTTACAAAGAAATACATCAAGAGAAAGAACAAGAAGGCAGCTGAACCACTAAAGAAAAAGAGGAAATACATAAGGAGTAAGGAAGACATAGAGGAGACTGACACTAAAAATGACCCTGATCAATTTAAGCTAGTTTGTAACAGGGACAGTACCATAGAAGAAATAATTGAAGATATTATTGAGAATGGAAATCTTAATGATCTAGGCATAGGAAAATTCAACAATATGTCAATTGAGGACAAGAAAAAGATAGAACATGCTATTATTCAAATGATGATCAAGTTTAAAAGAGTACTGATGGAATTTTCATGTCAACTATCGAAGGAACTTGATGATAAAATAAGTGAAAGATGGGCTATTGCTTTAGACATAGAGAAAAGAAAAAGAGAACACTCTCTAGGCTGTACAGCCATTCACTTTAGCTATGCTGAGGTAAGTGAATACATGACAAGATATTAGCCTAGATTTTTAGTCAAGAATAGAGCTATGCAGATTATGGATGAGAATGTAGATGATATGGATGTCATATGTGACTCCCTATAGACATCAATTTTGAAAGCAGAAGAGAATGCTGAGTAGGAAGCATTCCTAAAACTATCTAAAATGAGACACAGTTCAAAAGGTAAAAGTATTTTCATTGATGATAATAAAGGCAAGAAAATAGAAGACATCAGTATATTAGTTACCGAGGTAATTGATATCACCAGGCAAAAGGAAGAAATCAAAGTTTCACAGGATGCACCAGATCAAGCTAAGATCCACTTGCAAAAGAAAATAGATGATGATGCACTCATTGAGGACATCACTAATGGTGATCCTGATGATAAGGATGATGAAGATGTAATAATTACACAATACAAAGATGAAGCATTAAACACTGACAATGTGTGTACATCTCTACTGGGTGAACTACCTGTACTTGCAGAGGCTACTGAAATAATTTCACAAGTACAACCCGATGTCTCTCATCTTGAGCCAACCAAAGATACAATCAAGATTTAAGCACCTGAGAAACCTGCCGATACAAATGAGCCTGTAAAACCAGAGACACAGTCTACATAATAGAAGGAACCTAAAGAAACCAAGTTAACTGAGGTGAACCAACCTGACACTACCACCGAGACTCCCACTCCATCTACCAAGGAGCAGAATAAGGATGATATAGTGTCAACTGGCAAAGATACTCCAAGGAATGAAGAAAAAGCTATTGTTGTAAGTGAAAAGAAGTCACCTCTAGCCCTGAAGAAGAAAAAGAAGAAAGCCAAAGGGCCGGTCACCATTGATGAAGTTATCGTTATACCTGAATGTGACCCAAGAACTCTAAGCCCCAAGGAACTAAGTCGGTATCCATGGGAGTTATGTTCGAGGAAAGAGACACAAGAAAAATTGAGGCAAGAACAAAAATGTAAAGAAGTGTTAAATGATGTAAGGGATATTCTACAACAGATAGTACTGGAAACAAACATTGGTGAGAATACTCCCATTTTAGATCAACTTGCCAACCTCATCGATAGAATCAATGCCCCTGATATAGAAACAGACAAAAGAATAGAAGAACAGGCAGAGTCAAAGATTCAACACAAATTGGTAGAAAGGAATAGCACTGAAGTGGCACTAAACAAGATGAAATTATCTGAGGTCATTACTAAGGTAAAATCTATCACCCAGGTAATCTATCAACTGCTAATAAAACTTTGTACTATAGACACCTTCACTGTAGAAATCAGTGAAAACATAAAAGGTTTAGAAGAAGAAATCAAGTTGAGTACATAAGAAACTATCACCGAGCCAACTACTTTCTTAAAGAACCTTAACCGAGTTCAGGAACTCTGGTAGCTAATAGCAGACTTAAGGAAACAAGAAGAGCACATCACCGATCAGGTCACAGAGTTATAGAAAGAACTCACTCCTTACTTGAAGATTTTTGAAACACATACTATCAAAGTCGAGAAACTTGTGGCAACACTAGAGATTTTGGTTTTGGAAAATATCTTTGACATGCATGCACAAGTCGGTCTTGAGAAAATTGCTCTTACCAACTTGAAAGAGGAATGGGAAAACCTCTTGGAGTTTGTGAAGAAAACCCATCAACACATTTTTGATAAGATGTAAGTATACATTACATATTTTTTTTTGGTATTTGGCATTATTATCGAAAAGGAGGAAAACATGTATATGCCAAATAATATATTTTTGATATGTATATTACATAATACCGGGAGCATACACCGAGGGGGAGTACTTTTGTACTTAGAAGTTTTTGTAGTGGATATGTATATAGCGGAGATATAAGGGTTATATAGAAATAGTTTGTCTATATACATTATGAATTTTTGATACTAATGCCAAAGGGGGAGATTGTTAATCTCTATTGAGCATTTTAGGTTGTCATTAGTATCAAAGGATAGTAAACAGGTCATTCGACTATTTACATTGAGACAGTCGGTAACTAGAAGTAAGACAGAGCAATCGGTAAAGCCTTATACCGAGCATCACATAGTTAATCGAGCACCAATGACACTAACATCGATGGTCATCAAACACCAAGCATCAGAGTGTACACCAAGAAAATTATACAGTGTTTACCGATGATCACAGTAAATGACATAGTAATCATAAATGGCACATTATTCTATGCAAATAGTTATAACAGATCGTAAAATGGTTTACCAAGATTGAGGAACATTTATTGTAAAAGATATTCATTAAATGCAATGATTATCTTATTTGTATTAGCTGATCTTGATTATTTTTCACCATAGATCTTAGGGTTATGATTTTCTTTTGTAACCTAATTTTTCTTTAAGCGGCAAAAATAGAACACTATATATTGTATATGTTCGCACCATTTTATGGAGTTGTTGAAATAATATATATGAATCATAGAGAACTTGAAGAAATTGCCTATCTTCAAGACAATCAATTTACCGAGTAGAATAGAGTACAAAGGTTTTTAGATTGAGAAGAATCAGACAAGGAAACCAAGTAGATCAAAGCAGAGAACCATCACAGATAAGGTGATATTTTGATAAGAACTTATAGATCTATTTCAGACAATTAAGTTGTCAACTAGTAGATAATTTACCTATTACTTTTTGACAATTGTGATAGAGTTTTGATAAATCTCTTAAACAGAGTAGACTTAACAGTCTTTGTATAAATCTCTTAACCGAGTACACACTTCATATAGTGTTGTTAAATCCTATAACTAGGTAGATCTAGCTGATCTAATATGTTACTCCTAATAGGGTAAGATCACCAAAAGTGATCAAAACTTGTAGCCTTAATAGGCAAACCTTTTCTATCTGTGGTAGTGAAGAATTTGTGGGTGTCATCCCCACCGCAGTTTTTACCTTCTAACAAGGGTTTCTGCGTTACCAAAATACTCGTGTTATGTGATTTTCATATTGATTTCATATTGTTTACTTTCTTAAGTTAACTAGATGATTGATTTATGCAATTAGATTCAAGTTATTTTGATTGGTTATCACAGTATTTAGTCATAGATCATAAAGGTTTTGCAACTAAAAGTTTTGATGGCACCGATTCACCCCTCCCCTCTCAGTACCTATCTCTCCTAACTCCAAAATTATAGTCATTACGCTTGCAACATCATCCTCCATAAGGAACCTATGTTCTCTTATCATTCCTCTACATATGGATCCAAAACCCTAAGCATCGAGCCAAGCTGTAGATCCCTCATCCAAAATAATTTCTAGAAGAAAACTTGATAGCTATTGTGTAGAAGTTGCAGGTAAAAATGAAGAGCTCTCACGTAAAATGGAGAGCCTAAATGGAGAGGTAAACAATGACACTTTAGGTGCCTAAGTGGAGAGAACATATATTTTAAATACATCTATCTTAAAAATGAAAAGAAAATGCATTTTTAAGATAGATGTAACAAAATGCATTTTCAAATTATTTTAATTAAGAGTTGTTTTTTTAAATATACAAAAGACTTTATATATTTTTAGTTGTATGACTTTTTAATATATATCATTTATGTAATATAAAAATTAACATGCTTATGATATGAGGAACTTTATAAGGATTAAGTGTGTGTTCAACTACATGATAAGGCATACTTATATCTATACAAGATAAGAATCAGTCAATATGAGACATAAATTTATCAATCTATGATAGGAATCCATCCATCTAGGAAAAATATTTCTTTATCCATCTAGATGGGCATCTACCCAATTATCATATGTATCTATCTATATATAATATGCACATTTCCCTAGAAGAAAAATTAAATTCATCAAGATCAATCAATTCCTATGTCACTCACTAAATATTACAATTATGATTTGGGTCTACGATTAAAGTTTTGATTAGGGTCTTTATCCAATTAGAATTTAATTAAGGTTTTAATAAGGGTTAAGACTAAGAATTTAATTAAATTTTTTATTAAGTTCTTTATCCTATTAGGATCCTATTACGATTCTGTAGATTACTTATTATGCACTAGGATCTCTAAGGAACCCTTATGTATCATAATAGTACTAGTGTGTTTTAATGGGTCCTAATGGGACCTAATGTGTTCTAATGGGTCTTAATATGTTGTAATGGGTCCTAATATTTCCTAGTAGGCCTTAGACACATTAATATTTCTTAAGGGGTCTTACGATTAAGGTTAGGGTCTTTATCCAATTAGGGTTTTTAATACATACTAAGGGGTTGTAAGATCCATTATAATAATTCTTAAGTGGTCGTAAATGATCATATGACCCATTAAATATGGATCCTATGACCTATTAGGATCCCTTATCATAAATAATGGGTCCTAATGGGTACTAAGGGTTCCTAGGAAATATTAATAGGTCTTGAGGGATCCTAAATAGTCCAAAGGGGTCAGAATATGTTCTAAGGGGTCATATATGATACATTTAGTTAATTTGTTAAGTAATATGAAATACATTTTTATCCACCCATTTTATTACATCCATATTATTTGCATTACATATGCATTCATACATATAGAAATTGAAATGCATTTGATCATAATAGACATCATAATTTTCATCCATAGTAAATATCATAAGCATCCATTGTAAACATACATCATAGGAATTATATGCATAACATAACATAACTCATAAGGTGCATCATGAATCATAATAGGAACTCATTATAGATATCATGCATGCATGTGTTTCATAGATATCATAGCCATCACCCATCCATATAGGAACATGTTATATAACCATCATAATCATAATCATACATTACATCACATCCATCCTACATCATTACACATGTTAACACGTCTTACATACAAAACACTTTAGAATCATCATAAACATGTTGTAATCCATCAAATATACATGATAAATTAGAATCCATTGCATATATAATAAACACCCCATATTCCATCAATAAACACATCATATAATTTTATTGCCAAAAATCATGCCTCATCTCATATATATCAAAAAATAATGTATGAATCATAATATAAAATCCTCAAAGACTCAAAAAATGTCACACAAAATGAGGGCTAGCCGACACTCTCTATGTCTCCATCTCTTGGAGGTGGCATTGTGCTACTACTAGGACCTGACCTACTGGAGGTGGACCAAGAGTTAAAAACATTAAAATGTACATCATGAATTAATTATGTAATGGCATTAAAATAAAAAACATAATGAATTGAATATGTAACCATATAAGTAAAATAAAAGTCTATCAATAAATCAATATCAAATAGATAATATACTAATCACACACCTCATACATTTCAATCATGTCATTTATCTTCTTCTCCATCCAACTCTTTGTATGTATCATCCAATTCAAATTCCACATTATAAAGATTGGTCATATCATCATCATTGTCATTCTTGTTGATATCTATTTTGATATTGTCATCATTGACACAGATATCATCTTCATGAACATTAACTCCTACATCATCACAATCTAGTTTCTCTTCTTTGACATCTTCGTCAGGCACATCATCAACTAACTATTGATTCTAATCATCATCTACATCATCTTCTACTTCTTAGGTATCTTATTCTTCCATCACATTACACTTTATCAAACTTCCTCTTGGATCATGTCTAAAATAAAATGACCAACCCAGTTTATGTGGAACCTCTGAGTAAAATACCTTCTTACATTGGATTGGAAGAACATAGGGCTCATTTCCAGCTCACTCAAATGACCTTGTATTAAACATTATAAATATATTATTATGTTCAATAACACTTCTCTTAGGATCATTTTCATGCAATTGTAGCTTGTACCATTATATGATGAACATAACTAATTTGAAGGACTTAAAGTGATGAAGGATAATTCTTAGGTCATTGGCAATCTTCTATCACCCAAAAAAATATTTCCTTTTAGTTTATTTGTTTATTGTTCTAGTGGGGCAATTTCTATTGTTTCTAGGTATGGTCGATCCAATTGGCATGTCATCTTATGAGGTTTCTATGATGTGTTCTTAACATCATGAAGATCTTATGTTTATGACCACATCTCAATTTTATGTTTCCAGATATAGCTATATTATGATTGGGTATGGTCCTATATTGGTCTCTTGTTCTAATGGATAGGGTAGAAATATCTATCTTGTGGTGAAGATTCATGGTTTGTGGTTTCTCATGGAACATTATTCAATGTTATTTTGTTCATGGTTGACCTTATTGTCTAATCGCATGCCATGATATACTTATTTTTGGATGTGATTATGGATCTAGGTCCTGGCCTATATATTTGTAAACCATTTCTTTACCCTGGAGATTTTGATTGTATAAGACAACCTATGGTTGGCGATCTTGTATATAAGCTAGGTAGTATTTATTGTTTTAGGGTGTGTTAGAGATAGAGAAAAGAGAATATATGTGAAGGATCAAAGGTTTGATTTATTAATATTGTAATGCTTCAACCAGGTAGGCATTATATCTTGACATGTATGAAGATAAATTGTCGGTAGCTTCTTGCAAGCTTATGATATGAATTTTGATTCCCTCTAATTTGTTGATGTTATTTTTGTCTTGTATTGCCATTTCTGATATGAAATCTTTAGCTGCAAGGTTGGACATCTCCTTTGTGGATTTCTCTATCCTTGACTTCATCATAAAGTCACACTCAAGTATATTATCCTAGCGGTGAATTTTCTTGTCATAGTGCAAAATTTGAAGAAAATTGTTATTTATTCCCTTAGGTTGAGGAAATAGGGTTTATTATCTTGGTACGGTTTCAAAATAATTTTTCATAAGTCTAAAACCCTACATGTGATCTATTTATTCATTACTTTTTGAAGTCACTTAAGTCAATTTCAAATCATGTGTCTTAAATTGTTATTGGAGGGAGCCAAGTCTTTTTAGGCCATAAAGCCTAGCACGACCCGTGAATTAATTTTTCCCTAAGACCAAAGTTTCCCGTGATGTATTAAAAGAAAATAACATCCACTTCAATCTAATAGTGGGTGTAATCTTGTGATTAAAAGATGTGAAGAGTTTATCCTTCAAGGCATTCCACCTGAGTGACACATAGCTAGTGGCAGGACCTAATAAGAACAAATAAGGACATAGATATCAGTTAGATCGAGTTTTATCCAATGGTGGGTGTGATGCCACTAACCAAAGCTTCATACCCTTTCAACCTTCACAGGATCATGCCTAAGTGACAAGTGTCTACCCTGAGATGGTGGGACAAATATTAAATAAAATAAAGTATGGTCAGATCAAGTTTGATCAGATGGTAGGAGAAATCACATGATTAAGAGTTTCACATTGAATATTGATCAAGGCATTGCACCTTGGTGACGCATGTCTAGGATGACATCACATAGTGTAGGTTTGAAAGGTAATAAAGAATGGAGAGATCAATTTTGACTGGACGGTAGGTGTATTCTCATGATCAAAACCTACATGAAAAGTACTGATCAAGGCATTGCACCTGAGAAACACATGTCCATTTTGATAAAAAGAAAAAGGGTGGGGCCTGGGTGCCATGTGGTGTTGAGGTGTCTCTTTCCGATTGGTCGATTTCATAGCCATGGAGAGTGTTGTGGAGGTCATCATTTTTTTATCTTTTTGTGAACTACACAATGTCCTATGAGGGTTTACATCGATGTCTCTATTCTAAATTTTATTTCATGATGTGAAATGATCTGATTTTTACCCATTGAGGTTGCATTTTTTTGAAAATAATGAATTATTTTCAATAGAGTTGGTAAATTGATAAAAAGGAAGTGGATTCGGTGAGCTAGGAAGATTTGATTTTTGATCTAATCTGATTCCATTATTCCAGAGATGAAAAGGACAAAATTTTAGGTAGAGAATTGATGAATGAGTATGTTGGTCGATCATATTTGATTTATTTTCTTTGATCACCACTTGAATCTAATTTTGAAAGGCACATTCTTCTAGATGAAGAATATTATGGTACATAGAGGTAGGTCAGATAGTTATGATATTGATTGAGAAGCTGAGGTCAAGAGGTAATTTAATGAAGAAAATATTATCTTTTAAGTTCATCTTCTATGGTTATGCCTACATTATAAATCAGATTGGATTCTGATGTTTTCAAGCTACTTGTTGTCACTTCTGTAATAATTCTAAATTGATGAAAGGGAAACTTGGTTACTCATAATTTACTTTTCCTATGTCTAAAGCTTGTTGCAATTCATATATATGATGATTTCCAAGACTGGGAAGAGGATGACTACACAAAAATAATTTCAAGTTGAAGTCGGTTTGTATTTTTTGAGAAAAGAATCTCAATAGTTAGTCAAGACCTATGTAGGGAGTCTATAATGTTTTTCTTGCAAGGATTTTTAATGAAGCATATAATGTTCTGAATTCATTTGTGGCATGTTTTATGTCTATTCCAATACTACATGTGTTAGTTTCAAGGAAGTTAATACAAAAATTTAGCAGAAAATTTCTTTAAATCTTGTTTCCTTATGTGGCGGTTTATAATTTCCTATGTCATGTGAACAAAGAGCTCAAGATCATAGCTGAAATTTGTTTTAAATTTTATGTCCTAATATACTTTTCTTTTAATTGAAGGAGTTAAGTAAATGCTTAGTATAACCTGATAGAGTTATAGGGTATTACAAAGGATTTTGATAAGAATGAGATTTTAAGTATCAATTAATTTTTATTTGCAAGGTAAATGGTTGGATCACCAACCATATTGTGGACTTGTTCTAAATATGCCCAATGTATAAGGCATTGATCACAAAGAATTAGTCAAATAGATATTCTCTCTTTTCTCCAAGTTCAATTTCAAAATCAAATCAAAACTTTTAAATTCAAGTTGTAGAACTAAAATGAAAAGCCCATGCTTAGCTTGTGAGTGATTTGGTAGTGTGACTAGTTCTCAGAGTATCTCTTTATTTCATATGTAGGAGAATATATTAAGGGCATTTATATTCTTTGTTAAGGATTAGTGGAAAGGAAATTTGAGAAGTTAATGAATCTAATCCTAGGTGTACCTGATTGAATTCTATAGAGTTTGAAGTGTAGAAATCCTTAGAGATTTTTTAGTTGGTATGTATTCTTGTTAGAGAGTACTAATTGTGGGAAGTAAGATAACCCATAGGTGTGTTTCTTCACTTTCAAGGTAGTTAAAATTATGCTAAACAAGGAACTAACAAAATGGTGACTCTATTGGGGAGTGTTGAGTAAAATTTATCCTTTTGTCTAGCTTTATCATTTTTAGATTCTCAAGGTTTGCCTATTGATAATACTTTTCCCCTAGAGGGTGGTGACTCAAGAAAGGTTTCAAAACCAGTAATTTATAGAATTTTCTAAAAATGACTAACAAAAGAAGAAATACAAGGTCCCTTATTAAGACACATCCTAAAGTTAGCTTACATACTGAGTTACCTTAGGGAAATAAGAAAAATTTTCCCAAGAGGGGTAGTGAGTCAAGTGGTACTCCTATATGGAGATCCAAGGGTGATAGGGTGAATAACCCATTATGCCCAGTTAGTGAATCAAGGGAATCCACCTCTAAAGGTTCTGACTTTGAAAACACTGAATAATTCCACAAAGTTTCTAATATTCCTCACCAGGGACATGGTCTATACCAAGACACACGACATAATGTGCATTTACAGACTCAAAAATTTTACAATGAAGAAAACCTTATAGACCAGAGAGATTCATCAAAATCAAATGTAACTATGTATGATCTTGATGAATTATTTAATGAATTTGATGCTCTCAAAAGGGACTCTTCAAAGCAAGATTCTATGCAAAGAAAATTAGAAAATAATAAAAATAAGTATATTATGGATGCTCTTATAGAAAGAGATTGTCTTTTTAGAAGACTTTCCTCATCAAAAGAAAAAATAAAGGGATTAGCAGAATGTCCTAAATCTTTACATGTTGATATTTTTGATGATTTAGGAGCCCTAAGAACTAAAGGTCAAGAGAAGGAACACTTGGTGGAAAAGAAAGATGAATTTGTAGTTAGGGGTCCAATCATTAGACAACTGTACCCTTTTGAAAATTTTAAGGAAAATAGAGTTGAAGCCACTTCAACTAAACCTATGATAGTTGATACTAGAAAAGGTAAGTAGAAGGTGGTTGGAATCCAAATAAATGAACCTCTTGTTGTCTCAAAGGGTGCACCTCTTGTCTCAAAAATTGACATAAAGTTGGAGGAAGTAGAAAAGGAAAATGAAGATTTAGCCAAAGAACCGAAGATAGCTAAACACAAAGAAAAAACTACAGAAGCAAGAATAAAAATTCAATTTCTAATGGTTTCTTTTGATGATGTTGTTGAGCCATCTAGCTCTGTACAAGGTATGCCTTCTAGTTTTCCTTCTAGTGTTGTAACAAATGCTATTGTTACTTCTTCTAGTAAGGCTTCTTTTCCTTCTTTTGGAATGATTTATGATGCATCTAGATAGAAGGGGAATACATGTATGGGTGGAAATGTTGGTAATTTTTCTGGTCCTAGTAGGCCTATAAATCAAACTTTTCAGAGAAGACCTATCCATCTTGAGAGATATAGGCAAATTTGTTTTACCGGTATCCCTGGATATCCTAATCTTATCCCAAATGATTTGAGGGATAAGACCAGTAAGTTCACTAGAAATAGTACTGCAAGTTGTGAAGATCATTTAAGGTCCTTCATTGATATGCTCAATTATTATGAGATTGATCATGAAGATGTTTCTATAAAATTATTTGTGTAGTCTCTTACTGAGGATGCTAGAGATTGGTTTAGAAGAATTCTTGATAACAATATTTTCTCTTGGGATGACTTTGTGAAATGTTTCGAGGAGAAATATGGTGACAATACCAATGCCAATTTCATATTGAATGAGTTAAAAAATATTAATAAAGATCAGAATGAATCAAATTTTGATTTCAACAATAGATTCCAAAAAGGTGTGCACAAATTATTTTAATTTACCAGTTTAAATGATAATTTCTTCCTTAGTACATACTTCAATGAATTGTATAGTAAGATGACATACATATTAAGAAATAAAGATCCCAAGTTTCTTAGAGATGTTTTTAGGATTTTTGTGAATATTGAAAGTAATAGAAGAGCATATGGTGCATTAGGTAGAAGGGATGATCCAAAATTATTTGTTGGTAAGGTTAACAATAGGAGGGAACCTAATAAGGGTGTTGAAAATAAGAAACCAAATGATGATAAATTGGATAAGGTACTAAATTCCCTTAAATATTTGAAAGCACCTAATGTCAGGAATGATAAAGGTTTTAATACAGACAAGCCTTGGTTTAACAATTTTAATAGGAAGAATAGGCTGGCAAAATTTCCTTATAATACCCATTGGAAAGATGGGAAACTTGTGTCCCCTCTTGCAAAAACTAATAATAATAAATCTACCCCAGATCCCTTACAAGAAATAATGTGAATATTTCTAAAGATAAACCTTTGTGTATGGTTTTCTAATCCCCCCATTTACCCGAATATTGTGCACTAACCCAATCTATTTTTGTATCTTAGAATGAAAATTCTGATGAATTTAACCAAGAAGATCATAATGATAATATTAGATGCAACATGGTTCTTTCTTTCATGGATTATAGTGATATGTCAGACTAGGAGGAGTCTAAAGTTGATGTGAATTCACAAAGATATGAAATGTTTTATCAACAAGTTTTTTTCTGGTGAAGAAGACAGGGGTGATTCAACATGCAATGTGATATCTAGATCAAAGAATTTTGAATTAAGAAGACCTTAAGAAGAATAAATTGATAGGGTCACAACAAATATGATTTATCATGTCAAAATTAATTATTAGTTGAGAAATAGAACAGTGAACGAAGATGTTGGGAAGCCTACTAGAATGTTCATCAAGAAGACAAATAGAAATGGCTTTGTTGAGGGTAAGCCCAAGGATAATATTACTATGAAGATTAAGGATCTAAGAGGAAAGAAATGGGAGCCCAAGAGAGATGAGGTAACAAAGGAAAATTTAACACAGAATGTTGATAAGAAGATAAAGACTGATAAACTAACCATTTATGTGGTTGGGTTCGACAAACCCAAGGTGGGAGCTAAATTTGACAAGCTAGAAGGCAATACATAAGAAAGAGGTATGCTTGTTGAAATACCTCCTTATACTTCATTTGATATGATTTCATTTCTATCACAAATTACTATTAAGGTTCCTATGTTAGAAATGTTAAGAATAGAGGAACATAAGAACAAGACCTTAGCATTGGTAGGGAGTATAAATAATTATAAAAATCCTAATGATAAGATTTACGATAAACCTATGGAAGAAACAAAGAAAAAGAAAGAGGTAGAAGGAATAACCTCTTAGATCCCATAATTTTATTTAGATAGCTCTTCTGCTTCCAATTTGTATAATATTGATCCATTCTTCCTCAGTGTCATAGTGAATGGAAAAATTGTTAAGAATTGTATGATTGATTTAGGTGCATCCAATACAATGATTCCTTGTAAAGTGATGGAGTCATTAGGACTTAAGGTAGATACAACATAGGGTAGGTTTTCTTCCCTAGATTCAAGAGAAGTTCTTTTCATTGGAGCTATTAAATCCTTTCCTTAAAAACTTTTAGCATACCCTTAAAATGGCCTAACTATGAGTGTTTTGGTTGTTGATATGCCACCCCATTATGGAATGTTACTATATAGAAAATGGAGTATAGCTATGGGTGGGAGTTTACAATTTGATTTATTTTTTGCTACTTTCCACATTGATGGCCAGTTTGTAAAGTTGGAAAGAGAGCTTAGGGTTCCACACATGATAGAGAAGAATGTGGATAATGACACAACTTGTTTCATTCATACGGATATAAATGCCCTTAGAGCTGAAGTTGTTCTCATAGAGAAGAGAACTGAACTTTCCCCTATAGATCCTAAAATAAAGAATTTTTCTGATATGGAGGACTTATGGACTATGTACTTTGATGGTGCTAGTTCAAAAGAGGATACTGGGGTAGGTGTCTTACTAATATCACTAGAAGGAAATACATACAAGTTTTCCTTCACATTGAATTCTACTTGTACAAATAATATTGTAGAATGCAATACTTTGTTACTTGGTTTGAAGTGAGCAGCAAGACAACAAATTAAATGCCTGCATGTTGTCAATGATTCTAAGTTGGTTGTATCCCTAGTAAGGTCTTTCTATGCATATAAGAATAAGAGATTGAAACAATATAGGAATGTTGTTTGAGATTGGATAGAAGAATTTGATGCTTTTGGTATTTTATGGATGGATAGGAGTAACAAAAAGATGAAAAATTTGTTAGAAAATGTTACAATTAAGCTAGATGATATAACATTTTCTAGAATATCTATGATTGAAGTGTAGGCAAGGCCATCTATGCCTGATAATGTGAAAAATTGGCAAGTTTTTAAAGATGATATGGATATCCTTAAATTCATGAATTGTGAAGACAACTTCCATTGACAAGAATTAGATTGTAGTTCCTTTATTGATAATATTGATGAAAAGGACACCATTCTTGGAAGTGAACTAGTTTAGCTAAAGACAAATAAAGTTCCAAAGGGGATGGATTTTTTGGAAAATATTTTTAATAACCAAGACAAAGCTAGAACAGAAACAAAGGATAAAAATCTTGATGAAATTGATAAAATAAATTTGGGTACTCATGAAGCCCCTAAAGAGGTTTATATTTGTAAGGGAATGTCACCTCATTAAGGAAAAACCTAATTGAGTTATTGAAAAAGTATAGACATGTTTTTTCTTGTTCATATGATGATCTGAAGGCTTATAGGGAGGATTTATTTCAGCATGTTATCCCTCTTAAAGATGATGCAAAACCATTCAAGCAAAATTGTTGGTGTAATTAAATATTCTTAATTACACTTTACTTAATCTTACTTAGGTTAATGCATTGCATAATAGTTTGTGATTGAGACAGCTAGGAGTGTGCACACCTCATTAAGCACATGGTGTAGGAGGAATTCCACTTTTGGTGCTAGATCCACCTTTAGTGCTCTTATCACATTATCATCCTAATCCATTGCATATACTTTATTGCATAATGGAGGATGATCCACATTTGGTGGACATGTGATTACACCTAGCATAGGTGATAGCTTATTAGCTCCTTGTCATTCTCTCTTATCACCTTTCCTATATAAGAAGGCCTATTATCTAATCATCAATCAACATGAATTCATTGGATCAATTCAATATCATCATTGCATTCATATCATCTCTTGTGCTTTTCTTTAACCTCTAGATCCTTGGTTCAATCTTTCCTATTTGCAAATTCTTACATGGTATCAAAGCAATTGGAGCATTTTTTTTAGCAAGCTTTGAAGGTCCAAATCTCAGATCTAGGAACCAGCATGCGATAGATGAGTCTTGGAGCAGATCTGACCTCACCATTGCATTTGAGAGGCTGTTTTAGTTAAGATCGACTATAAATTCACCTATATTTAGCGAAAGTCCAGATTGAGGCAAAAAAAATATGCAAGTCGAGCCATATGGCTTGATCTGCACCTCTATGGTATGATTTTGTAAAAAATATATCTTTTTTTATTTTGTTAATATTTCTCAAAAAAAAAAAATTTGCAAAATTTTTGCTTCCGAGCCTGGTGCGTGCCCTAGTAATATCATATATATTGCCCCATAAATTTGACATCATACAGACATGTGCACACAGTAGCAAGCTCAGGCCTGAAAGAGACGCCACCACTAAGCCCCTTCTGGGCTTCTCTTTTTGTTTAGGACTGGGGTCCTGACATATATTAAGGGATTGGAAATCCCTTTCCTACTGAATGTGGGATTATTTCCCACAACCCCACTGCTCAGCCCAAGTGGCTCTCCTCTACCACACTGCCATAGCACCACTTCTGCAACCCATGCACCACCTTACCTCCATAGTGCCTAGTCATCAGCCAGATGGAGGCATAGAGCTGCCATGTGGCCTACCGTCAGAGCTATGTGGCCCACACCAAACATGACATGTGACCGCCCAGACCACGTCACCGACCCAGTCGCAGTGCGCCACATCATGTAGGGTGACATCATCATACCACCCCATCAAGCACCTCATCTACCTAGTCAGTGTGCCTCATCACCTCAGCACATTAGTCATGCCACACCAATAGCCACGTCAACCCTCCACATCAGCAACACATCAGCCATGGCCAAAATTTTTGCTAACATCATCTTTTTACCAGCCTAAAATTGACGGCCATACAACCATCAAAACTGACCAAATTGGGCTTGCTACGATGGCCGTAAAATCATTAAATTTAGCATCATGATCTACTAACATCATCAGGGTTTGAAAATTCTCTTCCTTCACCATTGGATTTTTCATTTTGCAGTCCAACTTTAGAGAGCCATAACTCGCTCATTTTTGCTCCTTTTTTCGAGCAACTTTTTTTGAAGTTGGGTAGAATTTCCTATAGAATCTAGCAGTGGTGTTGATTTTTCAATTTGGTGGCCTAATTTGTTAGAAATTACAAATTTTGTTGACTATTCCTTATTTTTGCAACTTCCAGGGCTTCGTTTGGGCACATACAGTAACATTTTGAGGTGATTTTTTTTTTGAAAGTGCATGATTTTTTGTCTACTTTCCAGATTTGAAATCAGTTTCTAATGATTTGGGGTGGATATATCACTTTTAGAAATAGGTCATTTTGGGGCTATATTGGCACTTGGTTAATTCTTGGATTTTAGTTTTCTGATTTTCATTAGTCATTTGAAGGAGTTATCAATAGATATCAGTCATTATTTGGTCTCAATATGGATAATTCAAAGGTTAAAATCCTCACTCCATATAATTACCATGAATGGAAAGTATATTTAAGTGATCATTTGTTGAATATTGGATTTCTTAGAATGACTCTTGGGTAGGATCACGAACCTCTAATAGGTGTTGTAGAAAGGTGAAAATGGTTTGATCGAAGGGATAAAGCACTTGGATTTCTTAGATCATCCATCTCTCACGACTTGCACTTTCATATTGCATCTTGCACACATTCTCATGATGCTTGGGTCATATTGGAAGGACTCTTTGGTAAACCTAATAGAATGAGGAAATTTAGATTAGAGAATGAGCTCATAGGTCTCAATCCTAGTGATTTTGAAAATATTCAAGACTTTTTCTCTAAGTTCAATTCTATTAGATTGGGGCTTTCTTCATGTGGCATTGTTAAAGAGGATGAACAATTGATCTTTTCTATTCTTTCCAAGCTTGATCCTGATTATTCTATCTTTGTTTCTACATTCTATGCTACTATGGATGTTCTTGGTAGTGCATACAAATTTCCCTCTCTAGATGAATTTGTAGTGCAACTCATAAGGGAACAAGCAAAGTTGGCACACATGGGACAATTGAAGCCTTGCACACATCAAGCATTGATTTCAAGTGAGTCTTCATCAAAGGCTTCTACTGGCAAAGGAATGAAATGACATAAGGATCTTAAGCCTCATGACAAAGGTAATGAATCTCCTTCACCGAATACTACTGAATCCAAGTCCTCTTCAGGAGAGGAATCATCTAGAAGAAAGGGGGATAAATGTGCATATTGTAAAAAGCAAGGACATGATGAGCATAAGTGTTTTCAAAAGAAGATTGATGAGCTAACTCACATTATTCAAAAGTGCAACATTAGGTTTCCCTCATTAGTGTCTACTCCTTCTACAAATTCAGCAGCTTCTACATCTCCATCATTATCCAAATATAAAGGTGAAGGAAAAGGACTATTGGATTCCACACATCCTGAGCAAGGTAAATGGCTTCTTGATTCAGGTGCACCACATCATATGGTATCATCTATGGATATGTTTTCTTCTATTGAGCCTTGTAAATCTCCTAATATTTTGATGGGTAACAACACATTCATGAGATTTTGTGGGAAAGGTTCTATTCCTAAGGGAAAGGGGACATTTAATGATGTTCTTTGTGTACCATCCTTGACCACTAATCTCCTTTCTATTTACCAAATTACACATGGGGCACAAGGTAAAATTGGTGAGTTCACTCCTACTTTTGTCTACATTGGTGACATGGAGACTAGAGATGTCATAGCTATGGGAGTTGTTGATCATACATAATGCTTGTATTCTTTTTCAAATTTTGTTAATGATGATGATGATGATATTCATGATGTACACATCCCTTTGCCAAGGGATAATTATGAGGAGACTTTTGGGAACTTGAATCATTTTATTGTTGAGACAAGTGTTAATCTTCCTACTCTTCCACCTTCTTCTTCTTCAGACATGGGCTCTACTATTCAGTAGGATGTTCATAGTGTTTTATATCTTGCAGAATGTGATGACCACTTGGATGCATCTTCAACACTTGTTGATTCTCATGATGCAGATTTGGAAGACATACATGAGGGGGTTTCTCCTTCCTTTGATGACAGTTTCATCATAGCTGGGGACACTTCTTCATCTTCTTTGGAGATTGGTAATCTTGATTCTTCTCCTTCTTCATTTGATTTGTCACATGAGGTGATAGATTCTTTGAGTTTGGAGATTCCTATTTAGTTTTCAGAGATTCATGCATGGAGACCTACATCTTCTTCCTCCTTCCATTTGCACATGGATTGGCTTCTTCATCATTTGATGAATCTATTTCTTCCTAAGGGGAGATACATTTCTTGTAAGCATTGGCTTATCTATTGTTTGCAAGTACTCTTCATCAACATGGGAGCTTCTCCATTATGGCGGGGATATCATGTCTCCAACTATCCTTCTTATGGGGGGATAATTCTTTGTATATAAATTATGTATGTAGTTTTTAGGGGGTCTTGAGTACTCCATCCATCCATGCATCTTGTTTTCTTCTCTCTTTTTGGGGGAGGGGTTTTCCCATCAGGTTTTCCCTCTTTCTCTACTTTATGAGAGTTATGCATTTCATGTATTTTGTACATGGGTACCTAACATGGCCTAGTTGTCGGGACCCATATTGCATTGTGAGTTTAAGTGCATTCCCCTAAGTTGCACTTAAGGGGGGGTGTTGGTGTAATTAAATATTTTTAATTACACTTTACTTAATCTTACTTAGGTTAATGCATTGCATAGTAGTTTGTGATTGAGACAGCTAGCAGTGTGCACACGTCATTAAGCACATGGTGTAGGAGGAATTCCACTTTTGGTGCTAGATCCACCTTTAGTGCTCTGATAACATTATCATCATAATCCATTGCACATACTTTATTGCATAATGGAGGATGATTCACATTTGGTGGACATGTGATTACACCTAGCATAGGTGATAGCTTATCAGCTCCTTATCATTCTCTCTTATCACCTTTCCTATATAAGAAGGCCTATTATGTAATCATCAATCAAGGTGAATTCATTGGATCAATTCAATATCATCATTGCATTCATATCATCTTTTGTGTTTTTCTTTAACCTCTAGATCCTTGGTTCAATCTTTGCTATTTGCAAATTCTTACAAAAATAAAAGGTCGATTAACCCAACTCTTGCACCCAAAATGTAGGAAGAATTGATGAAACTTAGAGATGTTGGTATTATCAAACCCATTAGGCATTTATCATGGGTTTCTAATTTGTTTCCTATTAGAAAGAAGAATGGTTACATTGGGTTATGTGTTGATATCAGGAATCTCAACTTGTCTTCCCTCAAGTAGAATTATTATTTTCCTAATATGGAGGCTATGTTACAAAGGGTGATTGGTTCTGAACTGATGTCCATGATGGATGGTTTTTATGGATATAACCAAGTTTCAGTTCAAGAATCAGAGTAGTTTAAGACCACATTTACTACATCATGGAGAACTTATGTGTATGTAAGAACACCTTTTAGTCTCATTAATAAATTCTTGGTAGTTTATCAGGCTGATTTGAGAGCATATTCTATGAAAGAAGAAGATCATTTCTTGCACTTGGAAAATATATTTACATGGGCTTTGGAATATGGTGTATCTTTGAACCCAAGAAAGTGCTTCTTTCATGTGACTAAAGGTAAATTGTTGGGTCTCTTATTTTCCAAAGGTGTTAGAATTGACCAGGGTGGTTGCCATTGATAAAATCCACCAACCTAAAAATTTGAAAGGTATTCAGTCTTTCTTTAGACAAGTGAATTTCTTAAGAAGGTTTGTCACTAATTTTGCAGAAGTTAGCAGACCTATTTCAAATATGTTAAAGAAAGGAATTGAGGTTAATTGGGATGGGGATCCATTAGTGGCTCTCCAAAGTATAAAATAAGTAATTAAGTATGCTCTTGTGCTTAAGGCTCTAGATTATGATAAGCCCATGAATATATTTTCTTTTTCATCCTTTCATACAGTGGCTATAGTATTACTACAAAAAAATTCTAAGGGATTTGAGGAGCCAATTGAATTCTTCAACAAGTCACTTCAGGATGTTGAGTTAAAGTATGAAATAAATGAGAAATAAGCTTATGCACTGGTAAAAATAAGTAAAATCTTTTAGATGTTACTTGATGGGAGAAATTGATATTTCTTATGTGCCTAGTGTTGTAGTAAATGATATTTTCACATAGCAAGAGGTCTTAGGCAAGAGATGTATATGGATTAACAGGATCCAAGAGCTCAACATTGATGTTAAGATTACCAATTTGGTTAGAGGTCAAGGGCTTGCAAAGCTGATGACCCAATAAAATCTAGATACCAACTAGATAAATCAAGTTGAGGAAGAATAGAGATCATATACTTGTGATATGGATCTTTGTGATTGGTATGTTTCTATCATTTATTACTTTCAAAAAATGAAGTTCCCTCCCGGTTTGAATGAAAATGCTAAAAGATCATTGACACTTCATACCATCAAGTATGCAATAATAATAAATAAGCTATGGTGGAGAACTGTTGATGGTATATTATTGAACTATACCGACAAGGATCAAGTGAATAAAATTTTAAATGACATAGTGGGATTTGTGGAGGCCATTATGAGGATAAAAAAATAGCACACAAGGTCATAAGAGAAAGTTTTGGGTGGCCTTGATTATTTAAGGATGTTGTTGAGCTTGTGAAGAAATGTGATGCATGCCAGAGATTTTCTTGTAACTTAAATCTTTTCAAGTAACTTACCTTTGAAACCTATTGACATTCAAGATCCTTTCCAACAATGGGGCATTGATTTTATTGGCAAAATTACAAACAATTATTGTGGTGGTCATTCTTGTATTTTGGTGGTCACTAACTATTTTACCAAGTGGGTAGAGGTTGTCCCTACTAGGAAATCCACTAGTAGGGTTGTGATGGATTTTATTTTAAATAATATTATTATCAGATTTGGATGTCCAGAGAGAATTATAAAAGATAATCCAATGTGTTTCAGGTTTGATGAATATATTTAATTTTGTGAAAAGTATGGTATAAATAGGTTCACTTCATCCCCTCACCATCCATAGGGTAATGGACATGCTGAATCAAGAAACATGAATCTACTAAACATTGTCGAAAGAATACTTGTTACAAAGAAGAGAGCATGGGATGCTAAGCTACCTCTAGTAGTTTGGACTGATGGGGTGACTGTGAAGAAATCAACTAGATGTGCTCCATTTGATCTTGTAAATGGGATTCATGCTATATTGCCTCAAAGAAACTTGATTCGAATATACACATTTTTTGAATTATATGATGAAGATGTGACAGATGAGATGTAAGCAAGGATGAATGATATGCTAGAATTAGATGAAACAAGGAGAGAATCTACATCAAGGAATTCCAAGTTACAAATATAAGTTAAGAACTTATATGAAAAAAGAACTACAAAGAGAAAATTTGATGTTGATGATTTGGTTCTTTTTTGGAATCCCATGCTGGAGGATAAAGGAAAACATGGTAAATTTGATCCTATCTAGTTAGGCCCCTACAAAATTCATGAAAGGTGGGGACAAAATTCATATTTTATCAGAGAGCTTTCTAGTAACATTCAAGAATTGCCTATTCATGGACAATTTATGAAAAGGTACTTCTCATGAAGGTACTTTCTTTTCCATGAGAATTAGCTAGGTTTGTAAAATTTGTATATATTTACTTTAGTGTGTCTATGTGTTTCCCTTCTTGTTTTTCTTGTTTTTAGGTTCGATTATTTTTGTGGTGCTTTATGCGATCCTATTGTGAAGTTTGTGGTCTTCTCTCCTAGAAATTTTAAGATCTTTCTATGCCTACAAGAAGCATACATCCCTAGACAAAGCCACTAGTGGTCAATTTTCTTGTCATAGTGCAAAATTTTAATAAAATTGTCATTTATTGCCTTAGGTTGAGGAAATAGGGTTTATTATCTTGGTAGGATTTCAAAATAATTTTTCATAAGTCCAAAACCCTACATGCGATCTATTTCTTTGTTACTTTTTGAAGTCGCTTAAGTCAGTTTCAAATCATGTGTCTTAAGTTGTTGTTGAAGGGGGCCAAGTCTTTTTAGGTCGTAAAGTCTAGCGAGACCCATGAATTAATTTTTCCCTAGGTCTAAAGTTTCCCCTAATGTATTAAAATAAAATTAGATCTATTTCAATCTAATAGTGGATGTGATCCCATGATCAGAAGATGTGAAGATTTTACCCTTCAAGGCATCGTGCCTGATTAATATGCAGTTGGTGGCAAGACCTGGCTGAGATAAATAAGGAGATAGATATCAGTCAAATCAATTTTGATCCAATAGCAGGTGTGATTCCGCTAACTGAAGTTGCCTACCCTTTTAACCTTTGTAGGATCATGCCTAAGTGAAAAGTGTATTTCCTAACATTGTGGGACCAGTATTAAAGAAGATAAAATATGGTCAGATCAAGTTTGATCGAATGGTAGGCACAATCTCATGATTAAGAGTTTTTCACTGAATATTGATCAAGGAATCACACCTTGGTGATGCATGTTTGGGATGACATCACATAGCATGGGTTTGAAAGATAGTAAAGAATGGAGAGATCTATTTTGATTAGATGGTAGGTGTATTCCCATGATCAAAACCTATATGAAAGATAGTGATCAAGGCATTGTGCTCAAGACATGCGTGTCCATTTTGATAAAAAGAAAAAGGGTGGGGCCTGGGTACCATGTGGTGTTGAGGTGCCACTTTCTAATTGATCAATTTTTTAGCCATGAGGACTAATGTGGAGGTCATTAGTTTGTTGACTTTTTGTGAACTGCATGATGTCCTATGAGGGTTTATATCGATGACTCTATTTTAAATTTTGTTTCATGAGGTGAAATGATCTAATTTTTACCCATTGAGGTTGCAATTTTTTTTAAAATGAATTATTTTTAACAAGGTTGGTAAATTGATGGCAAGGAAGGGAAGTCACCAACCCAGACAAATTTGATTTTTGATCTAATATGATTCCATTCTTGCAGAGATGAAAAGGATAAAATTTCAAGTAGAGAATTGATGAATGAGTATGTCGGTCGATTAGATTTGATTTTTTTTCTTTGATCGTCACTTGAATCTAATTTTTCAAGGGACATTCTTGTATAAGAAGGAGATTATGGTAAATGAAGGTAGGTGAGATAGTTTTGATATTGATTGAGAAGATGAGGGTGAGAAGTCATTTAATGAAGAAAATCTTATCTTCACAATTTTCTTGCTATGGTTATGCCTACATTCTAAATCATATTAGATTCTGATATTTTCAAGCTACTTGTTGTCACTTCTGTAATAAATTTGAATTGATGAAAGGGAAAATTGGTTGTTGATGTATGCAAATTAGATGTCTAACAACTAGAAATGATAAATTAACTATTAAAGCCAATGAATCTATCTAATGCAAACACAATGAAGAATGCAAAGTAACTATGAAATGATGAAACTAATTTAAATACCTTCACCTACCATGCAACTTGTCTCCATTGTCCACCTAGCTTTGATTTCTTGAAGATGTTGAGCTCTCAGATTTCCAAAATGAAGCCTTCTCCCAAGATGCTACCAAAGTGTGGAGATTGAATGAAATTGAGTGCACAATAGCTTATGCAAACTAATGGATAAAAATGCAAATGAAATGATGATTGTTATGGAATGCTTGGTTGCTTGAATGCTTGGATGCTTGAATGCTTGTTATCAAAAATACCTATTCACTCTCAAATGGGAAATGAGGCTCCTTTTATAGAGTTTTTGAGGATCTAGGCCTAGGTGGCACAATCCTACAGTTGAGAATGAAGGGTGGAAGATCCTAGGGCTAGGATTGGCTTGGTTGAAGGAGTTGAGAGAAAGAGGGATGTAGTTGGAATGTGAGAGAAAGAATAGGGATGATGTTCCTCTCACATTGACGTGGAAGAGAAGAAGGTGGAAGGGAAAGACACATGTCAAGTGTCTCACAAAGACCAAAGAGAGAAAGGGGGAGAGACATTTTCCTCATGAGGACTCTTTGTACAAGTGTCCCATGAGTCACCTTTGACCCTTAGAGGTGGCTTGAGAAGCCCCTTAGGAATAGGGAATGTCTCTTGACTTGGTTGTTGAGAGGACATGTGGTCATGAGACCAAGTCCTATGAGGCCACATAGCCCTTAAGAATAGGACATGTGTGGGTGAGGATAAATATGAATAAATAATTAATAATAATTATTTATTTTAGCCAAGGTGATGTGTCAGGTGACTAGGTGGATGAAGTGAATTAGAAGACTTAGTCATATTTAGGTGATTGTGTATTTAATTAAATCACTTTAATAGACTATTTAGAAGACTTAGGATATAGAATTAGACTATAGTGAATTTATTAAATAAATTGAATAATTTATTTAATAAATAGAGGAATAATTATTAATTAAATAATAAATATTTAATTAATTTATCAAGTCAATAGTAATTAAATAATAAATATTTAATTAATTAATGAAGCCATTTTTAGGTGTATACATTTTGCCCCTCTTTGAAATAATGTGTGTATCACATTGTTTCAAAGAAAATTTCAAGCATTCTTGCCCCTGCCCCAAACAATGTCTCAGATGACCTATGCGTGCCCCCTTAAGAGATTGATTGACAAAAAAGATTATTTGAATGTTTATTTTTATTTTTATTGTTATTTTATTTATTTATTTATTTTTTATTATGCAATCAATCTCACGAAAGAATGACAGAAAAGATGGAGAAAATGGGGTGGAATGGAAGAAAAATAGTAGATAGGGTCCACACACCAAGCATATAGGGTCCACAAGCTATAAATAAGGCTTAGGGGTCCACAATAGGCTCATTGTGAACACTTGTCATTGGGAGATCAGAGTGCGAGAGAGAGAAGAGCAGAGCTTCCATGATGTCATTTCCCTTGTCAGATCACTACTTTGAGAGAGTCAGACACTTCCAGCGACCACCCGATTTAGGTGAATCGATAGGTGACTCGATCCTACTTTGTGATTTGATGATTTGATGCATGGTAGATTAGATTTGTAGCATGTTTAGGATAGATGAAATGATAGATTAGATTAGAAAATTTTTCGTTTTCTAGGCAGAGTATGAATGCGCAGTTTCGGTGCACCAATGTGCAGAAACTTTCAATGTTTGCGCAGAAATGTTAATTTTTTGCGCATTCATTAATAATAGCTACACATTCATACTATAAAAATGTAAGTGTTGCACAAGCATGCAATAAAAGTGTGTAGATGTGAAAACCTACGCATTCATGATGAATTGGTGCACAAATATCCAACAAAACTGTGCAAATGTACAAAGCTGCGCAAATGTTAAATAATGTTGCGCATACATGATAAAATGTTGTGCATCTATTTTAGGTTGTAGAATGTGGTGAAAATAGATAGTCAATTAGGTCAAATTTGATGTCGATAAGCCGATTGGATCTGTCGGTGTTTGATTTTGATTGATTTGATCAAGATAGGCAACATTGTAGCAGGTTCGCTAGTTAACTAGTCTTGAACATAGATAATTGATAGAATCATCTGTTGAAACACGTGATAAGAACATGTTTATATTTGATATGATAGGATAGATAGATTGATAGATCAGTTTATCAAAATTTGATAGGTTGATTATTTGTTGACTTGAATAGGAGGATATCATAGATAGTCTGATGTCACGGGAGAGATACCCTGTGACTCAGAATCTGAGATCAGTGTTGTCAGATACAGATAGATTGTTGATTGGAGCATCTGAATTATATTATGTGATTTACATGTCTGAGATTCAGGTGAATCTGAGTATGATGATAGCATTAGTAGAGCGATGGCACTGAGAGATGAGTACCTTCCATCTTCTGACAGGGGAGATGATAGTGACATTAGAGGATGTATATCGCATCCTTCGACTTCCCATTATAGGAGAGTTAGTTCAGTATGATCGGCATGGTGGAGTTACAGAGTGTAGAGCCATCTTTGGTGATGATGATATAGACGATGGAGAGATCAGCTGGGAGGATATGGTTGACTTGTATGATCCTTTACCAGTAGTGCTAGCAGGAGCGATTGGGGGATTTGTATGCCTAGATCATAGATCACATGGATTTGCAGTTGAATGGGGCCACACATTACAGTGGATGATGGAGGGGACCCAATATGCTTGGGGGGTGTGTTTGTTAGCACATCTTTATCATGACATGCATCAGGTGGTGTACCATAGAGGTGCATCATTATCAGCAGGTGTGACATTGCTCCATGTTTGGGCATGGGAGCATATTGTAGTTACTTGACCATTGGCTATTAGATTTTGGGGCGCAGGGCAGCCCTATATGTATTTATACTCCTTAGTTTTGTCTCAAGCAAAACTGGGCCATTTAGAGTTTTGGTGGTATACTTTTGACACACTGGACACAATGACATGGAGACCCTACCTAGGGTGTGAGCCATGGGATGATGAGCAGTAGCTTGGTTTTTGTTTTGAGTTATGATGGTTGATAGGATGGACACCATTCATCCTTGAGCGGTAGTTGGTTAGCCAGGTTTTGCACCAGTTTGGTAGGATACAGGGCATGCCGCAGGGAGTGACAAAGCATGCTCACACACATTAGGAGAGATGAGACTGGGGGCCCATGGCATCATTTGATGTTTCTCAATAGGAGTTTTTGGATGCCCCATTTCAGGCATGGTTGATGAGACCAATGATGGTAGACCCAGGGATGACTGCTGAGTTGGAGCAATTTTTGAGGGATTTTCCAATTCTATGGATTACAGATCCAGCAGCGAGGCCTCCAGAGAGAGATCCAATAAAGAGATGATGGGCGAGACTCCGAGGGAGAGATAGATGGGGATGAGGGAGATGAGGTGGTGGTGATGGTGGAGGAGATGGAGGAGGAGATGATGGTGGAGATGGAGGGAGAGGGGATAGAGAAAGACCTCGGATGAGAGGAGGTGGTGTGAGGTTGAGAGGACTGATGCCACCTCCAGCATAGCTAGCTACAGGAGTGTGACTATAGGTACTTGTCCCTTTGGTAGAGATTCCAGTTGCTGGAGTACAAAGACCAGCTGCATAGGTATAGGTGCCACAGGTACAGAGGTAGGGACAAGATGAGGTAGATGTTGGATTGGCCAAGGGCGGTGTGGTATAGGGTGGTTAGGTATAGGATGAGGCTGACCCTGAGATGCTAGATGTATAGGCACAGGATGAGTAGGTGGACATGGACATCGGGGGATAGGATCCCTATTTACAGAGAGACACGGCAGAGGAGGAGCCAGATATTGATGCACTACTAGTCAGACTAGTAGTTACACAGGCACAGGTAGAGTGGGTGCCAAGTCTAGAGAGACAGATTGAGAGGCTAGAGCGTCAGATGGATGTCCTGAGACATGAGTGGGATTCAACGATTGAGAGACTCAAGGAGTCTGAGATGCTACTAGATGAGTTACAAAGGATAGAGGACCTAGGTCCCCATGGAGATATCATGAGAGCCATGATACATGTCGGGAAGGAGATATCCTACTGGCGAGAGGCATACAGACAGGCAGTCTCAAGGGATTAGTGGATCGGGAGTTATAGGGAGAGCTCAGTGGCAATCAGGATGGTAGTGCATGATAGAGGAGCACTAGTGGGTGGAGAGGGTGTGTCATCACACTCTTTGAGAGCACTGACAAGTTCAAGAGGTCAGGGTGGATCCTCAGCATTAGGGAGTTCAGCAGCACAGGGCCACATTGCATCCCATAGACAGCGGCAAACAGAGTCTGGAGGCAGTGGTTCATAGATGTTGAGAGAGCATTGTATACACTGTTGTAGCATTATGATTCATTGTATCATTATATTTTGACTTGATGGACACTGGCTATGGACACATTGTTATTGATTTATATCATTGGACATTCAGATATTTTTTTTGTTTTATGGATTTTATATGATGGATGTTATATGATTGACTCTATATATACAGTGATGCAGTTCTATCATGATTTTCTTTGATGATTTATATACATGTGTGTACTGACATATGCAAGATGTGATGATTTACTTTAATATGCATAAAATGTATGTCTTAGAATGCAAAATGATTTATATCCTGATTTGATATTTTTGATGCTTAATGGTTAATAATCATATGATGGTGATATAAATGCATGTCTTAAATGAGTTTACTAATGCTATGGGATTATCAATGCAATGTTGTGATGAACAATGTACATGAATAAATAAATGAATAATGGATAATAAATAAATGTACATGAATGATAATGTATAATAAATGATATAAAATGTGTATAATGTATAATAAATGAATGATATAATGAAAATGATATCTAATGTAATAAATGATAATGTACCTAAGATGATTGAATGTAATAACTAATAACATGATAAAAGAAAATGAGATGAAATGATAGCTATAATAAATGATCAAATTATATATAAATGAACACTCCTAATGAAGATAACATATATCTCTAAATAATTAAGTGTTAAATGCAAAAATTCGTAATATGTTTGGTTGTCCAAATGTCCTCAACTTAAATAACAATGTATCTAACACAAGAAGAATAGACTAAGAGAATAGATAACCTAATAAGAAAGGTACCCTATAAATCTCTATAAAAGGAGCACTGATATGTAAGTCATGAATTGTTTAAATGAAATGCAATATGAAATGAATGTATCTCCACAACTTTAGGTAACATCTTAGAACTTCATAATAATTGGAACTTGAGTTTCATCATTGAGCTCGTTATGTTGCAAGAAAATGCAAGCATCATGGTATAATTAAACCAGGATGACCTGAGCACTTTTTGCATGGAGTTCAATATTGCAAACTTGACAAGCATCTAGGTATAATTGAACCGAGATGACCTAAGTTTCATTTTCATAACAGATAAGGAATATTCCCCCCCTCCATCGGGGAAAAAATATTTGGAGTCGAGGTATGCGGTGGCGTATCGCCATAAATAGCATTTATTCAAACAACATGATTTGTATGTTGTCCATACTATGAAATGGATGAAGACACTTATACACAAACACCCCAATTACTTGTTCCTTCTATTTCATCAGAAAATACCCCACAAATAGCAATCAAAGAAAATATCATGCCCCATCCTGGCTATTCTAATCAATGACATATGAGAGTTTCAAACTCATGTCAAAGATATCCCATAATAACATAGGAAACATGATAACAATGAAATCTAGATATGAATGCATAAGTTATAACAAATCATTCTAACATGCCTGCCATGAATATACATTTCTTTTTCCAAAAAGATTGATTTAGGATATGTTGATCAATTCAAGTGATGATGTATAGTCAAGATGTATAGATAAGCAGTCACAATTTGAAAGATAGATCATAGATTTTGATTTAGCATGAAGATACCATTGTGAAAGAACATTTGATTGTGTTTGCCTTGCCTGGTGAAAATAACTCCATTATGTCCTCTAAGAGTCATGACTATCATAGATCCACTTCCCAAACTAGGTTGAGGACATGTCCCCAGCTAGGTGATGGACTGACTTATTATGGGTGAAGAAAGATGCAAAAAGACTAGGATGAAGACCATGACAAAAGATCAAGCTATGATGGGATTTTATTACAGATAGATACAATGGATGGTGTATGAACTGGCCATTTTATTATGATATATACATGATGGGGACAAGGATTGAGTAACTATTTTATTGTGGATATATATAATGAATGGACACACTAAAAGAATCCTAATAGATAGAGGAGCTAACTTGTCACACATAGCACCTATTTCCAAGTTTTCACCATATGCTTTTATTGCAGTTTTTCTTTTGATTTTGTAATTTTTTTGTATTTTTGATTATTTTATTTACAGAATATATATATATATATATAGACTATATACATGCCCCTTGCATTGGGATTTCAAGGATAGAACTTCTTGAGATGGATACTATTAAGAGGTTCATCCAAGGGATCCCCTTTAGGTGTAGATAACTAATAAGCTCCAGGACCATAGACTATTGTAATCACAAAAGGTCCTAACCAATTAGGTTCGAACTTGCCCTTCTTTTCACGGTGTTGTTGATTCTTTGGATTTTCTCGAAGGACTAAGTCACCCAACTAAAAATATCTGATCTTTACCTTGCTATTGTACTGACAAGATAGACCCTAGTGATAAACTTTCAAATGATCATAGCCTCGCTAACGGCGTTCATCTAGGAGTTCCAATTCAGTCAGGTGTGCAACTCTATACTCTTCATCAGGAATTAAATCTTTAAGAGTAACATGAAGTGAAGGCAACTCGACCTCGAGGGGTGGGACTGCTTCAAATCCATAGACAATGGAGTATGGAGTGGCTCTAGTAGGAGTACAGATGGAGGTGCAGTAAGCCCATAAGGCTGGATTAAGTTGGAGATGCCAGTCATAGCCAGCGTCATTGACAATCTTTTGTAGGATTTTAACAATTGTTTTATTTGACACCTCAGCTTGGCCATTTCCTTAAGGATAGTAGATTGAGGAATAGTTGTGGGTGATGTGGAATTTGGCATACAAGTCATCCATGTCTTGGTTTTGAAACTATTTCCCATGATTAGTGATAAGATACATAGGTATACCATATCGGCAAATGATATAGTTTAAGATAAACATGGAGATTTGTTTCCCTATGGTGGTAATTAATGGAACGGCCTCAATCCATTTAGTGAAGTATTATGTGGTAGTGAGAATCCATTTGTGGCCATTGGAAGATGGAGGATTGATAGAACCCATGAGGTTGAGTCCCCACCAACTGAATGGAAACGTAGTTGTAAAGGGATGTAACTCTTGAGCTAGATCATGGATAAGGTTTCCATGTATTTGACATTTCTTGCATGCCCTAGCAAAATGAAAGGAGTCTGCTTCCATGGTAGGCCAATAATAACCCATACGCATGAGTTTCTTGGCCAAAGAGGGACCATTCAAATGTGTCCCACAAATACCTTCATGTACATCATGTAAGGAAAGTTGAGCTTCATCATGTTCGAGACATCACAGGAGAGTACCGTCAAAACCTCACTGATAAAGGGTGTCAGATATTAAGATATAGTGGGAGGTTTGGCAGAAAAAAGTTCATTTTTTATTGTGGGATAGGTCGGGAGGTAGAGTGTTATCTTTGAGGTAAGAATAGATCTTTCCATAGGTTGGGGAGTCATGTCTAATCAGATGACATATAATACTCGTATCAAGGTCATCATATGTAGGACAAGTCAGGGATTCCACCAAGAACTCAAAATGGGCCTTGGTATCTTCTATATCAAATAAAGAAGCAATCATTGCCATGGCATCAGCAGCCTTGTTTTCATGCCGAGGAATCTTCTCCAAAGTGATGATAGAGAAATACTTTTTAAAGTCATCAACCATACGTTTATATGGCTATAACTTATCATCTTTGGTCTGATAATCATCATTAACCTGGTTAACAATTAGCTCAGAACCTCCATAGACATTTATTTCAAATATGTTCCATTGTAAAGCCATTTTTAACCCAATCAGCAAAGCCTCATATTTCGCTACATTATTGGTGCAAGGAAATAACAACTTGAAAGATTTCAGAATAGTGTACCCTTGTGGCGTGATAAAAAGAATACCAGCTCCTGAACCCTGTTGAGTGTATGAGCCATCAAAGTATAATTTCCATGTTTGTGTAGACAAAGCTAAGATATGAGCATCAGGAAACTCTGTGTGTATAGGTTGGTCATCCGTTAATGGAGCATCAGCTAGTTGATCAGCGATCACTTGACCTTTGATAGCCTTCATATCTATATATTCAATATCAAACTCACTAAGTAGCATGACCCATTTTGCCAACCTGCCTGTTAATGCAGTCTTGCTTAAAAAATAATTTAAAGGATCAATTTATGCAATAAGCTGAGTAGAATGTGACATGATAAAATTGACATGAGTAGAATGTGGCTGAAATGTAGAGCAAGAGTGGCTTGCTCGGAATTGGTGACATCAGAGTTGGAGGATTCACTAGATACTACTTGATTTTGTTAAAAGCTTCCTCACACTTATCATCCCATTGGAATAAGATATTTTTATGTAGCAAATGTTGAAAGGGATGAGTATGATCTGCTAGTTGAGAAAAAAATCTTCGGATGGATTGTAGATGCCCCTGTAAAGATCTTAGCTAACTGATGTTAGTGGGGGAAGCCATCTCCAATATTGCTTTAACCTTTTCTAGATCTACTTTGATTCCTTTAGCTGAGGCAATGTACCCTAACAGTTTGCCAAATGTGACCCCGAATGCAGATTTCTTTGGATTGAGTCGAATCTGATATTTTTCCATCTGAGTGAATATTCTAACACTCTCAAATGACTAGCTCTATCTTTGGATTTTTCTAAAATGTCATCAACATAATCTTCCATGATGGTATGCATCATGTCATGAAAGATCATGGTTATGGCTCTTTGGTAAGTTGCTCCAGCATTTTTGAGGCCAAATGGCATCACATTCCAGCAGTATGTACCCCATGGACAAGTAAAAGCAGTATTTCTTAGTCTTCTGGTGCAATCTTGATTTGGTTATAGCTAGAAAATCCATCCATTAATGATAACATCTCATGCCCAGCTGTTAGGTCAACAATCATATCAATATTTGGCAAAGGGAAGTCATCTTTTGGACAAGTTTTATTAATATCTTGAAAATCAATACAACTCCTGATAGACTTGTCTGGTTTTGAAACTGGAACAATATTTGAAATCCACTTAGCATAATCAATAGCTCGAATGAGTCCAACATCTAGGAGCTTCTTCAATTCTACTTTCACCATTAGAGCAATGTGAGGATGCATTTTGAGGAGCTTCTGCTTAACTGGTTTTACACCTGGTTTGATAGATAGATGATGCATAATGAGATTGGGGTCCAAACCAGGCATATCAGCATAGGACCAAGCAAAGTTGATTTGTCTTTTTCTAAAGAATTTTGCAAAAGCTTCTTTCTCTGATTCTGTCAAGGATGCTGCTACTTTGAGGATGCGTGGAGACTCCTCTATTCTAATGTTAAGTGGTACTGTTGGTTCTATAAGAATGGTAGACTGCTCTCGATCTAGATAGTTGGGAAGAGTGTCAATCCTTCCATCATCAGGCACCTCAAAGAGGTTTTCACCATCAGATGCATCTTTTCTTTTTACTATTTTTGGATTTAATACTACCACTGAGTGGTTTTCACCATTATATCTACTGATTATTTTTATATTTTTATGACTGAAAGGATTGGCACTCTCTCCAAAATAGGCCATGTCATTGAGTTTGATCAGAAATCTTGACTTGTGATCCCCTATTGGTAAATGATCCCTGATGCCAAGATAGTCAATGATTGCATCATCATTATGGAAGACATCAAGTTCTGGGTGATCGGGAGAATCCCAATCGATAAGGTCAGGACGGACAAGGGGCATTGGATCATTTGTGTCAGTTTCAAAAGTAGAGATGGTATTGATGGAAAAGTTGTCAAGGTTTATGATAGTATCAGTGAGGTCTATTTCCATACTCTCATCTGAATCATCTGTCACAAGATAACACTCACTTTTCTCATGATCAACACGAGTAGTATTATGTGGGACCAATCCTAGTGAGTCACTCGTTGAACTCTCACTCTCATGGTAATCATTACTATATTGATGGACAACATCGACTCCTATTTCTTTAGTATAATCAAATAAGGAATCCTATTCATAATCATTAGAATCAGAATCATCATTATCTTCAAGTCTATCCATGATTCTTTGAGCTATCCTTTTTTTTTCTGGATCTACATACATACCATGTTTTTTGAATTGTAAGGCAGGAGCTTTAGATGTCTCATGAAAAGGTGGGATTTTTGCTTTTCCTTTTGGTTCTTGTGGTTCTTCACCTTTATATCCTAATCCTGTAGTGTCTCTTTGATAATTAGGATTTTGCAAAATTGGTTTTATAACACCTTCTCTTTGTAACCCTAGAGGTCCGGCACCTTGATATCCCATCTTTTGTAGCAAAGTATACCCTTTTCCATAGACATCAAGTGATATACATTCATGTTTAATATCCTCTTCAATCTTCTGTGTCTTAAGCCAATAATTTACATTACACTCAGCTACCTCTTTGGATATTGTGCCCCCACTTATAAATGTGTTATAAATAAGTGTGGAAGGGGGTTCTGATTGTCTTTTAGTGATCAAAGATCTACCATATGATTTGGGAGATAAAGGTAACTCAGTGATACAAAGATCTTGACCTAAAGTATATTCTCCCATACTTCTTTCTTTGATGTCTATCTTGATCCCATCTGATTTAGAAGTTGATGCTATATTACTAGGGTCACTGGGTGTAGTTGCAGAAGATCCAGTACGATTATAGGGAACCAAAGAATCAAAAATCTTGACATTGCTACAATATTGAAAAGGATTAGAATCTCCTTTGATAGTGATCTCCTGATCATTGTGAGGAAATTTTATACATTGGTGATAAGTTGATGGCACAGCTTGCATGGAATGAATCCATGGTCTTCCCAAAAGAATATTATAAGCAAGATCCATGTCCAGAACTTGACTTGGTACATCTTTGACAATAGGACCGATTCTAATTGGAAGAAAAACATACCCCTTGGATGATCTCTCTTCCTCATCATAGGCTTTTATTGTGATTTTCTTTTTTGGATCAACTAACTTTAACGTGCAGATATTCAAGCCATCTCCCCCATCTATTAATACTCTTTTAATCATGTGATTATCTACAAGGACTTTGATATGTAAGGGAGCATTATGAGGTTGGGTAATGGATAAATCATCATTTTTAGTAAAGGACAAATAGTGTGGGGTTGTTAAATGGCCCACCATAGCTTGAAATTGATTAGGATCTAGAGTTGTTGGAACCTGGGTCTCTAAGAGAGTTTTTCAAGGATATCTTTGTGAGATGGGGAAAGATGCAAAAGCTCTAAGATGGATATCTAGGCAGGTGTTTTCTTAAGTTGTTCCAAAAGATTGTACTGGTTGGAAGTATTTGGGATAGACTTTGGGACATAAATGGACTTATTTTTTGTAGTGCTTGGTTTAGACTGGACTCCTTGAAGAGTAACTTTAGCTTGAGCACGAGTAGTTGCTTGGACCGGTTGACTCTCTGATTTTCCTTTGAAGGTAATAACATTGGCATAACACATAGAAGGATGACATTCAGAAATGTTACCAACATATCGATAGGGAGTGGAATTATAATTAGCTTGATTTTCACCCTTATTATTGGAAGAACCCCCTTTTTCATGCTCAGGAAGTGGATCTTTGAAAGCTGTATGTGATTCATTCGAGACATGTTCGTCAACACCAATTTCATCACTTTCGATTAAATCTTGGATTACATTTTTGAGTCTTTTGCAATCATTTGTTTGATGTCCTCTGCCTCTATGAAATTCACAATAATCATTCTCATTCCACCAAGAAGGCTTTACTCTAGGTTCAAAATCTTTCATTTCAGGAAGCGTAATGAGTTTCTTTATGATTAACTTCTATAATGTTGATTCGAGAGATTCCCCCAAAGGAGTAAAGTTTCTTCGAGGTGACATAAAAGGCAATCTTGGTTTAGATGAATCCTTGTTGGTATTCTGATTTGATGATTGATTGTTGTAAGTTCCTTAAGTAGCATTGGCCTGACTGGTGAGATTAAGAAGGGGTTGCATTGGTTTGACATTACGATTATCAACAATCCCATCATTGACAATGTTTTTATTTTTATTCCAAAACTTGGATTTGTCATTGTTATAGTTGTTGGAATTGGAATTTGAAGATCCGGCATTGTCTTTAGAATAAGTTTGATTTCACCTTTTCGGACCATGGCTTCCTCAATCTTGATACCATTTTCTATGAGCTTATTGAAATTTGGTGGACATTGCAATTGCAACCTATAACTCATTTCTGGTGTAAGGTTATGCACAAAAATATCCATCTTTTCTTGTTTAGGAATCATTCATGGATATTTAGAAAACAATTGACACCATCTTTGCAAAAAAGTAAGGAAAGGTTCTCCATTCTTTTGATGTGCATTGCAAAGATCAAGCACAGTGACCTCATGTTTGATGTTATATGAATAATGAGTCACAAATTTGTCAAGAAGCTCATTGAAAGATTTGATTCCTGGGGGTAGTTTGGAGAACCATTCCATGGCTTGTCCTCCTAAACTTCATGGAAATAGTCACATAAGATAAGTGTCATTGTGAGCGACTTCAATACAACGAGCACAAAACTCATGAATATGGTCTTGTGGATCTGAATTCCCTTTGTATTTGTCAAATTTTGGTACCTCAAAATGAGGAGGGAATTGAATCATTGCTAAATTCTTATCAAAAGGATAAGGACATATATCATCCAAGGAATACTTCTTTGTTGATGATCCAGTTTGGATGTCATGGATTTATTGTTGAAGCATTTGGATTTGTTGTAAGATGGGATCCAAAGATGGTGTGTTTCCTTGAGAATTTTGGGAAACATTGTTGTGAGAAGCATTGTTTTGGGAAGCATGATTTGGCTGATCATTTTGAGAAATGGTGTGTTGTTCATGAATATGGGAAGCATTGGATTGCTGATTGGTTTCCTTTGCTCCATGAGTATCTTGAGAACCTTTAGGAATTTGTTGATTATTTGTGTGAGCTGGTTCTCTAAGATAAGAAACATCAAAATCACTTGGTAACTTAGCTCCTTGTTGAGCAAGCATGAGAAATACATCTCTTTATCCAAGCCTAAGAGTCTTTCCATGACATGATAAAATTGAGGATCTTGTGAAGCTTCCCTAAGTTTTTCATCGGTGGCTTCATCAGTGGATGTAAAAAGTGAAGGTTTCTTAGGAGCTTCGGGCCAAGGATTTGGTTCCTTGATGGTATTGCCTTCCATCTTGTCTAGGGATTCTGGATTGGTGGCTTGTTTAAATTTTTGAGATCGAGTTTGAACCATAAAATTGAAAGAATTGATTGTGTGATGAAAGATTTTTTATGAGAAGATACAGAAAGTGATTGATAGGAAAGATATTGAAATGTGTTGAAAAGTGATAAGACAACTTGATAAACTCTAAGTTAATAGGAGGTATAGATCTCACTATGATATGACAAAGAGAAATCAGGAGATAATAACCTAAGCAAGTTTGATGATGAAGGATGATATATCCTAATATGGTAAACTCACAAAAATCAAAATCTAATGGATAAGATAATGTTTCAACACAAAATTGGGAATTGCAAAGATTTGGAAGAAAAATGATTTGATGAATCTTGATGAAGGAATGATGAAAAGTGATGAATGGTCAAACTAAAGATCAAAGGTCTGTGTAACTTGACTATTTCTCTAGAATCTTACTAAGGACGAAAATGGGTATCTAAAAAAGTGATTTTGAAAATTGCAAAGTTTGCGGAAATGCTCACTGTTGTAAATGTGCAGGACAGATTAATCAATGTGCAACAAAATGAAATAGATGCGTAGCAATTTGTAACAGATGTGACTGGTATAACTCAAAAGTACAGACAGTCTGAATGGATGCACAACAAATTAGGATAAATGCACAGTAAATTGGATCAAATGCGTAGAAAGATTTGATATATGCGCAGGTGTTGAAATTTTGACCTGAATTGAAATGTTTTGGATTTTACTGATGTTGGCTGGTTTTTTTTTTGTTTTTCTTTTTGGAAAAGTGAAAAATGCATAAACACACGCACACAAGATAGAAATGATGTTAATCTAACTATGCTAATATGAATGCACAAACATGCTTACAATCTTATGGTTGGCAAGGATGATATCTGCTGAATCCCCACTAGGATAATAAAATCTAGCCACGCAAATCCACAGTGGACAGCCTAGGAACTTGGAGGCATGGGCTCCTCCTTATAGTGCACTCACTTCTCAGGCACACCAAGTTCTGAATTCAATGGGTCATTACTTCCCAAAGAACTTTTATCTCTACTATGAACTGTGAGTAATGTGGGGTGTCTTCACGAGCTTGGGTGACTCCTTGAGCCAGCAAATAGAAGGTTTTTGGCCACTAAACAAAATTTTTTAGTAAGGACATCCATTCAGGTGGTTGTGATCAAGTCATTTTCCCAATTAAGGGGGCTATCCCAATCCTTTCAAAGCAAGGATTTCACCTCTACTAAGTAGGACTTTAACGCACCACTAGGGTACTGGAGGAGATTTTGGTTGCCACAAAAAATTCACACCTGTCTAATGTGAGACTAATCACACTAGCATTTTTTATATACTGATTTGGAAGGGCTTGGCTTTAGCCTATTACCGGTTGGGTCATTCCTTGGGGTGAGTACCTCTTTTCCCACCAAAGACCGCCCTCTAAAAATTATAACAGTTTCTCTTACACCCAAGGTCCATGAATGGCGAGGGGAGAGGATACGTTGTTATAATTTTGGGATTATAGATATGCTATTAAGAAAAACACAATAGACACTTGAATCTATGCTAAGGAAGACACACAAAGAAAAAACATGTCATATTTTAAGCCCAAATGAGATTATAGTTTATTTTGCAAACCCCTTGGCAATCTACAATCAAACTATTAGAAATTTTATTTTTTTTAGCAATGGGGTCTTCAAAATTACGTCCTGTAAAATAGCCTAAATATACTACCAGAATGAATAGACACTTGTTAAAGGTTAGCTAAAATCAAAATAAATCAAAAATTTTAATCTAAAACTGTCAATAACAAATGTGCAAGATTATTAAACAGATGCATAACATAGAATAATTAATGCACAGAAAAATGCAATGTAAGCGCAGAAAATGGGATGTATGCATAGAAAAGTAGAACAAATGTGCAGGAAAGTGGAACAAATGCATAGATTTTAATGAAAATGAAAATGGGAAAGACAAAAAATGACTAATGTGGTCGAAAATGACTGTGTAACACAGATCAATGAATGTGCAGTAATCATGAATGAATGCGCAGAAACAACCTGGAAACATCTGCACATGGAAAACTATGAAAAAAAAATGTTAAAAAAGGAGGCTTGCCCTCCTTCTAGCAGCAAAAATGTATGCAAATTAGATGTCTAACAACTAGAAATGATAAATTAACTATTAAAGCCAATGAATCTATCTAATGTAAACACAATGAAGAATACAAAGTAACTATGAAATGATGAAACTAATTTAATTACCTTCACCTACCATGCAGCTTGTCTCCATTGTCCTCCTAGCTTTGATTTCTTGAAGATGTTGAGCTATCAGATTTCCAAAATGAAGCCTTCTCCCAAGATGCTACCAAAGTGTGGAGATTGAATGAAATTGAGTGCACAATAGCTTATGCAAACTAATGGATAAAAATGCAAATGAAATGATGATTGCTATGGAATGCTTGATTGGTTGAATGCTTGGATGCTTGAATTCTTGTTATCAAAAATACCTATTAGCTCTCAAATGGGAAATGAGGCTCCTTTTATAGAGTTTTGAAGGATCTAGGCCTAGGTGGCACAATCCTACAGTTGAGAATGAAGGGTGGAAGATCCTAGGGCTAGGATTGGCTTGGTTGAAGGAGTTGAGAGAAAGGGGGATGTAGTTGGAATGTGAGAGAAAGAATAGGGATGATGTTCCTCTCACATTGACATGGAGGAAAAGAAGGTGGAAGGGAAAGACACATGTCAAGTGTCTCACAAAGACCAAAGAGAGAAAGGGGGAGAGACATTTTCCTCATGAGGACTCTTTGTACAAGTGTCCCATGAGTCACCTTTGACCCTTAGAGGTGGCTTGAGAAGCCCCTTAGGAATAGGGAATGTCTCTTGACTTGGTTGTTGAGAGGACATGTGGTCATGAGACCAAGTCCTATGAGGCCACATAGCCCTTTAAGAATAGGACATGTGTGGGTGAGGATAAATATGAATAAATAATTAATAATAATTATTTATTTTAGCCAAGGTGATGTGTTAGGTGACTAGGTGGATGAAGTGAATTAGAAGACTTAGTCATATTTAGGTGATTGTGTATTTAATTAAATCACTTTAATAGACTATTTAGAAGACTTAGGATATAGAATTAGACTATAATGAATTTATTAAATAAATTGAATAATTTATTTAATAAATAGAGGAATAATTATTAATTAGATAATAAATATTTAATTAATTAATGAAGCCATTTTTAGGTGTATACAGTTGATAATTTTCTTTTCTTGAGTCTGAATCTTTTTGTAATTCATATATTGTGGATTTCCAAGACTGGGAAGAGGATGACTACAGAAAAATAATTTCAAGCTGAAGTCGGTTTATATTTTTTGAAAAAAAGAGTCTCAGTAGTTAGTCAAGAACTGTGTAGAGAGTCTATAACGTTTTTCTTGCAAGGATTTTTGATGATGCATATAATGTTCTAAATTCATTTCTGGGATGTTTTATGTCTAGTCCAATACTACATGTATAAGTTTCAAGGAAGTTAATACAAAGATTTAGTAGAAAATTGCTTTAAATCTTGTCTCATTCTATGGTGGTTTATAATTTCCTATGTCTTGTGAACAAAGAGCTCAAGATCATAATTGCAATTCATTTTAAATTGTATGTCCTGATATACTTTTCTTTTAATTCAAAGAGTTAAGTAAATGCTCAGTATAACCTGACAGATTTATAGGGTATTACAGAGGATTTTGATAAGAATGAGATTTTAAGTATCGATTGATTTTCATTTGCAAGGTAAATGATTGGATCACCAACCATAGTGTGGAATTGTTCTGAATATGCCCAATGAATAAGGCACTGATCATAGAGAATAAGTCAAGTAAATATTCTTTGTTTTCTATTAGTTCAATTTCAAAACCAAATCAAAAATTTTAAATTCAAGTTGTAGAACTAAAATGCAAAGCCCCTGCTTAGTTTGTGGCTGATTTGGTAGTGTTATTAGATCTCACAACATCTCTTTATTTCATAAGTAGGAGAATATATTAGTGGTATTTAACTACTTTGTTAAGGATTAGTGGAAAGGAAAGTTGAGAAGTGAATGAATCTAATCCTAGGTGTACCCGGCTAAATTCTATAGAGTTCGAAGTGTAGGAAGCCTAAGAGATTTGTTGGTCCTTGTTCTTGTTAGAGTGTACTAATTGTGGGAAGTAAGATAAACCATAGGTGGATTTCTTCACTTTCAAGGTAGTTAAAATTTTGCTAAACCAAGAACGAACACATCCAAAATCCCATAGCATCAATTTTCTAAGACTTTAGGATGTATGTCACTTCTAGATGAAATATTAGTCACTTGAAAGACTATAGTTATCCAAAAATGGAAAGTTTTCTTTGTGTCATCCAACTTTTTGATTCAAAATTTATGACCATTTCACCAAAATCCTTGTGGTGTTTCACCTACAATATGTCAAAGACGTAAAAATTATTGCATTTCTAGTTGATAAACTGATGGAAGAGCATCTCAGGTCCTTGCCAATCCTATGTCACTAAAAAGATTTTGAAGTTTTTATGTGTTGATTGGTTCCTACTTTGAATGAGTTGGCTCAGTATTTGGTCGATTTCATTTGGTTACCGAGTTTGGTTGGTTATCTCCTAGGTAGTTGGTTGTTTCACTGGCACTCGATGATGCTTGTCTATTGCTCGGTCATCCTTTCTTACCGAGTAGTTTATTTTGAGTTTCTATTGAGATTGACTCATGCATTGATTATAGGTCATAGATTTAATGCTAGTATTCATCATTGGGAAGCGTGTGGTCCCAAATCTGACCATTCCTTCCATTTCTTATGGATCTAAAGGCCAACTCAATTCGGTAGTCTCTTGTATAAGTATAATTGTTTGGTTAGAGTTTAGGAGTCATTTTTTGGATAGAAAATAGAAGATAGTAGAATCAAGATTATTTGCAGATCCTCGCATGTTTGAGGACTTCTATAATTCATTTTAATATTTGGTTGTAACCAGGAAGGCCTTACAGCCCATCATGTATGAATCAATTTGAATAAAGATAATATATGAATGATCCTACTTTCTATCTCTCACGGTGTTGTTGTTGCTTCCACGTGTTGTTGAGAAAGGTGGATCAGGTGGGGTATGCCATTGTTGTTTTGGCCCCTCCTATCTCCTTCCTTGCATCAATTCGTATCAGAGCAAGGTTGGATCTAGATCTAGGTCTGCAAATCTAGGTTTGTAGGTTCCTTCTTGCGAAGCTCTATTTGAATTATTGTGGGGTGGTAGATTGCAATCTAACCTACAATTGCAGAGGGTTTTCAAAATGGTTTGTGGGAGGTGAGAAGCGGATCTAGGATTGGCAAGCATGTTGAGATAACTTGCTGCTAGATTAGAAGTTGTTGAAACAACCTGGAGAAGAGGAAGACATCTTGAAGATGTTAGTGATGATGAAATTGAAGTGGAACAAGGTGAAGCAAAACCTGCACCTCTGATGGATAAGGGTGAGGAAATATTCTTGAAGGCTTTGACAAGTTTGAAGTCGACACCACATTTCAATCCTCCTAAATATAGTGGGAAATTGGATTCTGATGAATTGATAGACTGGATCACTGAAATGGAAAAGTATTTTGAGTATGAAAATGTATCTGATGAAAAGAAGGTGAAAATTACAGGCACAAAGTTGAAATGTCATGCATCCTTATGGTGGGAGCATCTGCAATTGGATCGAAAAAAGAAAGGAAAAGAAAAAATCAAGGTATGGAATAAAATGGTTAAAAATTTGAAAGGAAAGTTCTTACCTCCTGATTATCAGGTTAACCTAGTTAGGTGAATGCAAAGTCTAAGGTAGAAAGATAGCTTGGTAAAAGAGTATATTGAGGAATTCTATAGATTAGATATCAGATCTGGAAATGATGAGGATGATGTGGAAAGAATTTCTAGATGCTTGAATGGTTTGAGAGTTTCCATCCAAGAGGAAATCAATTTAGTCAAATTGGAAAACATTGAAGAGGCTTATCAATTTGCATTGAAATCTGAGGATAAATTGAATAAGAGACATAAGTAGAGGCAAAGAGGTCGAGGTGGTAGATTCCCTAGATGAAGAGGTAGATCTTATGGTGAAAATAGTAGATCTGAACTAGAAAAGACAACTCTTGATAAAGGCAAGACCGAGTGGAAAGGTGAAAGTTCATCTAGAGGCAGAGGTAGTAACTACCAAGGTGGTTATAGAAGAGGTAATTTCCAAGGAACTTGTTACAATTATGGAGGACAAGGACATAGATCTTTTGAATGTACATGTGCTAGTAAGAAGGCTGGTAGTAGTCGAAATGCTTTGGTGCAAGAGGAGTCACTGAATGAACCTAAGAAGGAAAATAAATTGATGGTGAGAAGAGCACTATGGAATGAAAGTAAAAAGGAAGATCTGGTAAAGAAAATTTTGTTCAAGTCAGTTTCTAACAAAGTTTGGAGGGTAATCATTGATAGTGGTAGCTCATAGAATCTGGCATCTGAAGAGATGGTCACAAAGTTGCAGTTGGACACATTGAAACATCTGAAGCCCTATCAAATTTCATGGATCAAAGATGAGCATACACTCTTGGGAAGTGAACAATGTTATGTGAATTTTAAAATTGGAAAGTACTATGATAAGGTGTTGTGTGATATCATGCCTATGGATTGTTGTCATATTTTGTTGGGTAGACCTTGGCAATATGATAGACATGCTATATATGATGGAAGATTACATAAGTATACTATTGTGGTTGATGGAAAGAAACAAATCTTGTTACCTTTGATGGAAGAACCTATTAGTAATGTTTTCACATCTATGAAAGTTTGTCTGATGGAAGGAAGAAAGTTTGTTAAGGAATTGAAGAAGAATGATATATGTTTTGTTGTGATTCCTAACAAACCGAGTAAGAAAACATAGGATAGTTTTCTTGAGGAGATTGATAAGTTACTCATTGAGTACAGTGATATCATTTTAGATAATGTACCTAATGGTTTTCCACCAAAAAGAAGCATTGATCATTGTATGGATCTAATCCCTGGAGCTAGTTTACCGAATAAGGCACCTCATCAGTTTACACCTATCGAGAATCGGGAATTGAACCAATAGATTCAAGAGTTGCTAGATAAAGGTTTGATTAGAGAAATTTTGAGTCCTTATGTAGTACCTATGATATTGGAACCTAAGAAGAATGGAGAATGGTGAATGTGTACCAATTACAGAGAAATCAATAAGATAATAGTGAAGTATAGGTTTCCTATACCAAGAATGGATGACATAATGGATAGTTTGACTAGAGAAAAGCATTTCACAAAGATTGATTTGAAAAGTGGATATCATCAGATTAGATTTAGAGAAGGTGATGAATGGAAGACTGCTTTCAAGACAAAAGAACATTTCTATGAGTGGTTGGTTATGCCTTTTGGTTTAACTAATGCATCAAGTACTTTTATGTGGTTGATGAATGAAGTTTTGAAAAAATTCTTAGGTAAGTTTGTGATTGTATATCTTGATGATATTATGATATTTAGTAAGACCAGAGAAGAACATTTTTTGCATGTTAGACAAGTTTTTCAAAGATTGAAAGAAGAAAAGTTGTTGATAAATTTGAAAAAGTGTTCATTCATGAAAGAGGAGATTGTGTATTTGGGATTTGTAATTTCAGGTGATGGTTTGAAGATGGATCCTGAAAAGGTTGAAGCTATTTTGAATTGGCCTATACCTATGAATTATAGTGAGGTAAGATCATTTCATGGTTTGGAAAGTTTTTATCGAAAGTTCATAAGGCATTTCAGTTCAATTTGTAATGCTATGACTGAGACTATGAGAGGAGATAAAAGAGAATTCAAGTGGACACATGGAGCTGATAAAATTTTTGAGACCCTGAAGCAAAAGGTTGTTGAATTTCCTAATTTCAATAAGGTATTTCAAGTGGAATGTGATGCAAGTGGAAGTGCAATTAGAGCTGTCTTGAGTCAAGAAGGTAAACCTATTGTTTTCTTTAGTGAAAATATGAATGATGCTAGAATGAAATATTCTGTGTATGATCAAGAATTCTATGCTATTGTTCAAGCACTGAAGAAATGGAGACATTATTTGATACCGAGTAAATTTGTGTTGTATACAGATCATAAGGCTTTACAATACTTGGGTAGTCAGAATAAATTGAATCAGAGACATATGAAATGGGTTGAGTATTTACATAGTTATACATTTGTGATCAAACATAAAAGTGGAGTCACTAACCGAGTTGCTGATGCATTGAGTAGAAGAAGATCTTTGATGACCAAGATGAAAATTGAAGTTCTTGGTTTTGATGAGATGAGAGATTTGTATGAAATTGATCCTAATTTTATGAGCCATGGAGAAAGTGCAGAGCACCTATTTAAGATCAACCGAGTACAAAATGGGAAGAATATTTCATTCAAGAAGATATGTTGTTTAAAGGTATTGAGTTATGTATACTGAGAAGACAAATGAGAACTAATTTGATAAAGGAGAAACATAGTAGTGGTTTGGCTGGACATTTTGGTATTGATAAAACTTTGAATTTGCTTAAGGAGAAATACTTTTGGCCACAGTTGTATAAAGATGTTTAGAAATTTGTGAAAAGTTGTGGAATTTGTCAAGTTGCAAAAGGAGTAAGTCAGAATATTGGATTTTATACGCTGATTTTTGTACCTGAGGAACCTTGGACTGACATTAGTATGGAGTTTTTTATTGGCTTACCAAAGATAGTAAGAGGTAATGATTCTATATTTGTTGTGGTGGATAGATTTTCAAAGATGGTACATTTTATACCTTATAGAAAGACATCAAATGTAGTACATGTAGTAGATCTTTTCTTTAAGGAAATTATCAGATTGCATGGATTACCGAGGAGTATTATCCCTAACTGAGATAGTAAATTTTTTGGATACTTTTGGAAGACCCTTTGGAGAAAGTTTGGCACTCAGTTGAAATATAGTTCTACATTTTACCCACAAACTGATGGATAGACAAAAGTTGTAAATAGAAGTTTGGGAAATCTTTTGAGATGCTTAGTTGGAGACACACCTAGTAATTGGGATTCTATGTTGGCACACACAGAGTTTGCATACAATAATTCAGTGAATAGGAGCACTGGAAAAAGACCCTTTGAGATTGTGAATGGCATACAGCCGAGAGGTATATCTGATTTAAGGGATATTACTGATGAAATTAAGAGAAGTCTTGAAGGAGTGAAGTTTGCTGAGTATATGAAGACATTGCATAAAGATGTGAAAATCAAGTTGGAAGAGAGTAATCAGAAATACAAAGACAGAGCTGATAGATCAAGGAGACATAAAACTTTTGATTTTAGTGATGAAGTGATGGTTCATTTGAAGAAAGGTCAATTTCTTGTTGGAACATATGGGAAGCTGAAGATGAAGAAGTTTGGACCTTGCAAGATTTTGAAGAAATTTGACAATGGAAATGCATATGAGATTGAGTTAGCAAAAGAGCATCCTAAGAACCAGAATGAAGAAGTTGAATAGATTTTGGAGCAAAGAGTTAGCAAAAGAACAAGAGGTAAATAGTATATGGAATATCTAGTAAAGTAGAAGAATAGACTGATTGAAGATAGTTCATGGATTTCATAGTCTGAGTTTGATACAATTCAGATCATACCTATTGAATGATTTGGAGAATCATTTCTAAATAACCCCAGGTGTCTAATGCACGAGCATCTCGAGTCCTTGGAAATCCTATGTCACCAAAAAGATTTTAAAGTTTGTCTATGTTGCTCGGTTCCTTCTTTGACCAAGTTGACTCAATAGTTGGTCAGTTTCCTTTGGTTACCAAGTTTTTTCGGTTATCTCTTGGGTAATCAATTTTTTCACTAGTGCTTGATGATGCTTGTTTGTTTCTCGGTCATCCTTTCTTACCGAGTAGTCTATTTTTAGTTTCTATTGAGGATGACTTGGGAATTGATTATGGGTCATAGATTTAATGCTAGTATCCATCATTGGGAAGCATGTGGTCCCAAATCAAATCTTGATTTGGTAGTCTCTTGTATAAGTATAGTTATCTGGTTGTAATCGAGAAGGCCTTACAACCTATAATGTATGAATCAATTTGAATGAAGATAATATATGAATTATCCTTCTTTCTCTCTCTCTCACTGTATTGTTGTTTCTTCCAATTGTTGTTGAGCAAGGTGGATCAAGTGGGGCATGCCATTTTTGTTTTGGCCCCTCCTATCTCCTTCCTTCTGTCATACACATATTTAGTCTTGTTCAAATGTATGAAAAAAAACAACATATATATACATTAATATAATTAAAAAATTAAATAATATGGGTGGTGTACCTATTTATTTCTTAAACGATATGCTAAATCAATTTCCCTTGGTGTAACATTAGACTCTCCATTACAGTGAGCTTCTTTAACCAATAAAGCCACACCTTACCATGTTAATGTGTGACCAAATTGTTGACATCGTTCAATCCATATCGTCATCCAATCAAGATTGTTTGTGACATACAAATGTAGTACATCCCACTCTCAAGCAAATTTATAAAAAACAAATAGAAATTTACAATGACATTTAATGAGTTAATTACCATGGTAGATGACCTTAATTTAAAATTGATGTATAGTGAAGATTAATAATCAATTAAGCACAATATATATAAAAACCAAATGTATAATATATTATAATTAAATTCCATGAATGTCTTATAATTACCTCTCACTTTCCTCAATCTACCTTTCCCCATCAGGTACTCCCCTTTGAATTTTTTAATGGAGTTGGGATCCCAAATGTAATCTACATGGATCTTTTTTGTGAACTTAGGAAGATATTTACTAATGTACACCATATTCTAGTTTACCATATATCCCACCACCATATAACCCTCAGGATGTGCTCTTTGTCGAACCAAATCCTTAAAAAAATTTAAGTGCCTCTCAACCATCCACATTGACCTTTTGTGTATAGATCCACACAATTCAATCTCGTCAACTTGGTGAATGAGGTAGTGTTCTTGTGCATTGAAATTTTTTGAAGGTGGACACTTTTTCATTTCACACATTAGACAAGGAATTTTTCTCTTTCAATAATTTTTCTCTTTAGATGACAACCATCTACAAGTGATTCATGATGCAAATATATTAACCAGATTTAAAAAATAATATGCAAACATAAAAACATATGACTAATATAATATTTATACAACAAATTGAACAAATATTTCTACTTACCTCATCTATTTTCTATGATCATATATAACTTTCTTGATATTTTTGTCAAAGTGTCCTGGGAGAGATAGAGGTAGAACATACTGCAATAATTATAAAATGATCTTTTCATTATTTTTCCAAAACTATCTAGTAAACATAGTACAATAAAAAGTATATGGAGTATACAAATATATAGTAAATATACAAGAACATGAATTTCCTCAATGAAGGTATACCAATCATGTGTTTTCATCCCTGGCCCCAATTCACCTTTCATTGTTATGATATTGTTTATGTTCGCAACAAATCCTGTGGGAAATTAAACTTTTTGTATGACTTCTTTTATAGTATTTCTTTGTTGCTCCATTAATAATGAAGGAAGGGCACTCATATTAATTTTGTCTTAGTGGATATTTAATTGAATGACATTTTTCATTGCATGATTGGATTCCTAAATGTCCCTACAAATTTTGATATTTTTTTCTTTGTCATGCCTTCCATCCAATATTTTTCATAACGTGTCTGTTATATTCATTTCAATATGCATAGTATAAAACAAATGCACAATTTATAGTTTCTCATAGTAGGGAAACCTACAAAATTGTCTACGATAGTTTTTCAGTCCCTTTGGAAGTTGGTCATAAATGCCTTGATAACCTTCATGAAGCATATAAAAGTGAACCCACAATAGTGGGTAACAATTTTTTGGACAAATCAAGTCCTCCTGAAAATCACAAAAGTGCAGATTCACTCACATACTTTCAATAGACACTAATTTCTATCGAATGTGGATACTTTTGATCGAAAGTAATTTGTATCAAAAGTCCTCGAGTAAGGGAAATTTGTAGAGTTTGATGTAAAGTACTTTTGATAGAAAGTACTTTCTATTGAAACTAGATGCTTTTGATCAAAAGTACTTTCTATCGAAAGTTCCTGAGTAAGGGCAATTTGTAGAGTTTGATAAAATTTTGAATATTTCATGGCTTTGGGGCTCAATCATATGGGTCAAATGGAACAATAAGGAGACATCCTTTTGTATGACAGAAGTACTCAGAATGAGATTTCTAAGAATTATAGATTTGACAATTTTTGAGTTTATTATGTATATATTTTTTATGTTAATCAAATGTAGGTTTTTTTATCAAATATAAACCTCTAAGTTTGGCGTTCAATGAAAAATACTAGAAAAGAGAAAAAAATTGAAAAATAACAATGCCCTCCATCTTCGAGCCTACTTTCTATCAAAAAAAATGAAATTACATAAATACACGAAAAGTTATTAATGATCTACAATTGATTGAATATCTTGATGAAATGAATGGACAAGTGAAAGACAGTGATTAGAGATCATCGAGCTACTAAAGTGATATGTAAGGAAATTAAATGAGTCAATGTATTATCATTGATGTCAACTAGTTTTGACTATACTTATCATGATAGTTACAAACATCTAAAGAAGAAAAATGGTAAAGGAATGAGATATCTATATAAAGATGAGATGGATATAGAAGATATGGCTAAGGTATACATTGGGTAACTTATTGATGAGTCTATGGCATCATGTTGTTGACTTGATTCTATTACATGAATTTGTTATGTATTAAAGATCAAAACTGACCAAATTTATGTGGTCGGTAATTAAATATTTTTGTATACACCAAGCTAGTGTAGTGTATACCAAGTAACAATAATAACCTAGTTAGTTATCACTGAAACATTCTTTATTGACTGAGTAAGAGAAACAAATAAAGTTTATAACAGCTAATTGAATTAATGAGCTAGACATTTGCTTATGATTATGAGGTAAAAGATAAAGTTTCTTATGATGATCTAACAACTGACAAAATTCAAGATTGATCGAATGGAGAAGGATCAAATGTGTTATAGACACATATATTGAGGAAGCTTGAAATGGAAAAAGGAATGATGGAGATTACGAGAAAAATCTAATGGATGATAAGAAAATCATTTATGAAGTCTATTTAAAGAGACATGAGATTCATTATTGAGTCTGGAGCTTATTGACACTATAGGAGAATTTGTGTGAAAGGACTATTTTTATGTACCACTAATCAAACTTGTTAAGATAGAACCAAGATGAACTATAAGCATTACCAAGCGTCAAGGAATTATTCACCAAGTTGAACAAGTTGGAGGATATGAAGGATTGAATTGAATATTGATCAAAGGAGGTATTTTGAGCTTAGCATAGATCTAAAAATCTAAAATCTTAGTTGTATTTTAATCAGATCATTACTGTATCAGTTTAACCATTGTTATAGAAAAATCTCTTAACTAAGTGGACTTAACAATATTTTTTATATTTCAATATGACATTCAATGAATGTAGATTGTTTTTTTGTTGACCCCATAGTGAATGATGGTCAAGGGAGAACTGTTAGTGATAAATCCTCTAACCAGGTCACACCTCACAATGTGTTTTGTAACCTTTGATAGGGTTGGCTCCTAACTAAGCTCACTTCAGAAAAGTGAATTATTTTGGGTCATCAGTCCCAAGTGGCTTTTCCCCTAACAGGGTTTCCATGTTAAAAATCAATGTGTTATGTGTATTTGATGTGATTGGATTTTTATTTTACTAAATAAACATTTCATAACTAGTCAGATCGATAAACATAGTATTGAATTGATTGTCAATTGATAGATGAAGTAAAATTTATTATTGATATCTTACTGAGTTGATAATTTTATTGAAAAGTTTGAATATATACCTCTAGGAGATTTGGGACTGCAAGATAACTAGAACTAATTGATTCACCCCCCTCTCAGTTATCTAACAATTGGTATTAGAGCATATTGGTTTCTTGGAAGGAAATTCTAAGGGAATTAAGCTAAAGATCACAATATGTATAAGAGAGAGGTACCAAAGCTGAATAAAGACAACTTCTCGACATGGAAAATAAGAATGAAGTTGCATATTTTTGGAATTGGAGAATCTGCATTATTTTACTTGAGAAATGATTACATTCAACCGAATGGACCTTTGGCTATTCATCAATTAAGAGATAGACATGAACATAATATGGTAATGGTAGAGATTGTTGTTACCTTATCTGATGCATAATTTGAAGATATCAAAACATGCACTAATGCTAAAGCAATGTCGGACAAACTTGCACTAGTTCAAGGAGGAGATGTGAATATGATGAGAAAAAGAGCTGAAAGTCATAGAGGAAAGTTTGATGATATGAAAATAAAATAAGGTGAGAACATTTCATAGTACAGTAACTAAATTAAGTAGATTGTCAATTCTATATGAGGATCAAGAGGTGTTAATGATGAAGACACTATTGTGAGAAAAATTCTTAGAACCTTGCTATCAATCTATGCTATTATAATCTCTACAATTTATGAAATGAGATCTACCTTGGGTAACATTGTTACACTTGATAGCTTGATCATTAAATTGACTACTTTTGAGGTCAATAACTATGATAATAGTATTGTACCAAATGTTGATTCTGCATTTTTTTCATCTTTAAAAATTGGAAAATCAAGTAGTAAACATGATAAGAAATGAGAGTGATAATAAAAATGATGAGGATGAACTTGATGAACTTGGAGCACTAATGGCTAGGAGACTACAAAAAGGTAAACGAAGATACAAAGGGAAATTACCTTTGGTATATTTTAACTGTAAAGACATCAATCACATTGTAACTAGGTGTCCTAACCAAAAAGATGATGACAAAGATAATGAACCATCTGATGATAGAAAGTATGACATAAGAGATAAAAAAGATCATAGAGGAAACTAACAGTATGATAGAAGAAGTAACCAAGACTAGAAAGACAAAGGAAAGAAAAAATATTACCTTGTTGAAGATGATGATGACACTGACACTAAAATTGATGAAGACATTGAGGTGGTATTCATGGCTTTGAAAGAAGAAGAAGAAGAAGAAAGGTATGTTGAAACAACACTTATTTATAAAGTTAGCAAGAATGATACATGGATTATTGATAGTGGTTGTACTCATCATATGATTGGTGATGAAGACAAATTTGAATACCTTGAACATTATAATGGAGGATCTGTTAAAATGGGGAATGATACACCTTGTCTAGTAAAAGGAAAATGATCTATCTTGTTGAAAAATAATATTAGATGTGAGAATACATATTGGGTGAAGGGACTTAACTATAATTTCCTGAGTGTAGCATAGCTGAATAACTCAAGTCACTAAGTTTCATTTGAAAATAGAAAGAAAAAAATCTATGATGAGACTGGAAAGTTGGTTGGTACTGGTGAACAATCAAAAGGTAATCTATTCTATCTTGACAATATTGAAACTTCTTATTTAATGGCTAGAACTAAAGATGTGTGGTTGTGGCATAAAAGGTTATGTCACGTGAATTTTGACAACATTGGTTAAGATCAGTAAGAAAAGAAAAGTTAGAGGCTTACCAAGCTTATCTAAACTTGACCATGCCATGTGTAAACAATGTCAAATGGGAAAAATATCAAAATCTTGTTTCAAGAGCAAGACATATTCATCTAAAGATATTTTGGAGTTGGTTCACATAGACTTATGTGGTCCTATGAGAACTCACAATTATTATGGTGATAGATATTGTATTTTATTTTTTGATGACTACTCTAGGATTATGACAGTTATGTTTTTGAAAGAGAAATCTAAAGCCTTCAAGATGTTTAAATGGTATAAAGATAAAGTGGAAAAAGAAAGTGGAAAAGATTTAAAATGATTAAGATCCGATAGAGGAGGTTAGTTTATTTCTGACGATTTCACTAACTTTTGTAATGAGCATGGAATTAAAAGACAGGTTCCTGCACTGAGAACACCACAACAGAATGGAATTGCTGAAAGGAGGAATCAATCCATAGTTGATTTTTCTAGAACACTGATGATTGAGAAAGATGTTGCACAAATGTATTGGAGAGAATCTATTAGCACTATTGTATACACATTAAGCCGAGTACAACTAAAGAAAGATTCAAACAAGACACCTTATGAGTTATGGTATCGTTACACACCGAATGTGAGTTATTTCAAAATATTTGGAAGTAGATGTTACATTTTGAAAGATGGTAGAAATGGAAAATTTGATTCTAAAGGTGATGAAGGAATATTCTTAGGATATTCTACTAAAAGTAAAGCTTACAAATGTTTGAATAAGGTTTCTAACAAAATGATTGAAAGTGAAAATGTGAGAGTAGATGAGTTTGTTGAGAAAAATGATGAAGAAATAAAAAAGGAACTAGAAGACTATGGTAGATATATATTCATTGAGAAACCTAAAATTCTACCTGAGACACAGGTTGAATTTTTCGAGCAACATGATAAAGATACCGAGCATCAGCCTATAGATACTGGTCTATGTGCTTATTGGTGTGCTTGCACAAGTGCTAAGAAGACCTATCTTGTGTTCTTCAATGATCCTACTCTCCTCTAGGATCTCAATAGGCTTAGATGATTAACTAAGTCCTATAATAACTCTTCTCTAAGATTCCAACTCCTTTTTCTTAACCTTGAAGGACAATCACCCTATAGTTACTTAAATGTTCTCTTCTACACTTAGAAGGCTCTAAGTACCATCTCCAAAAAAACCATCAAATTCATTATAGGGGTTTCAAATACTTCAAAAAAATTCATATTACTTTGATTTGGATTTATCTTGAAGGATCTCCAATCCCTTTTCTACCAGGTTCAAGATTTAGTCTTGAGGAGGCCTAATTAGGCCTAATTCCTTGTAGCCCTTGCTAGCGTCCTTTTCCACTTTCCTGCCAAATCTTCCCAAACAACTTGAAAAAATAATCCCACATTCGAGTACCCTTTTATATTTTATGAAGGATTCAAAAGGTTTTAGACTCCTAGGTCATCCATAAATAGGCTTCCTATTATCTAGGTCAAATAGGGCTAAAAGGCCTAATTTATAGGACATTACTGGTTTCTTACTGAAATATCAATCAAATGGATTCATAGATTCTCAATCATCCTATAATGTCAAAATATTTTCATATCCCACCTATAATTATGATCATTTCGTACTGTACTTCAATCCCCAGCAAGAAAACTTCAAATCTTCACTGTCAAACCTCTAACCGGGAACTCTAAACTTGCCTAGGGCATGACCTTAGAAATAGAAACTCAAATATTCATGACTCCTACCACTAAATATATATATACCAATGGCTCCCCTAAAACATTCATCTACCCTTAGGAAGATCTTGTTGCTAGATTTCATGGGGGAGCCATAGAAAGACAAACTAGTCAGGATAGGACTTGGAAAACCTCTAAACTTAAAACAATTTATTCAAGACACTAAATCAACTCAAATAAAATTTCTTACATAATTAAAAAGTATTAGAGCTATCCTATGAACAAAAATCTAACACTAAATCAAGGCATTCAATCCATATAGTATCATTGTTACACTATAATGCTTGGTATCTTTACATAACCAAAATTGCAGAGCTCCTTCACTATTCAAGCCTGAGAGATTCTTAGATGTAATTCTCCATGTTTCTAGGCCAAGTTAGTTCATCCACACTCCTATCTTTTAGGGAATCAAATGCTTCTAAGTTGCATGCAACATTTGCAATAATTTGCCAACGTTGTCATGACAACTTTTGGAATCTTTTACATTCATGAGGCCAACTAGAATACAGGACCTCTAAGATATATGGTTCAAAGAAATAACATCATAAATGACCTTAAAGAATCTTTCCTACATCTCTCATGTGTTTATAACACATTAATAATCTCAAATCCAACCTTTAGACTTCTAAGCCTAAGCTAACCAAAACAAGTAACAATGACCAATTGGTGACCTTAGTTCTAACACTAACTCACCTAGTCCACATTCTTGCAAGACCTTCTAAGGTCCAAATTAAAATCACAACTCATCTCCCAACTCTAACTTGACTAATGTAAGATACAAGCCAAAATGACATAAGATTCAAAGGCTAGCCTAGGTGCTCCTGCACCATCATCCCCAAGTAAAAGCTTTCAATCCACCCTTGGCTTGAGTAAGTTGAGGTTAATTCCCAACTTCTTGAACTATGATTCTTTGATCCATACTACATTGACATCTATTAAAATGATAAAGAACAAAATATGGAATTGCAGGAAATTGTTTAACTCAAGAGCTAGGAGTAAGGAAAAATACCATGAATTAGCACAAGAAGTAGGAGCATACACCAAAAAATAAACAAAGAAGAGACAATATTTTGAAGGGGAAAAGCATAAAAAAACCCCTGTGAATTTCATGAAAGTGGCAACAAATGCCTAAGAATGAGAGAGAGAGAGAGTGAGAGCAATGCTCATACAATAATTGAGAAGAGGAAGAAATCTCAGGAGAGAATGAGAAAAAGGAGAGCCATCTTTTTTAATAGAGATGTGAGAGAGGAGTTACATTGTAACTCCCATATCTGAGTGTGCCACATTTCACTAGTGTGTGAGACAAGTGTAGGATTCCTCATAAGGAGGAATATCTATTTTCCTTAGTAAAGGAAATTACAAATATGACATGTCCTCCCACTTGGACTAGAGGACAGATTACATTAGGATACCTTGGTTTATCCTATTAAATACATAAATAACCAAGGAAATATTAAATTCTAACACCCCCCTTTAATCTTTACTTGGGGTAATTACAAAAATTTGCAACTGGATTATCCTTCTTGTAGTAGAGGAGGAGAACTTGATTTTCTTCACTTTGAGCTGATATTAGGTGATGGTGTAATGATAAATGCTTCGATCTTGAAATAGGAGTCCTTTGAGTGTTGTAATGCATAGGTTTAGGTGCTCATTGAGATAGGCCCAAATGTTCAAGTACATAGTTTCTTCTCCAAGGAATATCACCTGAAAAAAGAGAATAACCACAAGTGGATCTCCCATAATTGGGATCTCCCTTTTGAGATGAGTCATTAAAATCTGATAAAGTAAAAATAGATTGAGAATCATTAAATACATTATTCATTTCATAAAGAGATTTTGTAAACCAAATGCAATCAACACTAGATACATAATAAAGAGAAATGGGACAATCACCATCAATACTATCATCAATAAGATTAGAGTTTAGAGAAGGAGGTTGGTCCTCCATAATCACCATTTGAGTGTCATGAAATTCATAGTCTACTTTGGAGCAAATAGGAACATAATCTCCTGTAATGTATAATGGCAAAGAGACATTGATAAATGTATTAACAATTTCATCTTCGTGTTATAAAATATCATCCAAAGCAGAATAGGTATAAGAAATATCATCAATCTATGACATGTTATCGTTATGAGGAAAATAGGAAGCAAGGGGATCATCCCCAAAATGAGCATCATCACAAGGGTCATCCCAAATAGGAAATTCATTAAAAGGATACAAAATGTCATAGTTTGGTGTAGAGTTTTGGTGAGTTTGAAATGTGTTCTCCAAGATATGCCAAACTTGATGAGCCTCAGTACAATCGGCGATAAGGTAATATAAGTTTGGGATTAAAGAGAATCCAATTAGACAAAATGATTCCTCATCATTGAACTACTAGGAATCCTGGTCAGCCTGAGGAGCAGTGGATGTCAGTTTCACATTTGGTAAAGTCACAATATCCAAAAGGTGATGAGATTTTAGAAAATCAAACATGTGCGGCCTCCAAACAGAATAATTTGAATGAGTAAGTTTAAAATCTAGCATTAATGTTGTCATGATCAAAATTAACTAAAATAACGTTAAATACAAGTTGCAAGATATAATGAAGAATCCAAAAAACTAATTTAACGAGATTAGTAAATATCAATATGCCAAAAATATTAAATATTCAAATAAATTTAAATTTTCATTAAAGTGATGAAACAAATTTTAATGAAAATTAAATAATAAATGAATAATTGAATTAAGTTTATAATGACAAACTAGAAATGGATTTAAAAAGATATAGAAAGATATTAAGCAGAAAAAAAGTATAACAATTTTAAAATTTTATATAACAAATTAAAATGGATTCAAGATTAAACTTTATTTTGTTAAGTAAACTTTGATAAAAAAAAATTTTAAAAAAATAGAATTGTTAAATATAAACTAAGAATTTAAGAAGAAACCATGCAGAAAGAATAAAAAATAGGATAATGAAAAGATGCTACCACAGAAATGATATGAACAGATATAAATAAACTAATAATAATCTCTGGTCTAAATGCTATAGTAAGTGAATGAGGAATGAAAGAACCAGAACTGGCAAAAAAAATTACAAGAGACCAGAACAGACGTTATGAACCAAGAAATGTATTAATGCTGTCAGAGATTGAGATAATAATTACTCCATGCAAGGAAAAGTTGAACAAATTATGAAAAGAATGATAAAAGAATCTGCAATGAAATGATTATAATTTGCAACTATTATTTAAAAGAAGTAACCAGTTTTTGTAACAGCAAATGACTGCCTGCAATCTTTCTGGCTTCTTGAATGAGTCACTTGGGTGTAAAAGAAAGGCACTCCACATGAAGATAAATCTCCTCCTTGGCAAGATTCAATGATAGAATGAGAACACGAATAGAGCTGATGAAGTCTTGATTTACCAAACTGGAGCTTTTTCAAAACTTGAAATGATAGTGATGCCAAAAGATTTAGTAAGATTACTAGCAGCTGACAATAATTATCTCTGTTGATTCTGATTAGGACTCCTTAGTGGCTCGGTATATTAATTACCAAAATGATGAACTTAAGATGAGAGACGTTCTTAGAATTGCAAGAAGAGATGACAAGCATGAAGTTAAAAAAAGATAACATAGATTTGCATAAATGAATAACTTTAATGTAAGTTAAAGTTAACCACGCTGCCCAAAGAACTCCAAATGTTGCACTAGTTTTAAGAGAAGGCAAAAAAATGAAGGTTGGGTGCAAGGAGAGAAGGAAGGTGTAGTATATATGCAGAAAATAAGACCAAGGAAATATTGCAAGGTGCTAGGTGCCAAAGTGTAAAGACAACAACATAAAAAATGCACTAACGATGAATGTAAAGAATAATATATGCAAAAACTAAGATACATGTAGCACAAGGATATAAAGAGACTATAAGCTGCACATGAAGGATATGAAACATCAAGTTGTGCTTGAAAAGAACATGTAGATAGAGAAAGAAACACAACTTGTAGAGAACTATTAGCAAAGATTTATTTAAAAGATTTAAAAAATAAATAGAGATAGAGCTATGATGTTAAAAAAAAACCAGAGATAAGCCTGCAACAAAGATGTTAATTCAGATGTTAGAAGCTATTATCAGTTAACCAAAAAATAACAAAACCAGAGATTAGATTATGAAAAAAACTAGTGTAAATAGAAACTGATCCAGCATACATAGATTAATGTTATTGAATCCTCCAAGGATCTTTATACAGAACCTTGAAACCACATAAAACCAGCATGCAAGTATAGAGCAAAAACATGCAAAAGGAGTTAGATTAAAGATTTTTAATGACAAGATCTTTATAGGGATTAAAGCTTAGATTTTGAAAGAAAGATGAAAAACAGAGCCAAGAATGAAAGTCTTCAAACCTACACAAAACAAGTCAATACTGTATCCAATAGATAAACCAATAATGTATGCAAAAGATAAATCGGGTTTGGCGGTAAACCAGCCAAACCCCAAAAAAATTTCAATTTTTTCTCAACACTCTCTCAAGAGTCTCCGATATTGGAGTGCTCCAAGATATGGTAGCTCCTTCACCTATAAAATCAAAATGAGATTAAACCAAACTACTCTAATACCATGTTAAAATGATAAAGAAAAAAATATGGAATTGCAGGAAATTGTTTAACTCAAGAGCTAGGAGTAAGGAAAAATACCTTGAATTAGCACAAGAACTAGGAGCATACACCAAAAAATAAGCAAAGAGGAGACAAGATTTTGAAGGGGAAAAGCATAAAAAAAACCTTGTGAATTTAATGAAAGTGGCAACAAATGCCTAAGAATGAGAGAGAGAGAGAGAGAGAGAGAGAGAGAGAGAGAGAGCAATGCTCATACAATAATTGAGAAGAGGAAGAAATCTCATGAGAGTGTGAGAAAAAGAAGGAGAGCCATCTCTTTTAATAGAGATGTGAGAGAGGAGTTACATTGTAACTCCCATATCTGAGTGTGTCACATTTCACTAGTGTGTGAGACAAGTGTAGGATTCCTCATAAGGAGAAATATCTATTTTCCTTAATAAAAGAAATTACAAATATGACATGTCCTCCCACTTGGACTAGAGTACAGATTACATTAGGATACCTTGGTTTATCCTATTAAGTACATAAATAACCAAGGAAAGATTAAATTCTAACAAAATTAGATTGACCATGCCACTTGATCAGATGTTCCTTGTAGTCCTTCTTCCTAGTCTTTTTGTAGACTATTGTATCCAGTACACTGTCAACTCTCTTCACTATAGTAGAAGGTAATTGGAGTTCATCCACATCTTGGATAACTTCAATCAAACTTTGGTCTAAATTAGGTGTGGGTCCTTTATAAGGAACCAAGTCCACAAAATTAACAATAGGGGATAGTCCACTATCTTCCGGCAACTCCATTTTATAAGCATTATCACCATACCTCACTAAGATAGGACAGGGACCTATCCTTCTCATTTGCAACTTGTGAGGGACTCCCTTTTGTAATCTAGACTTGTTTAGATACACCATCACCAAGTCTCCCACATTGGATTGGATTTCTCTTCTTTGCTCATCAACTTTAGTCTTATGCTTCATATTGTTCTTAGTCAATGTCTTTCTGACTGTGTCATGAATCTCCTGCATTGCATAAGAAAAATCATCAGCATATCCACTCCCTTTAACTCCATCCTTTAAGTCTCTTAGCTCACAGAATCTTCTAGGATGTAGGCCATATACAATTTCAAAGGGACTCTTCCCTGTGGACCTATTTATAGTGTCATTATATGCATACTTAGCCTGTCCAATCAATTGATCCCAATATTGTTGACCATATTCTTTGGTCAAGCACCTTAATAGATTTCCAAGGATCTTGTTTACCATCTTAGTTTGACCATCTATTTGAGGATGGTATGTATATCCAAAGTAAAAACTAGTGCCCAATCTATTACAAAGAGTCTTCCAAAAATGACTCATAAACTTGGTGTCTCTATCTGACACAATACTCAAAGGTAACACATGGATTCTTACTATCTCTTTGAAGATGAGAGAGGCTATTTGTCTAGCATCATTAGTTGTCTTACATGGCACAAAGTGAGCCATTTTTCTGAATCTATCCACAACTACATAAACACTATCCATGCCTTGTCTTGTCTTGGGTAACCCAACTACAAAGTCCATGCTCAAGCATCTCCGAGGCCTAGTGGGAATAGGTAGTGGTTGATATAGGCCTAAATTTGAAGAAGTACCTTTGTCCTTTTGACACACAATGCAACTTTCAACATACCTCCTAACATCAAGGTTCATTATTGGCCAATAATAGAACCTTTGAACAAGTTCTTGTGTCTTAGTGATCCCAAAGTGACCACTCAATCCACCATTGTGCTTTTCCTGAATCAAATTCTCTCTAATAGACCCTCTAGGGACACATAACTGATTTCCCTTAAATAAGAGATCACTTTGCAAAGTATATTCAGCATATTTTCTATGAAAATGATTCTTATATTTAGAACATACCTTGTAAATGTCTGCAAAGTCTTCATCATCAACATATAGATCTTTGACGTGATCTATTCCCATGCTCTTCAATTGGATCTCTTGGATAGTAAGATATCTTCTACTCAAGGCATCTGCTACCTTTTTGAGTACTCCCTTCTTATGCTTCATGTTAAATGTGTATGCTTGTAGGTATTCAACCCACTTCATGTGCTTGTGACTTAGTTTCTCTTGAGAGTTCAAGAAACTTAGAGCTTGATTGTCTGAATAGACTATGAACTCCTTTGGAAGAAAATAGTGCCTCCATTTGCTTAAGGCCTGAACTAATGCATACATCTCAAGTTCATAAGAAGAATACTTATTCTTAGCTTCACTTAACTTGTTTGAATGAAAATCCATTGGTCTACCCTCTTGGCTTAAAACAACTCCAATAGCCACATTGTTTGCATCACACTCTATGGTGAATAGATTCTCAAAGCTTGGCAAGACTAAAATAGGCTGTGTAGTAATGTTTTCCATCAACAAATCAAAAAATTTGTTAGCTTTTTCATTACATACAAACTTATTCTTCATGCCTCCTTTAATGGTGTCCAACATAGGAACAAAAATAGCACTGAATTGCCTTATAAATTTCCTATAATATTGAGCAAGGCCATGAAAACTTCTTACCTCTATTGTTGTCCTTAGAGTAGGCCATTTTATGATGGTGTCTACTTTTCTAATGTCTATTTTCAGATTGCCATGAGATAAAAATACACCCAAGGTATACTAGCTCTGTCTTGATAAACTCACACTTGTCCAAGTTGATCATCAACTTCTCATCATGTAGCTTCTTGATAACAGTATCTAGGTGTTGGAGATGCTCACCTTTTGTCTTGCTATAAATCAGTATATCATCAAGATATACCACTACAAATTTTCCAATGTAGTCTTTGAGGACTTCATTCATGAGCCTCATGAATGTGGAGGGGGAATTAGACAATCCAAATGGAATGACAAGCCATTCATACAAACCTTCATTGGTTTTTAAGGTTTTTTTCCACTCATCTCCTTCATGTATCCTAATTTGGTGATAACCACTCTTTAAGTTTATCTTGGTAAAGTACTTGGCTTGACCTAGAAAAACCATTAGGTCTTCAATCCTAGGAATAGGGAACCTACATCTAATGCTTATCCTATTTATGGCCCTTGAATCAGTACAAAGCCTCCAAGTTCCTCCTTTCTTAGGTGCTAGGATAGTGGGTATGATACATGGGCTAACACTCTTTCTTATAATACCTTGGCTTAGGAGTTCTTGTATTCATCTAGCAATTTCCACATTTTGTTGAGGGGTCATCTTGTAGGCTGCCTTATTTGGTAGGGTAGCTCTTGGTATAAATTCTATCCTATGACTTATGGCTCTTTTAGGGGGTGATTTTGATGGTTGTCCATCACTTACTATACCTTCATAAGTCTGCAACATGCTTTGTATCTCCTTACATAACTTTGGCTTCTTGGTTGCCTTACCTTCATCTATTTCCCTTGGTCTTAACACAAATGCAAAGCCAACTCCTTCACCTTCTTCCAAAGCTTCTAAGAACTCTTTTTCACCCACCATGAGCACATTAGGATCTATTGTCTTCACCTCTACATCCTCTAACAGTGACTGAATTTTGAAAGTCACATTATCCTTCTTGAAAGTATAGGAGTTCTTCACTCTATCATACATAGCTTGGTGGTCAAATTACCATGGTCTACCTAGGAGAAAGTGACATGCATCCATAGGTAACACATCACACAAGACTTTGTCCTTTTACCTTCCAATTGAAAGCTCCACCCAAGCTTTCTCATTTACTAAGACATGTTGGCCTTTATTCATCCATGTGACCTTGTAAGGATTAGTGTGGGGTATCCTTGTCATGCTTAGCTTGATGATTGCTTCCTCTGACACAATATTGTCAATAGAATGTGAGTCAATGATGAATCTACACACTTTTCCCATCATCTTACACTTTATCCTAAACAAGGACCTTCTTTGGCTTGGCTCTTCTTTAACCAGCTCCTTGATTAATGTTCTCCTCATCATCAGGTTCTCACTTTCCTCTGATGTTAGTGGTACCTCAGGGTGATTCACTATTGCATTTGTCTCCTCATGAACCAAATTAGTTCTTTTACAACCTCCTTGAGAAGTATTATCCTTCCCTAGACATCTATAGGAAGGGTGTCCCATTTGATTATAATGATAACATTTCATATTGGCAAATTAATTGCCTCTTCCTTGTCCACCACTTCTTCCTCTAAAGTTAGAGCTCCTTCCTCTACTATCTCTACTAGAACTTCCCTCTTTCTGCTCAGTGTATTTGACTTCTCCTTGAGTCCTTGGCTCTAAACTTCTTCCATCATATCCACTTATTTTCCCTCTACAATCTCTTCCTCTACCTCTTCCCTTGGAGGTTTGTTCCTGCTTTCTTTTGCCTTTCTCCTCAATCTTCAAGGTCATCTGATAACATTAGTGGATAGTTTTGAATTTCACAAGACTCATGTCTTCTTGTATAGACCACTTGAGTCCATTCAAATACCTAGCTAGTTTGATACTTTCATCCTCTACCACTTTTGATCTTAAACACAACTTTTGGAATAGTTTGGTGTATGCTTGGACATCCAAATTGTTTTGCCTAAGATTATGTCTCCTTCTATGTAGTTGAACTTCATAGTCATTAGGTAAGTAGGTCTATTTCACCTTAGTCACCATGCCCTTCCATGAAGCTATAGGAATCGTTCCCTCTTTCTCTCTCTTAGTTTGAACAAACTTCCACCAAGTGAGTGATGAACCTCTCAACCTAGATTTGGCCACCATCACTTTTTGGGCCTCTAAGATGCCATCACATTCAAAGTGATTTTCTATGTTTTCAATCCAATCCATGACTGAATCAAGATCCATTTGTCCACTGAATAGTGGTACACCCTCCAAAGCTTTTCCACTTAAGGCCTTTAGTGCCTTCAAGAAGGGTTCTTCAGGAATAACAAGGTCAAGGGTTGCAGCTTCCTCCTCCAATTCCAATTCTTTTTCACTTTCTTCTTTCTCTTCCTTCTGATCTATTTTATCCTTCACATTATTTGCCTTACCTTGGACTTCACCCAAGAGTTGTTCCATTTGAGCCAATCTTTCTCTTAGCAATCTATTGTCCTCTTCTTGTTCTTCCACCTTCTTGGCTAACTTAGTGTTAGTCACCATTGCTTTATCTTCTACTAACTCAAAAGATGTATTTTCTCCTATTGATTCAGTAGGTTGCAACATTAACCACAAGCCTAATCAAAACAAGCTCTGATACCAATAATAGTGTATGTGTTAGGAATGAATGCTATATATATCCTATGGGGGAGTATTTGTAGCCATTCTATAGTAGTTGTTGTTGCATTCATGACTGTGATTGTCATTGATGTCAACACAATGATCTATTAAATATTAGCAAAGAAGAAGACAGTGTTTGAGTTAGCACACATGGGATATTGAAGATGAAGCTATGCAGAGTTGAGGAATTAATCTATAATGTTCTATAAGATCATGGTTAAGAACACATATAGAAATTCATTTATTCATGACAATTATGAGGAAATCAGTGGAAGTAGTAATTAGGCAGTGTTCTTGAGTAGCGGTTTGTAGAAATTGGATGATATCTCCTAATCAGGATTGAATTTGATCATGTGCAATTATGAGGCACCTGAAGACATGTTGTTAGTGATGTGGATGTGAGCACAAGATTTTAGGTCACACAAGTGAAGTATTATCTTAATTGGAAGCTGACAGTTTTGTATAATTTTTATGCAACATGTGGAAACTTTTATTTTGTAATTTGTATGCCTACTCATTTGTAATTACTTGAGTGTGGTATAAACAAAGGAATTTTTTCCTTATTGTAATGTGTAGTTGTGTATTATATTTGACAGTGAATTGTGGAATTGTGCAATACTTGTTGGAAGAGGATATGTGAAGTATAGAGATCTGGTATTGAGATCTAATGAAGCAGTTGGTGTAGTTTGGCATAGTTAGAGAAGGACTACTGAATTGTTGAGATCAATAATCTTTTGGTAGTATTCTATTGATTAATACAAAGATCAGTTGGAGAGTGTGTTCTATGATCTTACACTTGAAGCTGTTTGGGCAGTGGATCCTTCTATCTTCTATAACTCCTAAAAGAGTTAGAATATTTTAGCAAGGATTCAAAGTCTCCTAATAGGGACTCATATGTACTGAATGAATTTCATAAGACTCCTAACAGAGTCCATCCTCCCATGAGGAAATTTCATATTAGTGCATCTTTTTTGGGCATCATTCCCACCAGGGTTTATTCTTTGATCAAGAGGTTCCCTAGTCAACATATCATGTGTCATTGTGTTATTTTGTATGTATATCTTTCTATGGTTATTGATTAAATTTATTACAGGGTTAAAATCTATTGAAGTTGATAAAATTTCTATTTATCTTATAACTGATTCACCCCTCCTCTTAGTTATCTTGGTGGACTTTACTTTCTAAAAATTGGTATCAGAGTAGCAGGTCCTTGAAATAAAATTTTAACAACTTAAGGCGATCCATGGAGAATCATTTTAGGAAATAAATCCCTAACTTTGATGGAGCAAATTTTGACAGTTGGAAAGAAAAGATGAAGACACACTTGCTTTGTTTAGGACTAGGTTATTAGTTAATCACAAAGAATCAAAGGACTATCATTGATGATGATAAGATTGAAGATTGTACTAATGAGGAAAGATATATATTCATGTGTAACATACTTTCTAGATAATAAATCTTGTGATGCAGGGCAGGGATGGAGATCCAATCATGGACAGTCCAAACCTACACCAGCAGTTATAACAAATCCAAACTTAAAGCTTGAAATTAGAATTTCATTCACCATGCCCGACTATAAGGCCTTCTGGGTTTCTACCTTAATGAAAATACAAAGTATCTCAACAATTTCCTAGCTAGTCCCACTCTGAGACAGGTCAGCAACTGATGGAAACACTAAGGCAGATCTAAACTTGAGCTCGCAAGCCTCCAAGCAATCGCCTTGTCTCCAAGTATGAAAACCACTAGCTATGTTATTACAATATCAGACAAAACATCTGATCTTCAAGATCTCATAGGATCTAATTATAATTATACTCTCATACTACTACCAATCTACCTAAAAATCTACCCAAGCTCTCAATATATAGCCAGTTAAGCCACAAGTCGACCAGTCAGGCAATTATTTACATTATAGGTCCAACCTGGAAGAGTAAAACAAAACTAAATAAAGAACTAACCAAAAATGATATGCCTTTATATTTAGGTCCACACATGATCCCATAACATGTCCCTAACTTAAAAAGATCCAATTCCATCATACGAAATCACGCAAGATGAAAAACTCCACATTTCACATGTAAACTAGTTGAAAATAGGTACCCAAGAAAAATGGTCATAACTTTTAACTCATAATGAATTAGGACTTACAGTCTTAGGTGAATATAGTAATTTAGGTCCACTTTAAGGCCCTAAGATAGAAAAGGATGATTTATTAAGGATCAACAACTACATGATGCATAACCAGTGCGCAGAAAGTAGGAAAGTACGGCTCCGACAGCAAGGAAAATAGTTGTAACTTTGAAAGGATCTAGCCAATCCTTATGTGATCATAGGAGAAGGTTCCAAAATATATCCTCAACATCATGTAAGATTCACACAACATGAAACCAATAAATGCAAATATTATAATTCAAACAACAAAAAATAGGAAATGTTTTTGGTTGATGCAATATTTCTCAAAGCCCAAGATTCTCCTACATTAGACACCCTAGGTAAATAAAAAGAATGTTCTCATGAATATTTCAATGGAATCAAAATAGTTATTCCATATCTATTCTTCACCCATATCTCCTCCTATCCTTCATTCCATGTTGTCTTTACTTTATCTGCTGTCACACTCAACAAATCAACTTGTCCTATACTTTTCTCATCTTTCCTTTTTGCGACTAACAAAAATTGATTCTGACCATCTTTTCCACTTTTGATTACACCAACACTTTGGTGAATCACATCTTCTCCAGACTTTTTAATCAGCTTGACATCATCTAAAGTCTTTTCTGTCACTAGTGCCATCATTTCCTGCACTATCTTTCTCAGGAAGTCCATCTGTCTTTTAATCTCTATAAATTCCTCAACTATGTCATTCTATTTTCCTTTCAAACTTAGCTTCCTTTCATCCATAGGAATAGATTCATCCACTCTTTTCTCCTAATGTTTGTCATAAGGAAAACACCTGATAACTCCACATCCACTAGCCCCAACTTCCTGCAAAGGAAACAACTTATGCTTGGATCCACCATGCATTACCACATATGTATTTGCACAAACATCAAACATAACATGTCTGTAAAATTGTCAAGGTCTCCCAAGAAATAGATGACAAGCATCAATAGGCAATATATCACATAATATTTCATCATGATAAGATCCAATCTAAAAATTAACAAAGCACTATTGTTCAATCATAACCTTAGAAACATCTTGTATCCAACTAATTTGATAAGGATTAGGATGTTTCTTCCTTTCCAAATTCAATTTACTAACCATTTCTTTTGAAACAAAGTTCTCAGAACTACCACCATCAACTATCACATTAAATACCTTATTCTTGCACTTACATCTAGTTCTGAAAAAATTTCTTCTTTGTACTGATTCCTAGACACATGTAGCCAACCTCCTAGTGAGAAGAAATTGACCTTGTTCTGCAACATTCTCAATGTTTTCTTCAGCAGTTAATGCAACTCTTTTTTTAGGACATTGGAAACTTCTATGACCCTATTCACCACATTGATAACAAGTACCAGTGAACTCATTTTTCCATCTTCCTCTCTATCCAATATTGTAGTTCTTAGTGGCTTGGCCACTACCTAATCCTACATCAGTCTTCTTAGGATTCTCTACCCCATTACCTCCAGCAACTGCTTCATCAGTCTTTCCACCTTTGTTCCTATTATTCGGTCTTCCTTCAAACCTCTTGTTAAGCTTTTCCTCAATATTCAATGCCATCTGATAAGCATCTCTTATAGTTGTCATCCAAACAGTAACTCTTCTTGAATACTACATCTCAGGCCACAAACATACCTAGCAACCTTCTCTTTGTCAACTTCAAAATGACTAGTCCTAATCAGGAGTTTGTAAAACTCTTCAGTATACTCTTGCATTGTTTTGTTAATTTTTTTCAAGGCTTTCATCTTATTAAACATCTCTAAATCATAATACACCGAAATGAATTTCTTTTTCAACTTGTCAACCATTTGGTTCCATCTAGTGATATTTTCTTTTCCTCTCTTACTTCTTTCCAATTGAACTTCTCTTCACCAAATATTTGCATGACCCTTCAACTTAGTCTTTGCAAACTGAACTCTATTAGGATCTTCTATTTATTCATACTCAAAGTACTCATCTATCTCATTAATCCAATCAATCAACTATTTTGGCCTAAGGCTTCCAGCAAATGTAGAGACTTCAATCTTAGGTCTTTTCCCAATTTTAGACATAGCTTTCAGGATTCTATTCTCCTCTAGATCTCTAGCTTCTTTAAAGTGATCTTCTTTAGATTCATCATTAGTATCTTCTTTAAAGGTAGTCTTATTTCTCAATTCCTCTTGTAGGTCTTGCACTTGTTTTTGCAAAGCCCTAAAATCATCAAGACTGAATTATTGAGCAAGTTCTTCCTCTGAGATCTCTCGAGCTCTCCTCGGAGGCATCTTCAATCCAAGGTCCTAGTGCAAACTGCCTCACCTTGGCACTCTATCCACACACTCAAGATCTTCAGCTCTGATACCACTTGATGTAGGGTAGGGATGGAGATCCAATCATGGACATTCCAAACCTACACCAATAGTTATAACAACAACAACCACAAAAGAATTCAACAATGTAAAGCTTCAAAATAGAATTTCATTCAACATGTCTGACTATAAGGCCTTCCAAGTTTTGACCTTATAAAATGAAAATAAAAAGTATCTCAACAATTTTCTAGCTATTCCAACACTGAGACACATCAGCAACTGATTGAAACACTAAGGAAGATCTAAACTTGAGCTCGCAAGCCTCCAATCAATCTCCTTGTCTCCAAGTATGCAAACCACTAGCTCTGTTATTACAATATTAAAAAATACATCTGATCTTCAAGATCTCATAGAATCTAATTATGATTCTACTCTCATACTTCTATCAATCTACCTAAACATCTACCCAAGCTATCATTATATAGCCAGCTAAGCCACAAGTTGGCCAATCAGGCAATTAATTACATTATAGGTCTAGCTTGGAATAGTAAACCAAAACCAAATAAAGAAGTAACCAAACATGATGTGCCTTTATATTTAGGTCCACACATGATCCAATAACATATCCCTAACTTAGCAAGATCCAATTCCATCATACAGAACTATGCAAGATGAAAAACTCCACGTTTCACGTGTAAACTGGCTGAAAAATAGGTACCCGAGAAAAACGGTCATAACTTTTAACTCATAATGAATTAGGACTTGCAATCTTAGGTGAAGATATTAACTTAGGTCTTTTTTAATTCCCTAAGAGTGAAAAGTCTGATTATTTAAGGATCAATGGATACATTATGTGCAATCAACATGTGGAAAGCAGGAAAATACAGCTCCGGCAGCAAGGAAAACAACTGTAACTTTGAAATGATTCATCCAATCCTTGTGCGATCATAGGAGAAGGTTCCAAAATGGATCCTCAACATCATGTAATCTTTGCACAACATGAAACCAATAAATTCAAAGATTATAATTCAAACAATAGAAAATAGGAAATGTTTTTGGTTGATGCAAGATTGCTTAAAGCCCAAGATTCTCCTGCATCATCTTGTCAGCCCTTTCAAAAAATGAGTATAGTTAGGTAAAATATCTAAAAAAATCTCATGAAATTTGGTTAGCTTTACAATCTACTTTTGAAGGTGATGAAAATGCAAAGAAATTCACATTACATAATTGGATATGTGCATTTGAAGATATAAGAATGATGCAAGATGAATCTGTTAGAAGCTATATTTGTAGAATGTCACAGATTTTTGCAGGTATTAAATATTGTGGAGGAACCAAGATAGAGAATGAAGTGATATGGAAAATTCTAAGGACATTGAATCCTACATTTAAGAAGACAACATAGATGATTGAAAAATTTATACCTTGTACCACAAACTTTACCAGAGAAACTCTTCTTGGAAGATTGGAAGTAGCAGAGATGAACTTGAGACTATCAGGAGATTTACCTAGAATGGAGACAACATTTAGTACACTTAGTGTTCACCCTACTTTTTCAAGAAGCATCAGTGTAAGCGAAGATTATGCTAGCAGTAGTAGATCTATAAATGAAGAAGACATGAAGATTGAAGAAGGTATTGCCTTGCTTGTGAAAAAAGAACCAGAGGGTAAGAAAATTTTTAAATGTTGGACTTGTCAAGAATTTGGTCATTTTGCATCTAAATGTCCTAAGAGAGTTAAGAAGTAGAGAAAGAACTTTAAACCTAGGAGATCTAAATAATGTTATTATGTAAATGATGAATAATTTCAAGCTAGTTTGGAGAAATCTTTGAGTGAAAGTGCTACTAAAAATGATGATAAAGGATTTGTAGCAATTAAAGAAGAAAATCCTAAAACAAAAATTAAGGAAGAAAAGGCTTTAGTTTCTCAAGTAGAAAACAAAGTTGATTGGATTATAGATGGTGGTTGTTCACATCATATGACTAGAGATATGAAAAAGTTCATAAAGTTTAAAAATTATGATGGAGTTGTTAGAGTTCGAAACAATGCACCTTGTTTGATTAAAGGTATAGGATCTATTACTCTTGATAAAAAGACTAATAGTGATGATGTTTACTTTGTGGATGGTTTGAAACATAATCTTTTGAGTGTTGGATAGCTATTTGATAAGGGATATCAAGTTTGGTTTACTGAGAAAACTTGTGTAATCAAAGACAAGGATGGAAATTTTATTGGTACTGGATCTAGAACCAGAGGTAATGTATTTTAGTTGAATCCTACTGAGATGACATGCTTGAGTAATAAGATTTATGACAGTTGGTTATGGTATAGAAAATTTTGTCATATAAACTTTGATAACATTGTGAAAGTGATTACTACTCTTGCAGTAAGAGATTTGCCTAAAATTATGAAGCCTACTAACAAGGTTTCCAACGAATGTGTGATGGCTAAACAGAACAAAAGCTCATTTCACAACAAGAAGTTTACAATAGCAGATAAGTTGGAAATTGTTCATACAGATTTGAGCGGTCCCACAAGGACTAGAGGATTCTATGGAGAAAGGTATTTTATGATTCTTATTGATGATTTTACAAGAATGATGTGGACTTGATTTCTTAAAGAAAAATCTGAAGCATTTGATAATTTTAAGATTATTAATTATTAAGAATAAAGTTGAGAATGAATCTGGAATGAAGACTAAGTGTTTGAGAAAAGATAGAGGTGGAGAATTTACTTCAAAAGAATTTAATAGTTTTTGTGAAGTGAATGGTATTAAGAGACAATTTTCATCCCCTAGGACACCTTAACAAAATGGTATTGCAGAAAGGAGGAATAGATTAGTGACTAAGGCAGCAAGAGCTATGTTATTTGAGAATGACTTGGTGAAGATATTCTAGAGGGAAGCAGTGAACATAACAGTGTATACATTGAACAAAGTACAAATCAAAGCAGACACAGACAAGACACCCTATGAACTATGGTTGGGACATGCACCATCAGTTAAGTATTTTAGAATTTTTGGAAGAAAATGTTATATTAAGAGAGATGATGACATTGGAAAGTTTGATCCTAGAAGTGATGAAGGTATATTTCTTGGATATTCATTCAAGATAAAAGCTTATAGATGTTACAATAAAAGAACTAAGACTATTGTTGAGAGCGCAAATGTTAAAGTTGATGAAAAGTTCAAAATTCAAGAAAGAATGCTTGATTATGAATTAGATGAAGGAACTCATCCTAGAACTAATCTTGAGCACACTGAATTGTTCTATGAAACTGATAGTGATTTGTTGAATGAAAGCTACACTGAAGAAATCATTGAAGAACGTACAATAGAAACAAGAAGTGAGATAGTGACACCTAACATGCATCTATCAAGAAATCATCCTATTGAGTAGATTATTGGAAGCATAGACAGAGGATTTTTGACATGAAATAAGGTACAAGAATAGTTGTGTTTAATTTCTCAAATTGAACCTTAATATACCAGTGAAGCCTATGAAGATGAACATTGGATTAAAGATATAAAAGAAGAACTAGATTAGATAGAAAAGAACAAGACTTGGGAATTGGTCCCTAGACCTAAAGATAAGAATGTTATAGGAACAAAATGGGTATTTAGAAACAAGATGAATGAACAAGGAGAAGTTGTAAGGAAAAAAGAAAGATTGGTATGTAAAGGATACTCACAGCAAGAAGGAATAGACTATGAAGAAACTTTTGCACCAGTAGCAAGAATTGAAGCAGTAAGAATGTTTTTGGATTATGCAGCTTATAAGAAATTCAAAGTGTATCAGATATAAGTGAAGTCAACTTTTCTGAATGGAGAATTGGAAGAAGTCTACATTGAGCACCCTAAAGGTTTTCCTTTACCTCAAGAAGGAGATATGGTATGTAAACTGAAGAAAGCTTTATTTGGACTGAAGCAAGCACGTAGAACTTGGTATGCAAGATTGGATAAGTATCTGATAAAGTTAGGATTTACAAAAGGCACAACAAATAGAAACCTATACACAAAGGAAATTGAAAATGGTTTGTTGGTTGTTGGTATTTTTGCTAATGATATTATCTTTGGAGGAGAAGATGAAGCTAGTGATAAATTTGTAGATAAAATGAAGACTGAATTTGAAATGAGTATGATTGGTGAAATGAAATATTTTTTAGGATTGCAGATAGCACAAAACAGTGATGGTATCTTTGTAAGTCATAAAAATTACTTGAATGATTTATTGAAGAGATTTGGAATAGAGAACTGTAAACTAGTTGGAAAACCTATGGTAACTAGACACAAGTTATCTAGCACAAATGATACTCCTATAGTGGAATAGAAAAAGTACAGATCTATGATTGGAGGATTACAATATTTAACTCATACAAGACTAGATATATCACATGCAGTTGGAATTGTTGCAAGATTTCACACTAAATGCATAGAATCACATTATGCAACAGTAAAAAGGATACTGAGGTACTTAAGAGGCACAATTGAATATGGATTGTGGCATGAAAAATATAATGATATTACATTATGTGCATATATAGATGTTGATTCGGGAGGAAGTATTGATGAAAAAAAGAGCACCAGTGGAGGAGCATTTTTCCTTAGAGGAAGATTAGTTTCTTGGCTAAGAAAGAAGAAGAACTATATTTTGCAGAGCATAGCAGAAGTAGAATATGTGGCAGTAGAAAACAATTGTAATCAAATAATTTGGATGAAGAAAATGTTGAAGGATATTGGAATAAAATTTGTTGAGCTTGTTGTTATACATTATGATAACACTAGCATAGTTAGTATGTCTAAGAACCATGTGTTACACTCTAAGATAAAGCATATGTAGTGAGAGAGAAAGTGGCAGAGAAAGATGTCAGACTTGAGTATATAAGCACAAAGGAGAAGATTGTAGATATATTTACAAAACCTTTTCCTAAGGATACATTTGAGTATCTAAGAGGTATGCTTGGGGTTATGCCCTATCCTACTTTTGAGAAGTATCCATGAAAAACCATCGATTGGAGAGAATTGAATAGGAAAATGGAGCAAGATTTGATTGATGAAGAGGATTTGAAAGTATTTTCAGAGCAGCAGTGTTCCAGTGTTGGTATTCATGGAACTTGGATGTTTTTTCATCTTTCTTGCCATCAATGTTAGTGGGGGATATTATTAGGAATGAATGTTGAATATATCCTATCGGGGAGTATTCACAGCCATTATGTAGCAGTTGCTATTGCATTCATGACTGTGATTGCCATTGATGTCAACACAGTGATCTACTAAAGATTAGCAGAGAAGGAGATAGTGTTTGAGTTAGTGCACATGGGATATTGAAGATGAAGCTATGTGGAGTTGAGGACTTAATCTATGATATTCTATAAGATTGTGGTTAAGAGCGCATATGGAAATTCATTTATTCATGATAGTTATGAGGAAATCAATGGAAGCAGTATTCAGGTAGTGTTCCTAAGTAGCGGTTTGTGGAAATAAGATGATATCTCCTAATTGGGACTGAATCTGATAATGTTTAGTTATGATGCAACTAAGACATTTTGTTAGTGACATGGATGTGAGTGCAAGATTCAAGGTTAGATAAGTGAAGAATTGTCTTAATTGGAAACTGACAATTTTGTGTAATTTTTATGTAACACATGGAAACTTTTATTTTGTAATTTGTATGCTGACTCATTTGTAATTACTTGACTATGGTATAAATTAAGGATTTTTTTCCTTATTTTAATGTGTATTTGTTTAGTGTATTTGAAAATGAATTGTAGAATTGTGAAATACTTGTTGGAAGAGGATATGCAAAGTATAGAGATCTGATGAAGCAATTGGTGGGGTTTGGCACAGTCAGTTGAGTATTGAATTTTTGAGATCAGTAATACTTTGGTATTATTATGTTGAATAATACAAAGATCAGTTGGACCTGGTGTGTTCAGTGATCTTACACTTGAAGCTATTTGGGCAGTGGGTCCTTTTGTCTTCTATAACTCCTAACAGAGTTAGAATCTTTTACCAGGGATTCAAAGTCTCCTAACAGGGACTCATATGTACTGAATGTATTTCATAAGACTCCTAACAAAGTCCATCCTCTCACAAGGAACTTTCACTTTAGTGCATCTTTTGTGGGCATGATTCCCACTGAGGTGTACTCTTTGATCAAGAGGCTCCCTAGTCAACATATCTTGTGTCATTGTTACTTTGTATGTATATCTTTCTATGGTTATTGATTACATTTCTTACATGGTTAAAATATATTGAACTTGATAAAATTTCTATTTATCTGATAACTAATTCACCCCCCCCCCCTCCCTCTCATTTATCTTGGTGGACTTTATTTTCTAACAGTATGTGCTTCTTGGTGTGCTTGCACAAGTGCTAAGAAGACCTAGCTTGTCTTCTTGAATGCTCCTACTCTCCTCTAGGATCTCAATAGGCTTAGATGATTAACTAATTCCTAGACTAACTCTTCTCTAAGAGTCCAACTCCTTGTGATTAACCTTGAAGGAAAATCACCCTATAGTTACTTAAATGTGCTCTCCTATACTTAGAAGGCTCTAAGTGCCATCTCCACACAAACCATAAAATTCATTATAGGGGTGTCAAATACCAAGTTCATGATTTAGTCTTGAGGAGGTGTCATGCCCCTCAAGGGAACCGGAGAAGAGAACAAAGATTCTCTTTGTAAAATAAAACCTAAGTAATGATTTATGAAAAATTTTGAAACTTCTAAAAAAACTCAATAAAAAAACAAAGTAAAACTTAGATTCCTCCAAGGTTCCCTTCTTACTTAATGCACAATTCATTTAAGCCCATTTAGTGTACTAACAACTTGATTTACTTCTTAAGAAAACTACATCCCAACATTTGTAGATTCTTTATAAAGAAATACAAAGTACTTTCATTTCAATTTTTCATTTAAATCCATCTATATTCCTAAGTATCCTTTATGAACAATATAACACTTAAAACATTAATAATAGAATTGTTTAAACATTTGATATATTGCAAATATTACATTTGTTTTACTATCTTTTCCTTTATTCATCAATGATGAGAAACATACTACTTTACTTGAAATCTTAAAAAATCCCTTTCTTTTCAACATACATAAAGTTTTTGATGTCTCTTTTCCTTTTTCCTAAGTCTACTTATTCCAAATACATCATTTTGAAATACATTAATGATTACATTACATTCATCTCCTCTTGGTAGGTAACAATAATTTTACATCATGAAAGGTAAATACAAGTCTTCATTCTTCAAAAATTGGAACATAAACAAGCACGAATCCTTAAGCACTACATCCATAAAAGATACCTCGATAAAAATATTTACCACCCAACCACATGGATACCAAAAGTCCCACTCCCCTATGCTAGAAGATAAACACCAAGGTCCAAAAAGAAGGGATAGCTAGGCCATACCTAGGTGGTGTATGATAAACTCCAAGGCTTAGATTTCTACTCCCTCCAAGAGACGTCTCTTATCTCCTAGAATCTTATCCTTCAATAGGATCTCCTGATAGGATTAGATTATTAAATAAGACCTATTCACACTCTATTACAAGATTCACACCTTGATTTTGATTCACTTTCCTACTCTCACTTAGAAGGATCTAAGTGCCAAATCCACCAAAACTTCACAAATCTCAAAATTCATTGTAAGGACCTTCTACACATTGAATTCAATCATATCCAATCCCATTTGATTTATTTGGGAAGGATCTAGACTCATAATTTCATCAAATTCAATATTTCACAATAAGAGACCTTAAATTTAGGCCTATTTCTAGGAGCCTTTTTTAATGGCTTTTTCTCTTTCTTTCTCAAATTCTCCAAAAAACATGAAAAATAAAATTTAGATATGGATAAAATTTTGGCTTAATTTAAATATTTTTGAGGTCTTAGGTTTTGGCACCCTCCATACACCTCCTTCCTATAATCAATGAGAAACAGGGCTAAAAGACCTAATTTCTAGGACAGACTGGTTATTACTGAAGAACTTGCTAAAAACCTATCCTAATGGATTGGTACAACCTCTATCCACCTAGGATGGTTAGATATGGTGAAAAAATTCTATAAAAATTCCTAGGGATTTACTATACCTTTCATTCCCCACATGAAGTCACTTAATTTCTCTCATTCAAGCCTCTAACCGGGTCTACCTAGCTCGCCTAGGGCTTGATTCTAAAATTAGCTATCTTACTCCTCCAGCTTCCTCCCTTTATATACATAATGAAAAAGGCCCCACTTGAAGATTCAACCACTTGTTTTGATTTTCCATGGTTGAATCTCACGTGGGAGCTATTTTTACAAAATCTATCTAATAAAGACCAGCAGACTATCACTAACTAAACTAATTTTCTAAGCACACTAAATCTACTCTAAACCATTAACACGTAAAATTAAAAAGTCTTCTAATCAAATATAGAAATGATCCAATCATTGTATCAACACATTCAAAGCTTAAAGTATGACTGTTCACTCAAAAACTTGATATATCCTTCAAAACAAAGTTGCAGAGCTCATATTCATTAACTCAAACTTTACACAATGCATCAACTACCTAGAGATTAGAGCCATGAACTACATGAGATATCTCCTCCATGATTTTAGGGCCTGTTGGTTGAGCATCACCTCCTACAACTAAGGGAATCCAAGGTTATCAATATTGCATGCAACATTTGCAATAATTGCAAATGTTGTCATGACAATAATTTTACAACATTTGGAAACTTCATCATGTGCCTTGATCCTATATCCTAGGTCACTTAACCTCACATTTTTCAAGTTTCCAAGGTCATTTATGACCATTTTAGCATCTTACAAACAACTTCACATTTCTAAGACATATTGATGACTCAAACTCTTTATCCCTATGCTAGGAAATTTAAATAGCAACTAACAAAGGCTATTAGTGTGACCTTAGTCCTAGTGACTAATTCACCTAGCCAACATTGAACAAGACCTTCTAAGGTCCTCAAAAAAACTAATCTAAGCTCTTGACTTGGCTAGACTTAAGTACAAGCTAGAATCAACTATCCAATGGAAGTTAGCCTAGGTGCTCCTGCACCATCCTTCCCAAAATAAGAAATTCAATCCACCCTTGGATTGATGAGGGTAGGATCAATGCCCATCCTTTTGAACTCTAATTCCTTAACCCAAATTGCATCAGCAACACTCTTCCCATACCTCTAAATAAGATGTTCCTTGTACTCCTTGACTCTAGTCTTCTTGTAGATCCTAGTGTCTAGTACATTGTCTGGTCCTATACCTGCAGCAGTAGGAAGTTGTAAGTCTTCCACATATTTTATCACCTCATGTATGGTATGATCATTGTCTTGTTGTGGTCCCTTTGTAATGGACAAGGTCTAAAACATTAAAGACATTGGACAGTCCACTATCCTCTGACAGTTCTATCTTGAAGGTGTTGTCACCATACTTTTCCAATATAGGACAGGGTCCTATCCTCCTCATTTGTAGCTTATGAGGTACTCCTTTTGTCAATCTGGATTTGTTTAAGTGTGCCATTACAAGATCACCAAATTTGAACTCCACTATCCTTCTATTTTCATCCACCTTGGCTTTGTGCTTGTTGGTGTTGTCCACTAATGTCTTCCTCACTGTTTCATGAACTTCTTGCATAGAAAATGCAAATTCATCAGCATATGCACTTGCCTTAACTCCATCTTTCAAATTCCTCAATTCATAGACACCTCTAGGATGTAGGCCATATACAATTTCAAATGGACTCTTCTTGGTTGATCTATTTATAGTGTCATTATAGGCATATTTAGCTTTCCCAATCAACTGATCTCATTGCTAACCATACTCCTTAGTTAGGAATCTTAGAAGGTTTCCAAGGCTCCTATTAACAACCTCAGTTTGTCCATCATTTTTGGGATTGTAGGTTGACCCAAAAGATAAGTTGGTGCCCAATCTTTGCCAAAGAGTCTTCCAAAAATGACTCATAAATTTTGTGTCTCTATCTGATACAATACTGATAGGCAATCCATGGATTCTTACTATCTCTTTGAAGAATAGAGATGTTATTTGACTTACATCATTTGTAGTCTTGCATGGCACAAAGTGAGCCATTTTGCTAAACCTATCAACAACAACATAAATATTGTCCATCCCTTGTCTTTTCTTGGGTAGCCCAACTGCAAAATCCATGCTTAAGCATTCCCATGGCCTAGTAGGAATTGGTAGAGGTTGGTAAAGACCAGCATTTGTTGAAGTTCCCTTGGCCTTTTGACATACTACAAAACTCTCCACATACCTCCTAACATCTAGATTCATCCTTGGCCAATAGTAGAACCTTGAAACAAGGTCTTGAGTCTTAGTGATCCCAAAGTGACCACTCAAAGCACCATTATGATTTTCTTGAATCAAATTCTCTCTAATGGAGCCTCTTGAAACACACAATTGATTCCCTTTGAACAAGAGATCACTTTGCATAGTATAATCAGCATATTTACTATGAAAATGATTCTTGTATTCACCACATACCTTGTAGATGTTAGCAAAGTCCTTATCATCTACATATAGATCTTTGAAATGATCTATCCCCATGCTTTAAAACTGAATTTCTTGGAGTGTGAGGGATCTCCTTGACAATGCATCAGCCACCTTGTTTAGAACACCCTTCTTATGCTTGATATTGAAGTTGTAAGCTTGTAGGTACTCAACCCACTTCATGTTTTTTTGACTCAACTTCTCTTGTGAATTCAAGAAACTAAGTGCTTGATTGTCTAAATACACAATGAACTCCTTGGGAAGAAATTAATGCCTCCACTTTCTTAGAGCTTGGAACAATCCATACATCTCTAATTCATATGAGGAGTACTTCCTCTTAGCCTCACTTAAGTTTTCAAAATGGAAAGCCACCGGTCTGCCCTCTTGGCTTAGAACAACCCCAATTGCTACATTGCTAGCATCACATTCAATGGTGAATAGCTTCCCAAATCTTGGCAACACCAAAACAAGATTGGTAGCTATCCTCTCCTTCAATAACTCAGAGCTCTTGTTAGAATCTTCATTCCACACAAATTTGGTTTTCATTCCTCCTTTGATAGTGTCTAACATAGGAGCACAAATTGCACTAAATTGTCTTATGGACTTCCTATAGTATTTTGCAAGACCATGAAAACTGCTTACCTCAGTTGCTGACCTTGGAGTAGGCCAATTCATGATAGCCTCCACCTTGCTCTTATCCATTTTCAGATTGCCATGTGATAAGACAAACCCAAGTTACACTAATTCTAATTTGATGAACTCACACTTCTCCAAGTTGATCATCAAATTCTCCTCATGCAGCTTCTTGAATTCAATATCAAGATGTTCCAAATGCTCACTCTTTGTCTTGCTAAAAATTAGTATAACATCTAGATATACAACTACAAACTTGCCTATGTAGTCCATGAGTACTTCATTCATGAGCCTCATGAATGTAGAGGGGGCATTCAAAAAACCAAATGGCATGACAAGCCATTCATACAACCCTTCATTGGTCTTGAAGGCTTTCTTCCGCTCATCTCCTTCATGGATTCTTATTTGGTGATAGCCACTCTTCAAGTCTATCTTTCTATAGTACTTTGTTTCACCTAAACAGTCCATTAAGTCTTCAATCCTAGGGATAGGGAACCTATACCTTATGGTTATCCTATTGATAGACCTTGAGTTAGTACATAGCCTCCAAGTTTCTCCCTTCTTAGGTGCAAGTATGGTGGGTACAACACATGGACTAATGCTCTTTCTAATAAGGCCTTGGTCTAAGAGCTCTTGTATTTGCCTTGCTATTTCCTCATTTTTTTGAGGGGTCATCTTATAGGCTGCTTTGTTAGGTAGGGTAGCTCCTGGGATAAGGTCTATCCTATGACTTATGGCTCTTTGAGGGGGTAAGTCTGAAGGTTGACCATCACTTACAATGCCTTGGTAAGTCTGTAACATACCTTGAATCTTCTTTGGTAATTCAATCTTCTTAGCCACCTTGTCTTCATCTCCTTCTCTTGGTTTCAACACCAATGCATACCCTATGTCTTCACTCTCTTCCATGGCTTGTAGGAACTCTTTTTCACTTACCATAAGAACATTTGGACCTGCAATCTTTACTTCAGCATCCTCCAAAAATGACTAAATTTTGAAGGTTACATTGTCCTTCTTGAAAGAATAGGAATTATTTACTCCATCATGTATGTCTTGGCAGTGAAATTTCCATGGTCTACCTAAGAGAAAATGGCATGCATCCATAGGAAACACATCACATAAAAATTTATCTTTGTACCTTCCAATGGATAACTCTATCCATGCTTGCTCATTCACTAACACATGTTGACCCTTATTAAGCCAAGTGACCTTGTAAGGATTGGTATGGGATATCCTTTTCAATTTGAGCTTGCTGACTGCTTCCTATGACACTATGTTATTAGTAGACCATGAATCAATGATGACCATACATACTTTTCCCATTATTTTGCATTTGATTCTAAACAAAGATCTCCTTTGGCTTGGCTCCTCCTTCACCGGTTCCTTGATTAGAGTTCTCCTCATCATGAGGTTCTCTCCTTCCTATGAATTTAATGGAATCTTAGAAAGTTTGTCTCCTAAATTTGTGTCTTCATGAACAATTTTATCTCTTTTATCACCTCCTTGTGATGAACCACCTTTCTCAGGGCATCTATAGGCAGGGTGCCCCATTTGATTGCAATGGTAGCACTTCATATTGGAAAAATCATTGCCTCTTCCTCCTTGTGATGAACCACCACTTCTTCCTCTAAAGATAGAGTTAGAATTTCTTCCTCTACCACCTCTACTTGAGCTTCCTTCTTGATTCTCACTAAATTTTACCTCACCTTGAGCTCTTGAATCAGAACTTCTTCCTCCATAGCCACCTCTTTGACCTTTGGTATCTTTGTTTTTTCCTTTTCCTTTGGAGCTTTCTTATTTTCTCTTGCTCTTCTCCTCTATCTTCAAGGCCATTTGATAGCATTACCTAATAGATTTGAAGTTCACTAGACTCATCTCCTCTTGAATAGACCATTTGAGGCCATTCAAGTACCTTGCTAGCTTGATGCTCTCATCTTCAACTACATTGGACCTCAAACACAATTTTGAAACTCCTCGGTATATGCTTGGACATCCAAATATTTTTGCCTAATATTGTCTCTCCTTCTATGCATTTTGACTTGATAGTCATCAGGAAGGTAGCTTTGCTTGACTTTGGATACCATACCCTTCCATGTCACAATAGGACCTTTTTCATCCTTCTCTCTCTCAATTTGCACAAACTTCCACCAAGTAAGGGATGAACCTCTTAGTCTATACTTTTCCACCATTACCTTTTGTGATTTAGAGATACCATGACATTCAAAATGGTTCTCTATGCTATCAATCAATCCACAACTAAATTTGGATCCATTTGTCCACTAAAGGGTGGGACACCTTCTAAAGCCTTGCCACTCAATGCCTTCAATGCTTTTAAGAATGGCTCTTCAAGAAGAATAGGGTCAGGAGTTGGTGCTTCTTCTTCCAACTCTAATTCCTTCTCCTTTTCTTCAGCTTCTTCTTTAAGGTCAATCTTCTCTTTGACCCTATCAGCTTTGTCTTGGACTTCACCCAAGAGCTGCTCCATTTGAGCTAGTCTTTGCCTTAACAATTTGTTATCCTCTTCTTGTTCTTCAACCTTCTTTGCTAGTTTAGCATTAGAAACCATGGCTCTAATTGGTGTATACTCTCCTACTAATTTAGAATATTGAAACATTAACCATAAGCTTCAACAACTAAGCTCTGATACCAATATGGTGTATGATAAACTTCAAGGCTTAGATTTCTACTCCCTCCAAGAGACGTCTCTTATCTCCTAGAATATTATCCTTTAATAGGATCTCCTAATAGGCTTAGATCATTAAATAAGACCTATTAACACTCTATTACAAGAGTCACACCTTGAAAACTTCACCTTGGATGATCCACACCTTTATTTTGATTCACTTTCCTACTCTCACTTAGAAGGATCTAAGTGCTGAATCGACCAAAACTTCACAAATCTCAAAATTCATTGTAGGGACCTTTTGAACCTTTAATTCATTCATATCCCATCCCATTTTATTTATTTTGGAAGGATCTAGACTCATACTTTCATCGGATTCAATATCTCACCATAAGAGACCTTAAATTTAGGCCTATTTCTAGTAGCCTTTTTTTATGGCTTTTGCTCTTTCTTTCTCAAATTCTCCAATCAACCTAAAAAATAAAATTTAGATATGCATACCCTTTTGGCTTAAATTAAATATTCTAGAGGTCTTAGGTTCTGATACCCTTCGTACACCTTCCTATAATCAAGGAGAAATAGGGCTAAAAGACCTAGTTTCTAGGACAGACTGGTTATTATGCAATTAGTTTCTGGATTCAATTGTGTAAGTTTTTTTAGCATTGACATTTTGGATCACACTCCGTGATCCATCATCAGGAATAGAGAGTGAAGAATGAAAACTAGTTTCTGGTTATTACTAAAGAACTTGCTCAAAACCTATCCTAATGGATTGGTACGACCTCTATCCACCTAGGATTGTTAGATATGGTGAAAAAATTCTAGAAAAATACCTGGGGATGTACTGTACCTTTCATTCCCCACATGAAGTCACTCAATTTCTCTCTGTTAAGCCTCTAACTGGGTCTACCTAGCTCGCCTAGGGCTTGATTCTAAAATTAGTTGTCTTACTCATCTGGCTTCCTCCCTTTATATACATAATGTAAAAAGGCATCACTTGAAGATTCAACCACTTATTTTGAGTTTCCATGGTTGAATGTCATGTGGGAGCTAGTTTTACAAAATTTGTCTAATAAAGACCAACAGACTATCACTAACTAAACCAATTTTCTAAGCACACTAAATGTACTCTAAACCCTTAACACATAAAATGAAAAAGTCTTCTAATCCACTATAGAATGAAATCCAATCATTTTATCAACACATTCAAAGCTTAAAGTATGATTTTTCACTCAAAAACCTAAGATATCCTTTAAAACAAAGTTGCAGAGCTCATATTCATTAACTCAAACTTTACACAATGCATCAACTACCTAGAGATTCAAGCCATCAACTACATGAGATATCTCCTCCATGATTTTAGGGCCTATTATCTGAGCATCACCTCCTACAACCAAGGGAATCTAGGGTTATCAATATTGAATGCAACATTTGCAATAATTGCAAATGTTGTCATGACAATAATTTTACAACATTTGGCAACTTCATCATTTGCCTTGATCCTATATTCTAGGTCACTTAACCTACCATGTTTTGAGGTTCCAAGGTCATTTATGACCATTTTAGCATCTTACAAACAACTTCACATCTCTAAGACATATTGATGACTCAAACTCTTTATCCCTATGCTAGGAAATTTAAATAGCAACTAACAAAGGCTATTAGTGTGACCTTAGTCCTAGTGACTAATTCACCTAGCCAACATTGAACAAGACCTTCTTAGGTCCTTAAAAAAACTAAACTAATCTCTTGACTTGGCTACAGTCAAGTACAAGCCATAATTAACTATCCAATGGAGGTTAGCCTAGGTACTCCTGTACCACTAGGGTTGGGTAAAATTTTCCCAAATAGAAAATGAAAAGAAGATCAAAGTATAAATCTTTTCCCAAAGGTTCTAAGGCAAGGTAGAAACTCTAATAAACAAGCTAAGTGAGTGTCATCACATAGCCCTCACCCCTTGGGTTAACCTGGTACTAGCCACTCTGGGCCCCGGCCCCCAAGTAGGCACATGCGGAACAAAATGCCTCTTGTGTAGACAAGTGCCATTCAATCGTACCTATGCATAGGAACCTACTCCCACTCCCATCCATAGCCTTTACTAGCACTAATGGCATGGGTGAGGCATACATTAATCTTTTTAGTGTTTCAACCCATTCCCATAAGTTTTAATTAAGTTATCACTTTGTTAAAACAACTCTCCAGTCGGTTATCCTGGTACTAGCCACTTAGGGCCCTGGCCCTACAATGAGAGCCACTCACTTATTGTTCTTAATTTGTCTACACATAACCCACACATCACAAGCACATCATATAAGAAATAAAACACATCATAAACACTTTTGAGAACTTACATCAAAGAATAGAAAAGAATAGGAGAGTTTAGTGATGTTTAGGAACATTAGGAACATTTAGGGAGGCCTTGAATGGTCTTGGTCCTCCTAAACCCTAATCTTTCTTCCTACACACATCCTAACCTAATTAAAGCATCTAAATGCACCATATAGCCTCCACCAAACAAATAATAAACATATATAAAGTTTAAACAAAATTCCATATACCATAACACAATGCTCCATAAAACCTCTCGTGCCTAAAATTTAACTAAGTTTGATTTTTTAAAAAATCTAAAATCTAGAAGATGCATCTTATCTCTTATGAAGTTGCAACCTATCTCAAACATCCTGAAATGTATCTAATTTCTTTATACAAATATAAATTAAAGTATAAGTTTGATACCAAAGTATCAAACTTATACTTAAATGTTATATTTAAAGTATAAGTTTGATATTTTTAATTTCTTATAAGTTTGATTATAAGAAATTAAAAGTATCAAACTTATACTTAAATGTTATATTTGTATAAATCATGTCTTCCTCATTTGACACTAATATCACTTGGCATATACCTTCTTGGTTGACACTAACTGTACTCCTCAGTTTACACTAGCATCACTTGGCATATACCTGCTCGGTTGACACTAACATCACTCAGCATATACCTACTCGATTGACACTAACTGCATGTTTGTACCGATTTCTAGAAACTACAAAAAATGACTGTCAACTTTGACTTGCGGGTAACACTGGGTGTTATGGGCACTATGGTTTCCTAATCTGGGCATGACCCATTTGAGATTTCCCAATTTCTCTTTGGAAATTCCCATCAACCCATCCTATCTATCCAACAAATATATCCTATATCTGGACAAAAAAAGGTGGTGCAAAAATAGATATGGAACAGTAGGGTTGAAACAAAAGTTCTAAAGCCTGGAAGCACTCATGGACATTCTGGATAAGAAAGGAGATACAAGGAGAATACTAAGGAGTCTACAGACTCTTATAAATGCAAAAATAATCATATACATAAAATATAGGAAACAATTCCATTTAAATATAATCCTACTCTCCAAATCACTAACACAGGCACAATGATATATAACATAAACATTCTACAATCTATATCAACAACAAATATATAGAGAAACATTCAACCATAATTTCATCATTTCATATCACAAAGGAGAGTTAACTCTCAGGGTGGATTCCAACAAGGAGTCCTGCGGAGATTTGGTTTGATGAAGAAGGATCCAATCCTCTCAATCTCTTCCAGCACTCCTTCAAGTCCTTCTGGGTGCAATCTTCAGCCTCTACCTAAAACAACCAAATGCCAATCTTAGAGAATAATGATTCCTCTCCTCACAAGTATAATTTTCCTACAAACATAATACTCATCTTATTATCATTTCTTATCAAATCAACTCCTATCCAACACCCCCTCACACAAGAGATCCTTCTTGTATATAGATTAGAGGAGGTGGTTGCATAGGTAATCCAACCGATGCAACCATCCCAACTATATTAGTTATTTGTTAATAATATGGTTTGTAAACCATTCCCGTGAAGGGATTAAAAAATATTATTTAATAGAATTATAAATCTATGTCTCCTAAATTTAAGGGTGGAAAAATAGATAATATTATTTTTAAGAATAATTTACTAATAACCATGGTAAAAGAATTTACCAAACACATTTCCATTAAATAAAGTAGCATAGTTTTATTATTATGTAATAATAATTTCATGTTAGAAATAGGGAATACTGAGAGGGGAGGGTGAATCAATATTCTACAAACTTTATCTTTTTCTCAATTATGGATATAACAGATTATCTTTATACATGCATAACATAAGAAGCTAAACAACATGCATAACAATAAAGAACTCATAACACATTATTTGTTCTCAAGGAAACCCTGGCCAAGGGAAAACTATTAGGAATGAATGTTGAAGCCTTTGGTAGTCATTCTGTAGTAGTGGTTGTTGCATTCATGACTATGATTGTCATTGATGTCAACACAGTGATATTCTAGAGTTTAGCAAAGAAGCAGACATAGTTTTGTTTTGTGCACATGTTATATTCTAGATTGAGTTATGTGCAGTTGATGGTATGTTCTCTGGTGTTTTATTAGCCTATGGTTAAGAGCGCAAAAAGAAATTCATTTATTCATAAAAGTTATAAGCATTTTGGTGGAAGCAGTATTCTGGCAGTATTCCTGTGTAGCGGGTTTTGGTAATCGGAGGATATCTCCTAACCGGGATACAATTTGATTCTATGCAATTAAAGGGAAGTTTGAGACTCATTTTTGGTGATGTGGTTCATAGCACAAACTTCGAGGTCACATGATTGGAAAGTTATTGTATCTAGAAGCTGACAGGTTTATGTAATTTTGATATAGCGTGTTGAAATTATTATTTTGTATTTGCATGCCAACTCATTTGTAATTATTTGAGTGTGGAATAAAGGAAGGAATTTTTTTCTTGTTATATGGGGATTGTAATAGTTGTGATATGAAATTATGAAATTTTTTATGCGAATGTATGCATGAAGTGAAGAAAAGAGCTAATTCAGTAATGAAGGTAGACTTGCGAAGTACAGAGATCTGGATTTGTGATCTTGTGTAGCAGAAAGTGTAGTTTTGGCATAGTGTGAAGGAGGTAACATATTTCATATTATTCTATTGAATAATCCTAAGATCTATTGGACAGTGAGTTTAGAGATCTTTCCTTGAAGCTGTTTGGGCAGTGGGTCCTTCTATCTTCCATAACTCCTAACAGGGTTAGAATCTTTTAACAGGGATTCAAAATCTCCTAACAGAGATTCATATGTATTGAATATGTTTCATAAGACTCCTAACAAGGTCCATCCTCTAACAAGGAACTTTCATATTAGTGCGTCATTTTGTGGGTATCATTCCCACTGGGGTTTACTCTTTGATCAAGAGGTTCCCTAGTTAACATATCTTGTGTTATTGTGTCATTGTGTATGATTATCCTTCTATGGTTGGTTACTGCATTAATTATATGATTTAAAGATGTTGAATTTTATATTGAAGTTAATGATGATAAATGATTTAATTATCAAATAACTGATTCACCCCCCCCTCTCAGTTATCTTGGTGGCTTTTACTTTCTAACAATTGGTATTAGAGTAGCAGGTCCTTGAAAGAGAAGTTTAACAACTTAAGGAGATCTATGGCCAATTTTAGGAAAGAAAGCCCTAAGTTTGATGGAGTAAATTTTGACAGCTGGAAAGAAAAGATGAAGACACATCTCTTATGTTTAGGACCAGGTTATTGGTTGATTAAAAAGAATGAAAGGACTATAATTGAAGAAGACAATCTTGAAAAAAGTTCTAAAGATGAGGTAGATCTATTTATGTGTAACATACTTGCAATAGAAGCACTTTTATCAGCACTACTGGAGAATTAATATAGCCAGGTAAAAGGTTTAACTAAATCTCATGATATTTGGTAAGCTTTACATTCTACTTTTGAAGGTGATGAACATGCAAAAAAAGCTAGGTCACATAATTGGATTTGTGCATTTGAAGACATAAGAATGATGGAAGATGAATCTATTAGAAGCTATATTGGTAGGATGTTAGAAATTGTTGTAGGAATAAAGTCTTATGGAGGTGAAAAGATAGAGAATGAAGTAATATGGAAGATTTTGAGAATATTGACACCGGTATTTAGGTAGACTACACAAATGATTGAACAAGTGATACCTTGTACACCAAAATTTTCAAGAGAGACTCTTCTTGGAAGATTGGAAGCAACAGAGATGAATTTGATATTATCAAGAGAACTACCTAGAGTAGAGACAACATTTAGTGCTCTTAGCTTCAGACCTACATTGTCTAGAAGTACAAGTGTGAATGGAGATTATGCCAGTAGTAGTAGATCCAAATCTGATGAAGACAAGAAGATTGAAGAAGGTATTGCCTTGCTTGTGAAAAGAGAACCAGATGGTAAGAAAATCTTTAAATGTTGGACATGTCAAGAATATGGTCATTTTACATCTAAGTGTCCTAAGAAAGTTAAGAAGTATAGAAACAATTTTAAGCCTAGAAGATCTAAAGAATTTTATTATGCAAATGATGAAGAAATTGAAGTGGGAATTGAAAGACATTTGAGTGATAGTGATAATGATAACTTTGATGACATAGGATTTGTAGCAATTAAGGAAGAAAATTATGAATCTATTATTAAAGAAGAAAAAGCTTTAGTTTCCCAAGTTGAAAAGAAAGCTAATTGGATTCTAGACAGTGGTTGTTTACATCATATGACTGGTGATAAAGGAAAATTCATAAAGTTTCAATTATGATGGAGGAGTTGTTAGAGTTGGTAACAATGCACCTTGTTTGATTAAAGGTATAGGATCTATTACTCTTGATGGAAAGACTAATACTGATGATGTTTACTTTGTTGATAGATTGAAACATAATATTTTGAGTGTTGGATAGTTAGTGGATAAAGGATATCAAGTTTGGTTTACTGAGAAAACTTGTGTGATTAAGGATAAAGATGGAAATCTAATTGGAACTGGATCTAGAACCAAAAGTAATGTATTTCAGTTGAACCCTACTAAGATGACATGCTTGATGACTAAGATTGATGACAGTTGGTTATGGCATAGAAGGTTTTGTCATATAAACTTTGATAATATTGTGAAAGTAAGTTCTACACTTGCAGTAAGAGACTTAACTAAGATTATGAAGCCTACTAACATGATTTGCAATGAATGTGTGATGGCTAAACAGAAAAGGACTTCATTTCCTAGCAAAAAGTTCACATCTACAAAAAAGTTGGAGATTGTTCATATAGACTTGAGTGGTCCTGCTAGGACTAGAGGATTCTATGGAGAAAGGTATTTTATGATTCTTGTTGATGATTTTACAAGAATGATGTGGATTTCATTTTTGAAAGAAAAATATGAAGCATTTGATAAGTTTAAGGTCATGAAGAATAAAGTTGAGAATGAATCAGGAATGAGGATTAAATGTTTGAAATCCGATAGAGGTGGAGAATTTACATCTAAAGAGTTTAACACCTTTTGTGAGGTGAATGGTATTAAGAGATAGTTATCAGCCCCTAGAACACCTAAACAAAATGGTATTGTAGAAAGAAGGAACAGATCAATAACTGAAGCAGCTAGATCTATGTTATTTGAAGATGATTTGGCAAAGACATTTTGGAGAGAAGCAGTGAATACAACAGTATATACAATGAAAAAAGTACAAATCAGAGCAGACACAGACAAGACACCTTATAAATTATGGTTTGGACATGCACCCTCAGTTAAGTATTTTAGAATATTTGGAAGCAAATGTTATATTAAGAGAGATGATGATATAGGAAAGTTTGATCCTAAAAGCGATGAAGGAATTTTTCTTGGATATTCTTTGAAAAGAAAAGCATATAGATGTTACAACAAGAGAACTAAAAATATTGTTGAAAGTGCAAATGTAAAAGTTGATGATAAGTTTAAAATTGAGGAAAGAATGCTTGATTATGAATCTGATTAAGGAACTAACCCTTAGCCTAACATTGAAACTACTGAACAATTTTTTGAGACTGATAGTGTATTGTTGAATGAAAGTCATGCTGAAGAAAATAGAGAAGAATCTACAGTTGAAGAAAGATCGGTGACTATGACACCTAACGGGTATATATCAAGACATCATCCTGTTGAGCAAGTTATTGGAAGTTTGGACAGAGGAGTTATGACTAGAAAGAAGGTACATTTATGTTTGATTTCTCAAATTGAACCTAAGTCTACTAATGAAGCTTGTGAAGATGAACATTGGATTAAAGCTATGAAAGAAGAATTGGATCAGATTGAAAAGAACAAGACATGGGAATTGGTCCCTGGACCTAAAGACAAAAATGTGATTGGAACTAAATGGGTATTCAGGAACAAGATGAATGAAAAAGGAGAAGTAATTAGAAACAAAGCAAGATTTGTGTGTAAGGGATACTCACAGCAAGAAGGAATTTTCTATGAAGAGACTTTTGCCCCTATGGCAAGACTTGAAGCGGTAAGAATATTTTTGGCTTATGTAGCATTTAAGAAATTCAAAGTCTATCAGATGGATGTAAAGTTAGCATTTCTAAATGGTTAATTAGAGGAAGAAGTCTACATTGAGCATCCTGAAGGTTTTCCTTTGACTCAAGAAGGAGATATGGTATGTAAACTAAAGAAAGCATTGTATGGACTAAAGCAAGCACCTAGAACTTGGTATGCTAGATTAGATAAGTATTTGTTAAAATTAGGATTTACAAAAGGAATAGCTGATAGTAACTTATACACAAAAGAAATTGAGAATGGATTGTTAGTTTTGGTTATTTTTGTTGATGACATTATTTTTGGAGGAGAAGATGAAGCTAGTGACAAATTTGCTAATGAGATGAAGATAGAATTTGAAATGAGTATGATTGGAGAAATGAAATACTTTTTGGGATTACAAATAACACAAAACAAAGATGGTATCTTATAAGTCAGACAAAGTACTTGAATGATTTGTTGAAAAGATTTGGTATGGAAAACTATAAACCAGTTGGAACACCTATGGTTACAAGACATAAACTATCTAGTAGAGATGAAACACCAGAAGTTGAGAAAAAGAAATATAGATCTATGATTGGTGGATTGTAGTACTTGACACACACTAGACTAGATATACAACATTCAATTGGAATGGTAGCAAGATTTCAAGCTAAACCTAGAGAGTCACATTATGTAGCAGTAAAAAGGATATTAAGATATCTTAGAGGCACAATGGACTATGGACTGTGGTATGAAAATTTTGATGATTTTACCCTATGTGCATATATTGATGCTGATTGGGGAGGTAGCGTTGATGACAAGAAAAGCACCAGTGGTGGAGCCTTTTTTCTTGGAGGAAGATTAGTTTCTTGGTTGAGCAAAAAGTAGAATTGTATCTCACAGAGTATAGTAGAAGTAGAATATGTAGCATTAGCAAACAATTTTAATCAGATAATTTGGATGAAGAAGATGTTGATGGACATTGGGATCAAGTTTGATGAGCCTATTGTCATATATTGTGACAATACAAGTACAGTTAGTATGTCTAAGAATCTAATTTTACATTCTAAAACAAAGCATATAGAGATCAAGTATCATGTTATAAGAGAGAAAGTTGCAGAAAAAGAAGTCAAACTGGAGTACATAACCACAAAAGAGCAGATAGAAGATATATTTACTAAACCTTTTCCTAAGGATACATTTGAGTATCTGAGAGGTATGCTTGGGGTTATGCCCCAACCTACTTTTGAGTAATGATGTAGTTGGTTGCATCCATCTAGTGGTTTATGGCCCTATCTATTTTTTGGATTGGATGTTGGTACTTCCTCTATGGGGGAGTATGTGTATCTGAGCTGAGTCATTGAGGACTCTTGTGAATGTATTTTCTGAATAGTGTCTTTTGACATTGAGCTATTGTTTGACATAGTGATATAATTTCTGTCATTGGTGTCAATGGCGGAGAGAATCATGAAAAAAATTGAGGAAACATTGAGGAACTACATTTGTTGGAGAGATTGAATATGATAACGAAGCAATATTTGATTGATGATGAGTAGCAGTGCAGTTGAGCAGCAGTGATTGGATTTTTGGAAAATTGGATGTTTTTCATATATGTTTCCATCAATGCCAATGGGGGAGATTGTTAGGAATGAATTCTAACTCCTTTGGTAGTCATTCTATAGTAGTGGTTGTTGCATTCATGACTATGATTGTCATTGATGTCAACACAGTGATATTCTAGAGTTTAGCGGAGAAGCAAGCACAGTTTTGTTTTACACACATGTTATATTGTAGATTGAGTTATGCATAGTTGATGCTATGTTCTTTGGTGTGTTATTAGCCTATGGTTAAGAGTGCAAAAATAAATTCATTTATTCATAAAAGTTATAAGCATTTTGGTGGAAGCAGTATTCTGGCAGTATTCTTGTGTAGTGGTTTTTGGTAATCAGAGGAGATCTCCTAACCAGGATGGAATCTGATTCTACATAGTTAAAGGGAAGTTTTAGACTGATTTTTTGTGATGTGATTCATAGAAAAAACTTTGAGGTCACATGATTAGAAAGTTATTGTATCTGGAAGCCAACAGTTTTATGTAATTTTGATATAGCGTGTTGAAATTATTATTTTGTATTTGCATGCTGACTCATTTGTAATTATTTGAGTGTGGTATAAAGGAAGGAATTTTTTCCTTGTTATATAGGGATTTTAATAGTTGTGATATGAAATTATGAAAGTTGTGATGTGAATGTATCCATGAAGTGAAGAAAAGAGCTAATTTAGTGATGAAGGAAGACTTGCAAAGTACAAAGATCTGGATTTGTGATCTTGTGTAGTAGAGAGTGTGGTTTTGGCATAGTGTGAAGGAGGTAACATATTTCATATTATTATATTGAATAATACTAATATTATTTGGACAGTGAGTTCAGAGATCTTGCCTTCAAGCTATTTGGGCAGTGGGTCCTTCTATCTTCCATAACTCCTAACAGGGTTAGAATCTTTTAACAGGGATTCAAAATATCCTAATAGAGATTCATATGTACTAAATGTATTTCATCAAACTCCTAACAGGGTCCATCCTCTAACAAGGAACTTTCATATTAGTGCATCATTTTGTGGGCATCATTCCCACCAGGGTTTACTCTTTGATCAAGAGGTTCCCTAGTTAACATATCTTGTGTTATTGTGTTATTGTGTCATTGTGTATGATTATCCTTCTATGGTTGGTTACTACATCAATTATATGGTTTAAATCTATTGAAGTTGATATTGAAGTTAATGATGATAAATGGTTTAATTATCAGATAACTGATTCACCCCCCCCCTCTCAGTTATCTTGGTAGTCTTTACTTTCTAACAAAAACCTCGGTGGGGATGGTACCCACAAAGATCCACTAATCAAAATTATCTTGTTAAGGATGTTCACCCTATTAGGAGTCTATTACAAGAATATAGTGTATCAGTCCTGATCAAGGGACTATAGGCCTTGTTAGAAGCCTCAACCCTATTACGAGTTGTAGTACAAAATGTGATTACCAGATGAGCCCACTACCCAAAAAAGTAATGTACAATATACACTGGTTACAAAATAGGTTAAGGTACATAACCTTATACTACTTGCATCAATATCACTTCACTGCTCTTTCACTATCGCTATTACATATGCTTCATATACTTCGCATCATACTACTACAATTACTTCACTTTACAATTACAATTACAATTAAATTTATACAAATATCTTTAACAATGAGTTAACATCTAGGATGTTGTCCCTTTATATTTTTCAGTCATTATTTTGATAAACAAAATAATCCCTTAACACTTTACTAGTTTTGTCTTCGTATTCTGTCTTGTCGACTTTACACTGTCTTCAGTAAAACTGTCATAACTTCTTCCGTACATGTCATACTAACTTTCACTCTAAGATGGGTGATAAATAGACATCATAGAGTCTATGTTCAAGTGCACAAGCACTAAACTTACTCTAGTCCATGTCACAAACAAAAACTATATCCAAGTTCACTGGTAAAACTTTGTCTCACGCTTAGACAAATTTTCAATGCACTCTGTCATACTTGCTCTCTGACTTGTGTGATCTTCATGAGGATCATATGTTTCCATAATGACAACATCTATGCAATCAACTCATCCAAATTGCCAACAATCTCCCCCTTTTTCATTGGTGGCAACATATGAGAAAATTGGCTAAGTGTACAACTCAAAATCTCAAAAATGTTCAAAAATGTGGCCATAGTATAAAATACATACTATCCTTATAACTCCTCAAAAATTATTTCCTCTAATATAATACTCCCCCTAAGAGTAACAACCCTTATCATATACTATCAATTTTCTTCTATATATCTCTCCCTGGTTGATAACAAAATTGTATCACAAAAAAGTTATACCTCAATTTATTTATTGCAAAGTTGGTAGGCTTGCAACACAATCTGCAAAATCTATCTTCATGGATTCTATCTCCTTCTCCCATGATTTCTTAATGGAATCTTCCACATTGAGTAGTGCCCTCAGTCCATAAGAAGCAATTTTGCATGCTTGGAGGTTTTCAAAGTTAAACTTCTGAAAAGATGTCTTTGCTGAAAGATAATCTTCCAACTATTCTTCAATTATGCTCAGCTTCATAGAAACATGCTCTCTCAAAAGAGTATATCTTCTCAGTTTCTTATCTTTCTCATCTTGTACAATTTTGATTTCATCATATCATTTTCTAACTTTCTTCTCAACATTATAGACCTTCACATTGGGGTTAGATAGAAGGTTTGTTTCATTTAGAATCTCTTCTTCCTTCAACTTTATCTTCTGATCTTCCTCAAATATCAAAGTCTCTGATTTTGTACACTATATGTACAAAGATATTCCCATTTCCAAATGTTTCCTCAAATCTTTGATATAGATATCAAGAGTATTGATATCATTGGTGATGTACTAATTGATGTTCAAAAGCATTCTAGCCTCATAGTCTTCTTGTGCTTTCACTTTTTCAATATCAGCTAGCTGTGTGAATTCATTATCAAAGGTACTCATTACCTTCTTTGCCTTCTCCATAGGGTCTACTTCTAAAATTTGTGTAGTTATAGTACTTTGTAACTTCTCAGTTAGTTCCTTCAGACATCCTTCAAGACTCTTCACCTTCTTATTCTTACCAATTATTTTGTTTAAGGATGTAATCAGTTCCAACTGATCATCATCATCTACTTCTTTTCCCAAATGCTCAATCATAGAGCCAATTTGAGTCTTCTTTCCAATTTCAGGAGTAAGACTGATATCTTCTTTGGTGGGAAGGGGAACTTGTTCTTCTACAACTGGTGGTTCCACAACTGTGGTCTCTATCATTTCTTCTTCTTTTGTAGCTTCCTGTTCCTCAAAGGTCAAATTGTCAACAATGTTTTCCAAATTCTTGAATACATTTTCATCAGTATCCAAGGTGATTTGTGTACCTTCTACATTCATTATTTCATCTTCAATATTAATAGTTGGAGAAGAGGGTATGTCCTCTTGTACTTTATCACCTGCTTGCTCTGCTGTAACTAATGATTCTCCAACATACTCTGCCATAACCTTGATAATTATCTCTTCAGTCTTAGAATTTACTTCTTCATGCCTACCTCCCATAATCTGAATTGTTCTTCTTTTGGTTCTCAGATGGGTGCTTAGGGCCTTCATAATATGGTTGAAATGAGCTTCATCTCTTATCTCACAAAGCTTCCTCACAAGCTTTTCTCTGATAGTTGTCTCTTCATCTGATGCTCTCTTCTTTCTATTTAGAAGTTTGTTATAAAGATCATCAGGTATTTGTCCTTGAATAGTATCAAACTTCTTTCCAATCAAGATCATATGCTTCACAACTACATTCTCTAGATTAAGTCTATTAGTATAATCATAAAGATCATAATATTTTTTCATTCTTGCAAAGTCACCATTCTCAATAATCTACTCATTAAGCTTTTCAACTTTTGGTTTCCAAGCTTTCTTCTTTGTAGTGACATCATCTTTAACCTCTACAATCTTTCTTGGAATAGGTTGCACTAGTGTTTTATGCCTCTTTCCTAGTCTAGTGGCACTCTCCTTAACTCTTTTTCTAGGTGTGGAGGAAGTGGATCTAGTAGACATCTTTGTTTCTATGTCCTTCTCAGGTACTTCAACTTTCACCTTTACTTGTGGTTCTTCATGTGGCACTACAATTGATGATAAAGGAGGGATAGACAAAACTTCCTTTTGTCCACTCTCTTTTATTATTTCTACTTTCTTCTTTGCTACCAAAAACTCTCTCTTTTTCATTCATGTATCCTTTAAGATTTTCTTAATGGTGCTCTCAACTCTCTTCTTAGACTATTTCTCTTCAATTAGAATCTTTGGGGAGTTGAAGTTCTCCTCAAAGGTTCCAAACCTGTTATACTAAGTGTCCAACTTACACTTCAGTAGTCTGCTAACATACTCTTCAGTCTCTATCTCAGATATTTCATAGCCAAGAGGGTCTATGAACTCTATTCTAGGCTCTACTACTTCAATATAGGTAAGGTCAGTATCCGCCATAAAACATATATCATCTTTATATTTCTCAACAAGAGACTTAGGGATCCTTGATATGCTAGACACAATATTTTGAAAGGTCTTAATAATAAGTACTGCACTTTCATTAACACTGTCAATCACATGCTGTCTGTATACTACATTAATCCTTTCCATTGTGGTTTGTCCATCATTCCAATAATTTCCTATGGTGTAAGGAAATCTCCTCAAAAGATGAAAGAACATGTATGTGATTAGGGATGAGAACCTAAACTATGTATACTTAGTTTTCTTGATCTTCTCCAAGTTCTCAAACAATTGAATTCTAAGAATTTCACACATATCAACTGGTACCCTATCAACACACATAAGATAAGCTACATGTACCATTCCAACTACCATGTCATCTTCTCTTGAATTAGCAGAAAACTTAGTAGTTAGGATCTTGCATATGTATCTCACATCAACTTGTTTGATCTTGCTAATCACAATTCCTCTACGATTATAGGATGAATTAGTGCTGTCAATGACTATTTTTCTCATGTTTTTCTCATTAAAATGAATAGCTCTAGTCTTGGATAATCTAGTGACTTCATGAATCAAATCAGCTGTAATATCTATCACTCTATCCTCTAGCCAAAACTTTCCATTATGAATTCTACTCAAAATGATCTTAGTGTATTCTTCATTATCAAATTCATACTGTAATCCATATTTGACAATTTCATTATGTTCCAAGTGTTCAAAACCTTGTTTCAGTGTCATATCCTGATTGTACAACTCCTGATATTCATCTGTAAAATCACTATCATTTACTATCTCTAGTTTGCATCCAAGATAACTCCTGACATTTTCTAAATGTAAAACTCCATCTGGTATGAATGATAATGCAAACCTAGGGTCTTCTTCCAATGGTTCTACTGGTTCCCTTTTCAATTTAGGTCTACTCTTGTCTCTGACATTGTGTATTAAGGAAACATCCATGATTTCTTCAAATGCCTTTATTGATTCAAAGATTTGTCAAGTAAAATACCTCAATTTCATGATTTTAGGGCTTGCATAGATTCAGCACATAATTCTTTTCCAAATCCTTGCAAAATGCTTTCTATCACTGCTCTCTGATCTCCTTGAAACTTGAATTCACTTTGATGATCAAATAATACTGATCATAACCTTTTATTAATTCAATCTCACTTAGATCTGACATCACATTCGATTATTTTACCACTTCTTTCCAAAAACTTGTCTTTGTTATCCTACAAAACTTATAACTTCTTGCGATCTCGCAAAACATAATATTTTTCTATGTGCTCTTAACCATAGCATTATAATATCATAAACTAACTTGCATTAACTACACAAAACTCAATTCATCATATATCTACTTCTATACTAAATCTACGTTCCTATTCTACTACAATTTACATGAATTAAGTATTTTGAGATAGGTCAGGTAAAGATTCATTCTTACCTTTCAATACTTCACCTTTCTAATTACCTTCAATGTTGAAGATGTCTCCTTGATCTATTCTTTTGACAAACTTCACTTCATCTGAATTACTATATCATCCTTTCTGACTATTACCAGCACCTTCATTTTTTCTTGTATGATTCATGGGGTTAGGATTAGGTTGAAAAGCTCTATTGTTCATTCTTCAATACCTTGTTGTATGTCCAATCTTGTTACATATCTGACAAACAATTCCATTGTTTCCATATCTTGGTCTAGGTTGATTGATTTGTGATCTGTAGTTTCTAGCAATGTGTCCAACCTTGTTGCATCTATAATATACTACTCCACTTCTTCTATTCATATCTTTAGTAGGTTTCTTATCTGCATTGTTAGTATTTCTAAACATTCTACTACCATCACTATTCTTAATAAATTTAGGTTTCCTACAATCAATAGCTCTATGTCCAAAACCATGACAATTGTAACAATAACCATTAAGAGGTTTAAATTGTTTACCTGTGCAATCTCTCTTCATATGACCAATAGTATTACAAGCAAAAAATCTACCTTTGAATTCTCTTTTCATACCTTTGGGTGATTCCTCTTGCTTCGATGATTCTTCTTCTTTAGGTGTATCTTCAGATTTATTGATCTCATCAGGATTCTTCTCATCCATGCTTTCAGATATCTTCAAATCTGGTTCCTTACCTTCATCATTTTCTTTGAAAGTGTTGAATCCAAGACTAGTCTTATCATAGAATGGTTTCTGATAGGATATTTGTTCATCAATCTTCTCACTAGTTGAATATAGCCTTTCAAGTTGTTTTTTGGATTGAGTCAGTTCACCTTTCACAATCTTATTGTATTTCTCAAGTTCATCATACTACAAATTGACTTTCTCAAGTTCAGATGTTACTTTAGAAAGTTTAGATTTTAGTCCTTCATTTTCAGTCTTTAGACTTTCATTCTTAGATTTCAGATTTGCTTCATTATTGCCATTCTATCTTTCAAACTAAGCTTCAAATTTTCTATCTTCAATTCATGTTTAAGGATCTCATTTTCTTTTTCCATATTTTCATCACAATCTTCAATAAAAACTTCAGATTCTTTTTCAAATCTTGGATCTTCCAATTTGTTTTTTAGTTTCTCAATGAGGTTCTTTGCATCATCATACTTTCTTTTCAAAGTATCTTTTTCAATAGTAAGCAAGTCAATCTATTCAAGAGCTTCTTCAAGATTCTTTTGTAGTTGATCCATATCCATAGAGATCATACTCAAGATGCTAGGCTTTCCTTGAATGATTCTTTTCTTAGTAACTAAGCTCTGATACCAATTGTTAGAAATAGGGAATACTAAGAGGGGGGGTGAATTAGTATTCTACAAACTTTATCTTTTTCCCAATTATGGATATAACAGATTATATTTATACATGCATAACATAAGAAGCTAAACAACATGCATAACAATAAAGAACTCATAACACATTATTTGTTCTCAAGGAAACCTTGGCCAAGGGAAAACCCCGGTGAGGATGGTACCCACAAAGATCCACTAATAAAAAGTATCATGTTAAGGATGTTGAGCCTGTTAGGAGTCTATTACAAGCATATAGTGTATCAGTCCTGATCAAGGGACTATAGGCCTTATTAGAAGCCTCAACCCTATTAGTAGTTGTAGTACAAAATATGATTACCAGATGAGCCCACTACCCAAAAAAGTAATGTACAATATACACTAATTACAAAATAGGTTAAGGTACATAACCTTATTCTGCTTGTATCAATATCACTTCACTGCTCTTTCACTATCGCTATTACATATGCTTCATATACTTCGCATCATACTACTACAATCACTTGTTGCTTGTTACAATTACTTTACTTTACAATTATAGTTACAATTACATTTATACCAATAGCTTTAACAAGAATTTAACATCTAGGATGTTGTCCCTTTATATTGTTAACTCATTATTTTGATAAACAAAATAATCCCTTAACACTTTACTAGTTCTGTCCTCATATTCTGTCCTGTCAACTCTACACTGTCTTGGGTAAAACTGTCATAACTTCTTCCATACATCTCGTACTGACTTGTGCCCTAAGATGGGTGATCAATAGACATCATAGAGTCTATGTTCAAGTGCACAAGCACTGAACTTACTCCAATCAATGTTGCAAACAAAAACTATATCTAGATTCATTGGTAAAACTTTGTCTCACACTTAGACAAATTTGCAATGCGCTCTGTCATACTTGCTCTCTGACTTGTGCGATCTTCATGAGGATCATATGTTTCCATAATGACAACATCTATGCAATCAACTCAGCCAAGTTGCCAATATTTCTTTCATACAATCAATTAACAATAATATATATTTATATATATTACTCATAAGCATATGTGTGCACCCATATGCTTATGTGTACATATACCATAAGTAAGGCGTGCAATATTATTAATATTACAATTATTTAAATATTATGAAACATATTATTTATTTATACACTAATCCATATTCTTTAAAAAATACAATGGATATATATATATATATATATATATATATATATATATATATATATATATATATTATTAATACCATAAATTATTTATTATTATTGATATTAAAATCACATGATTTAATCACATACTAACTCATTCCTAACAAGATAAACTAGTACATATAAGTAACTACTAAAAAAGATAATTTACTAAATCATACCCTCATATGAACAAATAATTCACATCAATAATCTACTAATAAAATTTAAACATACCATGAAGATAATTAGAGCTACCATACTCGAAACCTCATTCTCAATGAATGCAAAAGATAGAAACCATCTACAAGATCCACAAAACCAACAAACTGAGAGGACATGGAGATACATCATCCACACAAGGGACTAACTCGGGAACTCCCCACCTAAGGATAAGAGGGTCAAAAGTAGAGTTCCTTCTTATGGAACCTTGGTAATATCTCTGTAACAATCATAATGATCAAGGATTTTGAGGGATCGCTTAGACCTATGAAGCCAGGTGGAGATGATACCCGGTACTTGCAATCCTGCATCACCAAGAAGAGATACATGTATACATATAGAGATACATGCAAATCAAATATATGCAAATAGATGACCAGGATCGATACGTTGTGTGGACCTCAAATAAGTGATTAACTATGACTTTGTCCTGAGCCATGAAAACATATCAAACACATATCCATGAAACATAAAACATCATGATAATGGTTAGATTCAAATCCCTGGGTTAGCTCCATAAAACATATAAAGATAGATGGTTTTATAATTACATAAACATATAAATGATAACCATAAATGAGCATATCAATCATCTGATAAACATATCATCATCCACAAAACATAAATGTAAATGTATCATTCTAACCATCATAATAGAATGTCCAAATCAAAAAGTCCAAGTATGACCATAGGAGATGGTATTACATCCCCCCTAGAGTTAGGCTTACTCCTGGAAGCATAGTAATAGATATGGATAAGCATCTCCAAGTCTAGCAGAATCCTCCCATGTAGTGGAGGAATCTTCATTGGGGTCCCATTGGACCCTTGCTTGATCTATGGTGTGACCCCTAAGGGTCAGTGTCTGCTACTGCAAAATGCGTACTGGCTCTAAAGTCAGTTGCTCATCCACTTCCTATGGTTTCGATGAAAAATCCCCGATGTTTGACCTTCCTAAGGCCTAAAGTGGAAAATGCCTAATGAGATCTACCTGCATCACCCACCATGGGTTCTAAAGTGGCTTATCTATAGCTAGCTATTGGGGTAGACTTCTAAGGATAGTTAACTGCAATGTGACCATGTTGACCACAAGAGTAACATCCTATATGTATAGCAAGATTCCTCCCTACAGAGGGTGCACTAGATTGATGATAACTTCCCTGACTAGAATTCTGAGGCATATCTTGAGCTGGTTGAGGGTTCAAAAATTTCTTAGCATGTTTCCAGTTGTACGAATAGTTTGGTTGAGAACCCCCATTTTTATTGTTGTTGCCATTGTAATTGTTATTGTTGTTGTTGTTGTTGTAAAGTTTCCTTTTCTGGTGGTTCTAACTTCCTTTAGGAGGATAGTTTTTAGGTTCATGTGTACCTTGAGATTGATTTCCTTTGATACCTGACCTAGCTTGAGAGGTATTACCTCCATGGCCTCTCATTTGACCTCCCAACCCCAAGTCCACATTTTTTTCCTCAATACGAGTCTTGATGACTGCATCATTAACTGTCTGAGGTTTGAACATTCACACGCTACCGGCCAAGTGACCCTTGAGTCCTATAAGGAAGTGTTGAGTTAGCATGGGTTCATCATCCTTATATCCTGAGTATGTCTTAAGTTCAAATAACTTTCACACATAGTCATCAACAAACATAGTTAGTTTCCTTAAGTTGTGAAACTCTTCGGCTCTTTCCCACCTCCAGTGATCAAAAATAAATCTAGCTAGAAAGAGCTCTAGGAATAGTTCCCATAAAAGAGTGGTAATATCTATGTGAAGTTTCTCTTTCTATGTTTCCCACCAAGTGGATGCAAAGTCTCTAAGGTGAATGATTGCAAATCAGGCTTTGGTGTTGCTTCTATAAGGATGCATGGAGAAAAGCCTTTCTAAGTCTAGCAGCCAAGTTTCAGTGGTAGATCTAGCTTGAGTTCCCTTAAAGGGGTTAGTCTTAGTCCTAAGGAGGTCTCACATCTGAGAATCATGCAAAGCATCTTCTTCCACTACCTCATCTCTCCTCCTAGGACTCTTTTCCCTTTCCCCATGGTGAGTGTTAGTCTCCCCATGGTGACCTCTATCCTTCCCTACATCTAACCTTTGTAGAATTTGTCATAGGAGCTCTTGTACTTGAGCCCCTCAAGAACCTCTAGATTGGTTATTAGATTGATCCTCTCTTCCCTCATATTGTTCTTCTTCTTGAGAAATTTCCTGTTGAGATCTAGGAGGGGTATTTCGGGCACCTCACCTTCTACCACAGGTTATACGAGGCATCCTTCCATAGGTAATGAGAAGAATAAGTTTTAAGGGTCTTAGTTAGATTTCAGTTTTAAGTTTTCCTAAGATGAATAACAAGTTTAAGAAGCATGGTCCAAATTCCTTGGGCCCCAGTGTAGCAACTTAGTGCTCTAATACCAAAGATGTCATACCTCGCAAGGGAACCGGGGAAGAGAACAAAGATTCTCTTTGTAAAATAAAACCTAAGTAATGATTTATGAAAATTTTTGAAAATTTTAAAAGAATTACACAAAAAAACAAAGTAAAACTTAGATTCCTCCCAGGTTTCCTTCTTACTTAATGCACAATTCATTTAAGCCCATTTAGTGTACTAACAACTTGATTTACTTCTTAAGCAAACTACATCCCATCATTTGTAGACTCTTTATAAAGAAATACAAAGTACTTTCATTTCAATTTGCCATTTAAATCCATCTATATTCCTAAGTATCCTTTATGAACAATATAAGACTTAAAGCATTAATAATATAATCATTTAAACATTTGATACATTTCAAATATTACATTTGTTTTACTAGCTTTTCCTTTATTCATCAATGATGAGAAACATACTACTTTACTTGAAATCTTACAAAATCCCATTCTTTTCAACATACATAAAGTTTGTGCTTTCCCTTTTCCTTTTTCTGAAGTCTACCCATTCCAAATATATCATTTTGAAATACATTAATGATTACATTAGATTCATCTCCTCTTGGTAGGTAACAATAATTTTACATCATGAAAAGTAAATACAAGTCTTCATTCTTCAAAAACTGGAACATAAGCAAGCATGAATCCTTAAGCACTACATCTGCAAAAGATACCTCCATAAAAAGATTTACCACCCAACCATGTGGTTACCAAAAGACCCACCCCCCTGTGCTAGGAGATAAACACCAAGGTCCACAAACAAGGGATAGCTAGGCCATACCTAGGGTTGGGTAACCTTTTCCCAAATAGAAAATGAAAATAAGATCAAAGTATAAATCTTTTCCCAAAGGTTCTAAGGCTTGGTAGAAACTCTAAGAAACAAGCTAAGTGAGTTTCATCACATAGTCCTCACCCCTTGGGTCATCCTGGTACTAGCCACTATGAGCCCCAACCCCCAAGTAGGCACATGTCGAACTGAATTCCTTTCATGTAGACAAGCACCATTCGATCGTACCTACGCATAGACACTTGCTCCCACTCCCACCCATATCCTTTACTAGCACTAACTGCATGGGTGAGGCATACATTAATATTTTTAGTGTTTGAACCCATTCCCATAAGTTTTAATTAAGTTATCACTTTGTTAAAACAACTCTTCAGTCGGTTATTTTGGTACTAGCCACTTAGGGCCCCGGCCTCGCACTGAGAGCCACTCACTTAGTGTTCTTAAGTTTTCTACCCATAACCCACACATCGCAAGTACATCATACAAGAAATAAAAAACATCATAAACACTTTTGAGAACTTACATCAAAGAAAAGAAAAGAATAGGAGATTTTAGGGATGTTTAGGAACATTAGGAATGTTTAGGGGGGCCTTGAATGGTCATGGTCCTCCTAAACCCTAATCCTACTTCCTACACATCCTAACCCTATTAAAGCATCTAAATGCACCATATAGCCTCCACCAAACAAGTAATGAACATATATAAAGTTTACACAAAATTTCATATACCAAAACACAATACTCCATAAAACCTCCGGTGCCTAAAATTTACCTATGTCTGATTTTTTGAAAAATCTAAAATCTAGAAGTTGCATCTTATCTCCTATGAAGTTCAAACCTATCTCAAACATCTTGAAATGTATCTAATTTCTTTATACAAATATAACTTAAAGTATAAGTTTGATACTTTTAATTTCTTATAAGTTTGATTATAAGAAATTAAAAGTATCAAACTTATACTTAAATGTTATATTTGTATAAATCTTGTCTTCCTCGGTTGACACTAATATCACTCATCATATACCTGCTCGGTTGACACTAATTGTCTTCCTTGATTGACACTAACATCACTCGGCATATACCTACTCGGTTGACACTAACTATCTTCCTTAATTGACACTAACATCACTCGGCATATACCTGCTCGGTTGACACTAATTGCACGTTTGTATCAATTGCCAAAAACTATAAAAAATGACTATCAACTCTGACTTGTGGGTAAAAATGGGCATTATGGGGACTATGGTTTCCTAATCTAGGCATGACCCATTTGAGATTTCCCAGTTTTCCTTTGGAAATAGCCATCAACCCATCCTATCTATCCAACAAATTTGTGCTAGATCTAGATGAAGAAAGGTGGTGCAAAAATAGAGATGGAATAGTAGGGTTGAAATAGAAGTTCTAGAGCCTAGAAGCACTCATGGACATTCTAGATAAGAAAGGAGATACAAGGAGAATACTAAGGAGTCTACAGACTCTTACAAATGCAGAAATATTCATATACATACAATATAGAAAATAATTCCTTTTAAACATGATCCTACTCTCCAAATCACTAATACAGGCACAATGATATATAACATAAACATTCTGCAATCTATATCAACAATAAATATACAAAGAAACATTCAACTAGACTTTCTTCATTTCATATCACAAAGGAGAATTATCTCTTGGGATGGATTCCAACCTAGAGTCCTGCGGAGATTCAGTTTGATGAAGAAGGATCCAATCCTCTCAATCTCTTCCAACACTCCTTCAAGTCCTTTTGGGTGCAATCTCCAGCATCTACCTAAAACAACCAAATGCCAATCTCAGAGAATAATGAATCCTCTCCTCACAAATATAATTTTCCTACAAACATAATACTCATCTTATTATCATTTCTTCTCAAATCAACTCCTATCCAACACCCCCTCACACAAGAGATCCTTCCTGTATATAGATTAAAGGAGGTGGTTGCACGGGTAATCCAAACGATGCAACCATCCCAACTATATTAGTTATTTGTTAATAATATGGTTTGTAAAACCATTTCCGTGAAAGGATAAACAAATATTATTTAATAGAATTATAAATCTATGTCTCCTAAATTTAAGGGTTGAAAAATAGATAATATTATTTTTTTGGAATAATTTACTAATAACCATGGTAAAAGAATTTACCAAACACATTTCCATTAAAGAAAGTAGCATATTTTTATTATTATATAATAATAATTTCTTTCATGCAATCAATTAACAATAATATATGTTTATAGATATGTATTCATAGGCATATGTGTTCACCCATATGCTTATGTGTACATATACCATAAGTAAGGCATAATATTATTTATATTACAATTATTTAAATATTATGAAACATATTATTTATTTATACACTAATCCATATTCTTTACGAAATATAATAGAGATATATATATTAGGTAACTACTAACATAATTTATAATTTACCACTATTATTAACATTATTAATACCATAAATTATTTATTATTATTGATATTAAAAACACATGATTTAATCACATACTAACTCATTCCTAACAAGATACACTAGTACATGTAAGTAACTACTAAAAAAGATAACTGACTAAATAATACCCTCATACGAACAATAATTCACATCAATAATCTACTAATAAAATTTAAACATACCATGAAGACAATTAGAGAGGCTACTACCATACTCGAACCCTCATTCTCAACAAATGCAAAAGATAGAAACCATCTACAAGATCCACAAAGCCATCAAACTTAGAGGACACAGAGATACATCATCCACACAAGGTACTGATTCAGGAACTCCCCACCTAAGGATAAGAGGGTCAGAAGTAGAGTTCCTTCTTATGGAACCTTGGTGATATCTCTGTAAAAACCACAATGATTGAGGATTTTGAGGGATCACTCAGACCTCTGAAACCAGGTGGAGATGATGCCCGGTACCTCCAATCCTACATTACCAAGAAGAGATACATGTATACATATAGAGATACATACAAATTAGATATACACAAAGAGATGACCAGGATCGATACATCATGTGGACCTCAACTAAGTGAGTAACTATGACTTTGTCCTAAGCCATGAGAACATATCAGACACATATCCATGAAACATAAAACATCATGATAATGGTTAGATTCAAAACCTTGGGTTAGCTCCATAAAACATATAAAGATAGATGGTTTTCTAATTTCATAAACATATAAATGATAACCATAAATGAGCATATCAATCATCTAATAAACATATCATCATCCATGAAACATAAATGTAAATGTATAGTTCTAACCATCATAAGAGAATGTGCAAATCAAAAATTCCAAGTATCACCATAGGAGAGGGTATTACAGGAGGCCTAATTAGGCCTAATTCCTTGTAGCCCTTGACATGGTCCTTTTCCACTTTCCTGCCAAAACTTGAAAAAATAATCCCACATTCGAGTACCCTTTTTGATTTTATGAAGGATTCAAAAGGTTTTAGACTCCAAGGTCATTCGTACACAAGCTTCCTATTATCCAGGTCAAATAGGGGTAAAAGGCCTAATTTATAGGACCTTACTAGTTTCTTACTCAAATCTCAATCAAATGAATAGATTCTAAATCCTCCTAGCATGTCAAGATATGTTCATATCCCACTTGGAACTATGATTATTCGGTACTATACTTCAATCCCTTGCAAGAAAACTTCAAATCTTCACTGTCAAACCTCTAACCAGGCACTCTAAACTCACCTAGGTCTTGACCTTAGAAATAGAAGCTTCAATCTTCATGACTGCTACCACTAAATATATATATACCAATGGCTCCCCTAAAATATTTATATACCCTTAGGAAGATCATGTGGCTAGATTTCATGGGGGATCCATAGAAAGACAAACTGATCAGGAGAGGACCAAGAAAACCTCTTAAACTAAAAATAATTTATTTAAGATACCAAATCAACTCAAATAAACTTTCTTAGAGAATTCAAAAGTCTTAGAACTATGCTATGAACAAAAATCTAACACTAAATCAAGGCATTCAATCCATATAGTATCACTATCACACTATAATGCTCAGTATCTTCACATAAGCAAAATTGCAGAGCTGCTTCACTATTCAAAAACTTGATTACAATCCTCTCTACCTCCAGATTTGAGCCTGAGAGATTCTTTAGATGTCATTATCCATTTTTCTAGGCCAATTTAATTCATCCACACTCCTATCTTTTAGGGAATCCAATGCTGCCGAGTTGCATGCAACATTTGCAATAAATTGCCAATGTTGTCATGACAACTTTTGGCATCTTTTACATTCATGAGGCCAACTAGAATATAGGACCTCTAAGCTATATGGTCAGAAGAACTAATGTCATAAATGACCTTAAAGCATCTTTCCTACATCTCTCATGTTTTTAGAACACATTAATAATCTCAAATCCAACCTTTAGACTTCTAAGCCTAAGCTAACCAAAACAACTAACAATGACTAATTGGTGACCTTAGTTCTAACAGTAACTCACCTAGTCCACATTCTTTCAAGACCTTTTAAGGTCCCAATTAAACTCACAACTCATCTCCCAACTCTGACTTGGCTAATGTTTGATACAAGCCAAAATGACATAAGATTAGGAGGCTAGCCTAGGTGCTCCTGCACCAGATACCGAGACTCGGGAAGTGGATACCGAGGAAGAAATTTATCCTACACCGACTGATGAAAAAATAAGAGAACAAGTATTAGAAATTTTTTTTAGAAGACACCATCCACAAAATCACATTATGGTGACAAGAAAGCTGACATGATGACATGAAGTAAGTTGAGAAACACCACATGTTTAGTTTGTGAATTTGAACCTAAAAATGTTAAAGATGCACTTGAGAATTATGAGTGGATTAAAGAAATGAATGAGGAAATTGAGAAAATGCTGAAGAAAAAAAACATGGACATTGGTACTGAGACTGAATGATAAAAATATTATTGGAACAAAATGGATATTCAGAAACAAGTTGAATAAAAATGGTGAAGTCACTAGGAATAAAGCAAGACTTGTATATAAAGGGTATGCACAAGAAGAAGGTATTGATTATGGTGAGACTTTTTCACCAGTTACAAGACTTGAAGGATTTATAATATTACTTGCATATGCTTCCTACAAAGGATTCAAAGTATATCAAATGGATCTTAAATCTACATTTTTTAATGGGATACTTGAGGAAGAGGTTTACATTGAACAACCTAAAGGTTTTGTTGATCTGAAGAAGAAAAACATGGTATGTAAGTTGCACAAAGATCTGTATGGACTGAAACAAGAACTAAGAGCATGGTATGAGAGACTACATTCATATCTTATTAGTATTGGATTTGTTATAGCAAGTGATAATATTAATTTATATTTGAAAGGAGCAACTGATGACAAGATTCTTATTGCTGAAATTTTTGTTGATGATATCATATTTGGAGGACATGATAATCTATGCAAATCATTTGCTGATGAAATGAGAAAGGAATTTGAAATGTCAATGTTTGGAGGGATTAAATTCTTTCTTGGTATGAAAATTATACAAAAATGTGAAGGGATATTCATTAGATAATCAAAGTACATCAAAGAAGTGTTGAAGACCTTTGGAATGGAAGATTTAAAACTAGTAGGTACACTGATGGTCACATGATGCAAATTAACAAAGGATGATCAAAAAACCAAGGTAAATCAAGCACTATATAGATCAATGATTAGAAAATTGATGTATGTTGTGCATAGTAGACCAGATATTGCACATGTTGTTTGGATTGTAGCAATATTTTTTGCTAATCTTAAGGAATCACATATGATTGTTGTTAAGAGGATTCTGAGATACTTGAAAACATAGAGACTATGGTTTATGGTACAAGAAAGATGGAAATTTTGAACTACAAGTTTACACTCATGTAGATTGGGCTCAAAATATTCATGATCAGAAGAGCACTACTGGTGGAGCATTCTTTTTGAGTGAAAGATCAGTTACTTGGATAAGCAAGAAACATGCATCTATTTCTTAGTCTACTACCGAATTAGAATATGTTGTTGCTACTGCTAATTGTTCAAACATTGCATGGATAAAATAGTTTTTGGAAGGAATGAATGAAGAGCTCACTGATCTAGTGATTATATATTATGATAACACAAGTGCTATAAATATTTTTAAGAATCTAATGATGCATGCCAAGACAAAGCATATATCTATTAAGTATCACTACTTGAGGGAACAAGTACAAGAAAAGAAAGTGAAACTCAAGTTTGTGAAATAAAAAGAGCAACTTGTAGATATATTTACCAAACCCTTACCAAAGGATACATTTGAGTACTTGAGAACTAGACTATGGGTCCATCCCTTGTCTATTAGTCACTAAGGTGATTAGGAGGTTGCATCAACCTATACCTTATCAGAAAATCAAATGATGTTGATGCATATTGTTCACACTTTAGTTTTCCTAAACATTGTGAAATATGGAATAGACAACACTGTATATTGGTACTTGAAGGTACTTGATCTGAAATGAACACCAGAGATAATATTTTGGCTACTACAGATATGTTTATTCTTTTTGGCATTTTTTTCAAAGGGATAGAAGGAATCAATGAAATATCTATCTAGTGGGAGAGAAGAATCAGAGCAAAGAAGACCAAATCCACAAGGAGAGTCTACATAAAATATTGTGTAGTGACTAAACATATAAAATGTACAAGCTAGGGAGAGCTTACTGAGCTACAACATTTATCTATAGAGTTTTAGTACTGATTTTTGGTATTCTATGGCATATTTAATATTTGTGTTTCCATTAATGCCAAAGGGAGAGATTGATGATCAACAACTGATTGAATATCCTGATGAAATTAATGGACAAGTGAGAGACAGTGATTAGAGATCACCAAGCTACTAAAGTGATAAGTAAGGCAATTAAATCAGTCAATGTATTGTCATTGATCACAACTAGTTTTGACTATACTTATCATGATAGTTACAAACATCTAAAGAAGAAAAATGGTAAAGGAATGAGATATCTACATGAAGATGAGATGGATATGGAAGATATGGCTAAGGTATGCATTGGGTAAATTATTAATGAGCTTATGGCATCATGTCATTGACTTGATTGTATTACATGAATATGTTATGTTTTGAAGATCAGAACTATACAATTTTATGTGGTCAGTAATTGAAGATTTTTGTATATATTGAGCTAGTGTAGTGTATACCGAGTAATAGTAATAACCAAGTTAATTATCACCAACACATTTTGTATTGACCGAGTAAGATTAACAAATAAAGTTTATAACAGTTGGCTGAATTAATGAGTTGGACAATTGCTTAAGATTCTGAGGTAAAAGATAAGGTTTGTTATGATGATCTAACGGTTGACAAAATTCAAGATTGATCAAATGGAGAAGGATGAAATGTGTTATAGACACATCTACCGAGGAAGCTTGAAGCAGAAAAAGGAACGATGGAGATTAAGAGGAAAAATCTAACGAATGATAAGAAAAAAATTTATGAAGTCTATTTAAAGAGACATGAGATTCATTATTGAGTCTAGAGCTTATTGACACTATAGGATAATTCATGTGAAATGACTATTTTAATGCACCACTAATCAAACTAGTTATAGACAGAACCGAGATGAACTACATGCATTACCGAGTGTCAGGGACTTATTCACCGAGTTGAACAAGTTGGAGGATATGAAGGATTGAATTGAATATTAATCAAAGGAGGTATTATGAGCTTAGCATAGATCTAAAAATCTGTAATCTTAGTTGTATTTCAATCAGATCATTAGTGTATCAGTTTAACCATTATTACAGCAAAATCTCTTAACCGAGTGGACTTAATAGTCTTTTTTGTATTTCAATATGACATTCAATGAATGTTGATTGTTTTCTTGTTGACCCCATAGTGAATTTTGGTCAAGGGAGAACTATTGGTGATAAATCCTCTAACCAGGTCACACATCATAGTGTGTTTTGTAGCCCTTGAAAGGGTTGGCTCCTAACCGAGCACACTTCAGAAGAGTGAATTATTTTGGGTCATTGGTCCTAGGTGGTTTTTCCCCTAAAAATATTTCCACGTTAAAAATATATGTGTTACGTGTATTTTATGTGATTGTATTGTTGTTTTACTTTACACATTTCATAACTAGTCAGATTAGTAAACATAATATTAAATTGACTATCAATCGATAGATGAAGTGAAAGTTATTTTTGGTAGCTTACCGAGTTGATAATTTGTTTGAAAAGTTTGAATATATACATATGGGAGATTTGGTACTATAGGATAACTGGAACTAACTTATTCACCCCCGCCCCCTCCTCAGTTATCTAATAGTTATAAGCTATGTAGTCAAGGTATGTCAAAATTATGGTTTAGTCAAATTCAAACGTTAATAAAATATACAATAATTTTGATAATGTCATCAAACCAATTGCATGCCCTTCATGTGGATGTTTCAAAACTAAATTCAAAAGAAGCATATTGGTATCTATTTTATAAAAAAAATTATTCTCTATGAAAATAATGTAACTCTTTGAAAATGACATTTTCAACAACATACCATTTTTCGTGGGAGAAAGAAAAAACCATTCAAATCAATTCAAAAATAAAAATTAAAAATATATTTAGAATCTAGATAGAAAATCCTAAAAGACTCTAATTTACTTCACCTTTTGATTTTAAACAGTTTAATGATAATATGCATCCGAACCTAAAATTTGTTTTCAAAATGTAGAGTTCAGTGTTCCTTCAGGCAAAAAAGTGTAACCCACTATTGTGGGTTCACTTGTAGGTTTAAAAAATTAACAACGAAAATCACTATCAATTACAACATGAGTAAGAAAAACACAATATAAAAATATAATTCCAAACATATCATATATGATAGATAAAAAATTTAATTGAATGATATTACCTTGATGATTAATTCTATTATATTCCAACTTCCATAGGTGAGGTGTCACTCTTTGTGGTTTTGATGTAGTTTCTTCTTTCCCATTGTAAAGATGTTTTTCAGTAGTTTGATACTTATGATTTCTTTGGAGGGAGTGCCTATACTTATCAAACACCTACTTTCCTAAACTTGTTGAATGATGAGATTTCATCTTTGGACCACAAACTAGACATGAAAATTTTCCCTTTGTTTGAAGACCTACAATATCATGTATAATTGGATTAAATATGTGTATGTTTTAATTATATATTGAATAGATTTTTAAAAAAAATTCATGATATATAATCTATAAAACTAAATATTTTTAAAATGCACAATTTGAACTTTATCACCTACCACAAAAATGTGTTAACCATAGGGCATCATTAATTATCCATACAAGCATTGCATGGAATTAAAATTGTCTTTTTCATACATAGTGACACCATTCCATAACTTTAGTAACTCGTTAATAAGAAGCTTGATATATATATTCATATCTTTAACTTGGCACTTACCTAGTTGAATGAACAGAAACATTACACAATTATTATTACCATTTTACTCAAATGTATATTACTTAATGTACACGACTATTAAATGAAAAAATACCTACAACAATCATTGCCAAAATTATGTGCTCCCTCTTTATTGACATCCATGGAGGTATATTATTGTTGATAAAAAAATCAAGCCACACTGAGTAAATGGATCTCAACTCTCCAAATGGATTGACATCGTCCACTGTGAATGAAAGCCCATGATTACAAGGTTCTTATTTAAAGTGTGGTAGTTTTTCCTGTATGTCCCTAAATGTAGAACTATTGGCAGGCATTTGAAGAATGTCATGTCCACTTCTATTCCATACATGGTAATCCATAAATTGTATTAAGATTTTGCACCTAAATAATCATTGCATACATGGAATAATGGGAATAGAATGAAGAACCTTGTGAGGCACTTTTTTTGTTAGTTGATTTGTTCAATATCTACAAATATGAAATTTTGGGCATTTTGTTGCAAATTCATGTTATTTATGATATATAATATGATCATTGAGATATGTATTAATTTATGTATTCTCTATTCTAATATCTTTTATAATGGATGATAATTCTCGGTATGAGTGAGTTAGAATATTTGATGGTGGTAACAAAAACTCCCCTATCAATCTATAATGAAAAAAATAATATGTTAATATAAGGAATATTAATGGTATATATTTCACCCTTTATTTATTAGTGATGAAATAACAATAAAAATAGATAAAAAATTATAACATATATGACATAGCTTAACATATGTGATATTTTTATATTGGATAAACCATTCATAACCTTCATGTTCACCAACAATGATACAACAGAGAGAAGATCTATTTGGGAGCCTTCATAAAGGGGCTCATATGTCTTCTCAAGTATAGGTAAATCATGAACAAAATTAAAGTAATCTTGATCATCATGATCATCTGTGCCAGTACTAAATGTGTCAAGGATCAATGTATTTGTACCAACATCTTCAATTGTTTTTTTCTGGTGTGTGATCATCTTCTTCCATTTGATCATTAACTTCATCTTTGATATTCACACTTCCATGTTCTTCCACATTCTCTAGATGGTGATAGTCCATATCATGTGCCCTATGATGCCCCACCTATATAATAATGATCAACACAAATAAACCATGATCATGACCTCATTATCAAGTGTTATATATATATATATATATATATATATATATATATATATATATATATATATATATATATATATATATATATATATATATATAATGTTAAAATGATATAAACATTTAAAAATACAATCAATATAAAAAATAAAAATAAAAAACTTACCAATGGATGAAATTAATTCCCCCCTTCAATGTGACCATGCTACCTACAATTCTTCTCAATTGTTGTGATTAAAAGTCTTCTTGTCTTTAAGCCCTTATAATTATTGCAGGGACAATAACATTTCCCATCACCTTTTCTTTTCAATGAATACTACAATCTAGCAATTGTCTCTTTATTTTTTTCTTCACTAATATTATCTAACATGATTTTTCTTCACATGCAAAAAAATCAAAATATAAAAAAATTGGTATATAACCTTCAAAAACCTAGCAAAACACTTTCGCAAGTACCAAAACAACTATCTGTGCAAGTATATACTGTATGGAAAAACCTATTCATGCAAGGTTTTTTTTTACTTTTTAACTTTCTCACTCATCAGATTTTTGATGATACGGTTGTCTATCTTCCGAAGAAATTGTGAGTTGTCAGAATTCTGACAAACGTTGGGGGCACTTTAAAAAATAGTAATTTGACACATTCAACCTCAATTTTTTGACAAAATAAAATAAAATATTTTGTCAAAAAAAATTGTTTAAATTAAATGTCAAATGAGTTAGTGGATGGTCTAATAGTCTTCTCCAGTGCATATTAAATGAGTGATAATTCATCATTTCCATATGGGGTAGTTTGTTACTTCAAACCTAGGATTGTCCTTCTTGTAAGCTTCCATATCATATCTCCCTCAAGATGTTAGGCTTCCTTCAAGGGACCAAAGCTATTATACCAATTGTTGATAATATGGTAGCAAAGAAATAAGAGGGGTGGGGGGTGAATTAGTTGTTCCTAAAAACCTTTCCCTTCAAACCCTTATCCCTCAAAATCATTAAACTTGAATAGCCTTAATTTTGATCTGATTAAATGAAATGTGAAACATGGATGCATCCAAAAATCATAATCACATCCACACAATTGACACAATATTTTTATCGTCAAAACCCTATTAGGGGGAAAACCACAGTGGGGCTGATTACCCACAATAAGTAAATACCATTTTAGAAGTATAAACCTATTACAATCTATTGGTAATGAACATGCATTTAGGATCACAGTCTAGAGCTCACTTCTTAAATAAAAATCCTTGGGCTAGAACCTTGAAGAAGGATCACTACCTTACAATATGATCACTACAATGATCTAAAGTGTTTTTGAACTAGATAACAACATCTACCTTATGTCAAAGTCGGTTCCATTAAAGTACAAAAAGAATATTTGATCTAATCCTCTCTGACTCCTTCAGATAAGAAAAGTAACCTTCAAGAGATCTCACTCACTACTATACAAGAAATCTCTGGTGTACACAATAAATCTTCCACTTCCACACCTACATATTTTTCCCTCATCACCTTATATCTAGGACTAGGTTAGCTAAACCTAATTCACCGCCTTTTCAAATCACTACACCAAATCTCTTTTTTCAAATCCATATCTAATCGTAAATATTAGCCACAACCTATAACAACCACCTCAAGATCATAAATCCCCTACATTTAATAGTTTAATGCTTATGCAACATGATTTAACAACCTAGTTGGCCAAGGAAATAAATCATAATAAAAATATTATTACTGACTAAAAATTCTACCAATCTAATCTTTCTAATCCATGTGTATCATCAACTCATCAAGAACATACTTTAAGAACATCCTATAGTATCATCATTAACACTCATCTACACAAATACACCAAAACCATTGGATTTTATAACTCATTTTTACTTGATCCTTAAGAACACTATCAACAAGGTTCTAAGACAATAAAAATATACCATGTGGACCTCTGAAGTACCAACCCTTTAAATTCAAGATACTTGAGTATATCCCTGATGTAGGAGCATCCTTGGGTAGTTGGAAATCGTCCATCACCCAAAAATATTTTCCTTTCAGTTTGTTTGTTTACCATTCTAGTTGGGCATTTTCTATGGTTTTAGTTGCAGTCGAGCTAGTTGGCACATCATCTTATGTGGTCATTATAGTTTGTTAAAGGCATCATGATGATATCATGTCTATGAATGCATTGAGCTCTATTTTTTCTAGATAAAAATATCCTATGATTGGTCTAATCCTATATTTACTTCCTATTGTTGATGGCCAAGGTAGCAAGATCTAGCTTTCGGTGAAGATTTATGGTTTGTGGTTTCTCATGGCACATTGTTAGACATTCTTAAATTCATGGCTGACCTCATTGCACTATTTCAAATCATGTTATATATATTTTAGGGGTATTCTTATGGATTCAGGTCTTGTCTTACTTGATGTAATATACTTCCTTTATCTTAGAATTTGTTGATCGAATAGGATAACTTGTGACTAGGAACCTTGTATATAATTAGGGTAGTATTTATTTTTTAAGTAGTAGGGAGTAAGTAGAGAAAACAAAGAGGAATAAGGAAATTGAGGTGTTAAGGAAGAAAACCAAGAAGAGTTGGTAGAGAGGTCAAGTCATAAAGAAGAAATAATAGGAAGGATACTTTTGGTGTTATGAGCTTGTAGATGCAAGGCTTACTTGGTGATGTAGTTGTCTCTAAGGGATATATGTAATTTTGAGGAATGATTAGCTGAGTATAAGGTCTTGGCATTGAGATAAATGAATTTGACTACTTACTATTGTATATTGACAATGGTGAATTTGAAAAGTTGTATGTTGCAAGCTAGCTAAATGCAATTCTTGTTCCGATTGATAATAACATTTTTTTTCTATCTACTAGTAATCTTTGTTTTAGTGTTGTCATTTTCCATTGTGTAATATCTTTCTACAAGGTTGGACTTTTCTATTGGGTATTTCTCCTCCCTTGACTACATAAAGTGGTATTAGAGATAGTTGCAAACCTTGGTTTGCAAAGAACTGAGTTACTTCTCTTACAAGATTTCTTTCTTGTTGTTAGTGGAGTGGTAGAACTATGGATCTCATCTACATCAACTAGTAGTTGTCACAAGGTATTCAGTAATAGGTTTGTAGTTGACTGGCATAGAAGAGAGAGATAGTGACAAGGAAATGATTGGATCAAGTACTAGTGATTGAAATTTTTGGTTGTGGGGTGGTAGTAGTGAGATCTTACTTACAATTATAGAAAGACCTACCAAAAGGGTTGGTTGAGTGATTAAGAAGTGAGGATTCATAGTTTCTGGTTAAAGTTCATGGTTTACCAGTTGACCTAATAGTTTGAGGCAATTTTTTGGTGTTGATAGATTGTTGGATCTATTTAGGAAATCAACACTAGTGATCCGATCATCGAACCTTTGGAGATTGGAATCCTTGTGAACATGCCACCTAGAAGAATGAACCCTAGAAGGCTAGAGAAAATGATGGAGGAATTCATAAATGAAATAAGGATAGAGATTTGAAATGCTTTAGCTGGAATTAGGATAAATCATGAGACTGAAGATGAATATGAGGAAGCTAGTGAAGATCTTGAAATAGTAGAAACTAAGATCCATGCAGATAAAGAAAGATTGTTAAGAGATATGGCACAAATGGGTAAGAGTCATAGAATAGATGTTTCTTGTTTTTATGGTTCATTGCATCCTAAAGAATGGATAGACTAGATTAATGGACTAGAAGATTACTTTGAACTTTAAAATGTTGAAGATCCACAGAGATTTAGGTTAGCATAGACTAAGTTGAAGGGTCATGTTGCCTTATGGTGGAAGGAATTAAAAAAAGATAGAGAAGAAAATGGAGAACCTAATATCATTAGGTGGAGATTTTTAGTTTCTATACACAATGAAAAGTTCATACCGAAAGATTACAAATTAAAATTATTCAAGAAATTGTAGAATCTGAAGCAAAAATAGTTTCCTGTGAAAGATTACATTGAATAGCTCTATAAGATGTCTATCAAATTTGAACACCAATAGTCATCAAAGGAAAAGGTAGCCAAGTATGTCAATGGCTTGAGACTTAATATTAAGGATGATTTAAGTATGTTAAGGGTTGGTGCAATTTAAGATTCTTATCAATATACTTTTACGGCATAAGATAATTTGAAAAGAAGATAAATTACCCCTAGGGTTAGGGACAAACTAGTGGATGACAAGGGTAAGGATAAATTGGTAATTGAAGAGGATCCTGATCAAAAGATTTATGTTAGGGGAAAAGGAAATAAGGACTTAAAAGATACTTGTTTCAATTGTGGAAATGTTGGATATAAATCTTTCCAATGCCCAGGTAGTTCTAGTAAGGGAAAATAGACCTTATTGTCACATTAGGAACTAGTATAAGGTGAACTTTTTGGTAATGAAACTACACCTAAAATGGGAGAATATTTGTTATTCAGGAGAGTTATGTTAGGCAACAAGGAACTAGAGTCAAAATAGAGGAGACAATTGTTCAAGACAATCTGCAAATCAAGAGGTAAATGTTGTAAAGTGATTATGGATAGTGGTAGCACAAAAAACCTTATATCAGAGGAGATGATACAAAAGTTGGGTTTAAGGAGGCTCAAAAACCATTATCCCTATGGGATAAGTTGGTTTCAAGATGATCACTTGGTGAAAGTCAAATAACAATGTCAAGTAAAACTCAATATTGGTCCATACAAGGATGAAGTTTTGTGTGATGTAGTGGATATGAGTGATTTTCATGTCTTATTAGGAAGAACTTGGAAGTATGATATTGGAGCTATTCAAAAAAATTGTAGGAATGTGGTGTCTATCATGAGGGATGAAAAAAGGTTTGCATTACTTTATTTGAAGGAGGAAGGAAGAAAGGATAAGAACCTGAGTGTGATAAAGACTTACACCTTAGGAGATTGGATTGTTTCAAATAAGAAGGTATTGGATTTGCACATGTGGCTCAATAGGTTGTTGGGTTTGTATCAAACTTCTTCAAAACTTTATAAGATCTGAACTAGTGGTAGACAAAGCTAGTAACAATCAGTTGGGTAGGGAGAAGACATTTGTAGCTAATTAAAGGAGTAACATGGGAAGAATCAATTGTAGAATGAAGGATCATGGTAGATTTTGTGCAAATAGAGAATCATCTACACCAAAGGAGGGTGGATACACTACTAGAATCCTAGATTTTGATAGTAGGTGTAGCCATTTGCATAAATTTATGGTTGCAGACAAAGAATATATGTAGGTCTGAAATGAGGATGGGATTTATGTCTTGGATCCCTCAAGATGTTCATTAAATCCTTTTATAGAACATTTTTTATTCACCTAGGGTGTTTGATGCAAGAGCATCCTTGGGTAGTTGGCAATCTTGTATCGCCCAAAAATATTTTCCTTTCAGTTTATTTGTTTACTTTTCTAGTTAGGTAGTTTCCTTATTTTTAATTGTGGTCGATCTAGTTGCAACGTCATCTTATGCAGTCATTACAATGTTCTTAGACATAATGATGATATCATGTCTATGACTACATTAGGATCTATTATTTCTAGATAAATATATCCTATGATTGTTTCATTCCTATATTTATTCACTATTATTCACAGGTAGTGTAGCAAGATCTAGCTTGCGGTAAAGATTCACAGTTTGCCGTTGTTCATGGCACATTTTTTGATGTTCTTATATTCATGGTAGACCTCCTTACATGATCACATGTCATGTTATATGTATTTTAGGGGTGTTCTTATGGATTTTGGTCCTATCCTATTTGATGTAATACGTTTCCTTTATCTTGGAATTTGTTGATCAGATAAGTCAACTTGTGGCTAGCAATCTTGTATATGTTATAAAAATGGTCAGTGCTCCCCTCAGGATTTGTGACATGGCTTAACCACCTCATGTGTCTTCTATAAGTCTAGTGGTTGTATCGGGCATTAACAAGTCAATCTTTTGGTGCAACAACAACCACTACTTGTAACAAGTGGTATCACTTGATCACAGGTTTGAATCCCCTCAGGTAACTCTAAGGGAGAGATTTTTGTAAAAATGGTCAGCGCTCCACTCAGGATTTGTTACATGGCTTAACCTCCTCATGTATCTTCTATAGGTCTAGTGGTTGTATCAGGCATTAATAGATTGATCTTTTGGTGCAATGGCAACCACTACTTGTAATAGTATATAAGTAGGGTAGTAGTTCTTGTTTAAGTAGAGTGAGAAAGAAGAGAAAATAAAGAGGAATAAGGAAGCTAAGGTGTTAAGAAAGAAAACCAAGAAGAGTTGGTAGAGAGGGAAATTCATAAAGAAGAAACAATAGTAAGACTAGTTTTGGTGTTATGATCTTGTAGATGTAGAGCTTACTTTGTGATGTAGTTGTCTCTGAGGAATGTATGTAATTTTGAGGAATGATTCGGTGAGTATAAGGGCTTGACATTGAGAGAAATGAATCTGACTAGTTACTATTGTATACTAACAATCATGAATTTGTAAAGTTTCATCCTGCAATCTAGCTTAATGTAATTCTTGTTCTGGTTGATAATAACATTTTTTTTTTTGCTATCTACTAGTAATCTTTGTTTTAGTGTTACCATTTCTCCACTATGTAATATCTTGCTACAAGGTTAGACATCTCTATTGGGGATTTATCCTCCCTTGACTGCATCAATCCAAAACACACTCCTAAGTGTGCTCTGAGATATTCCAACTTGATTGAGTACACCATACCTCTTTCTATCTTCTTGTCAACATTGTCTATCACCATGTCTTCCATTCATCAACTCTAACCTTGGATCATACTCAAATCTTCATGATATCCTCTAAAACTTGGAGTGAACTAAGTATTGACCTTCCTCAACCATAACCTATGTGTGTGACTTCATACCTGGGTAAGTGCACCAAGATGGTGTGTAAAAAGGGGGTATAAGTGGTCACTTTTTTCTAAAATTAGGTAAACTTGAACTTCACAGAGAAATTTGAGGGTCATGTACTCAAAACTAGGATTTTTGAAAAGAATAAGAATTATAGTACTCTGAATCAAGTTTCTAAAATACTAAACTTTTTTTTAAATGGATAAGATTAAGAGGGTGTTACACAATTTTTGCTAGTGTTAAGTATTTTTGTGCATCATTTTCTAAATAGCATCTTTGGTAGTTTGAATTTTTATTTTGAGCCTTCCAAGTTCAAAGTCTCATGTTCCATCTCATCTTGTGTGTCTTATGTTGTCACGTGTAGTACCCCTCCATAGTTTGCTTATTTGTTTTCTTGCCAAACTCTTTTGGGCCACTTGCATGTGTGCTTCACTATTTTAGTGTTTTATGAATATTGGATATATGTCACTTCATGGTGAATCTTTAATAAATTGATGTTTATGATGATTATATCGACTCGTTTATATGCTGTTATTTATGATGATTTTATATCTGTTTTAAAATGTTATTTATAAATGTTGATTATACTTACCCCATACTTGCATGTGTATAGTGTTCATGTATGCTTTTATCTTGCTGCTTGATGTGTTTGATGTGGTTGAGGGACGGAGTCATAGTTACTTGCTTGCGAGATCCACACGATCAGCCGATCCCCGCCATTGTCTATTATATTTCTATATATATGTACATGCTTGTCTTTTATGTAGGTTTGCAGGTACCGGGCATCGACTTCCCTGAATTTTCAGGATGAGCGTGCCCTATCGCTAATCTCAATGGTAAAAGAGAGGAGATAATATCAGTTCCAAATCCTAACCTAAGCCAAATATTGTCCTAAAGTAAGGGACAAGATTCTGTGTTTTCACCTTTCTAAACTCGTCCAATTGGCAAGAGTTTACACCTAAGTCCTGAGTTTGAATGTGGGTCCTTAGGTCTTTTTGTTTCGTTGCTTTGTGGCGTTTGATGTGATTTCTATTTTTAGATCATGCTATTTTTAGCTATGGCATAGTATTTAAATGGTAATTAAATAAATATTTTTATTTTTATTTAATTATTATTTTTATTACATAGTTGATGCATTAATTAATTGGGAATTAATTATATGCTAATTTGAGTGTGGTTGAAATATTTAATTAATGTGAATTAATTAAATATCTTCACTTTTGATTTATTTAAATCATGAAATTAACCTTGGTTTAATTAAAATATATTTTATTAAATTAAAGGTTATTTTGGCATGTGTTATTTGTGTTAACTTAATGTTTTAATTATTATTTAATTGAATGCAATTTGTGCACATTCATAATTGCATAAAAGAATTGTTAATTCACGTTAAAGTTTGGTTAAAGTACTTTTTGACTAAAGTCAAAGTGGAGAGTTGACTTCAGTTCAACTGGAACAGAACGGTTAACTAAAGTTTGATGTCATGCAATGCTTCCTTGGAGTTGAGTTTGAATTTCATGCATGGGGAAGGAAATTCCTTTATGTATTAGGGGTTTGGCCATTATTTGGGACACACAGGTTTTGGAGGAGGAATTTTGGAGACAGATTCGTGACAGATTCGGGAAAGATTTTCGAAAGGCTTGGAGTCTGTGTTCTTCATTCTGGTCATCTTCTAATCTGAATAATTTTTGTTTGAGGTAGGTTCTGAAGTTTATTCTTGTTATTCTTTTTTAGATTTCTGTAGAAAAGAAAAGCGTGTCTTTATCGTGCATGTGGAATTGGGTGTTGAAAAGCTTTGTATTTATGCAATTTGATTTGAATAGTTTTGCCTATCTGTTTTATAATTTAATGGTTTTGAAGAATCTGTTGAAAAATACTAGAAAACCCAATTAGAATAAGGTTTTGATCGTGCTGTGCATCTAGCAGAGATAATAATCATGAAAATGGTATTTTTCTTTTGTATTGATAGTTTTTATTCGTGTTTAATATATACATGTTTATAATGCCAGCTTGGGTATTATTATTGTTTCTTATTATAGTAAAAATTAATTTATAATTATCAAATATGGTATATTTGATAAATTATAAATTGAGTTATTTGTTAAAGTTTTTATAAAAAAAAAAAAATATTTGAAAAAAATTAATTTTTGAAAAGTTTTTATTTGGAAAAAGTTATAATATAAAAATATTGTTTTGGGCTTTTAAAAAAAACCCCCTCACCTTTTTGCGAACCCCTGGCATACTGCCGTGCGCAGTACCTAGGTACTGACGCATGACAGTCCCCGAGGGGGCTGCCGTGCGGCAGTACCGCCGGTACTGTCACCGGCGGTAAGGTCACTGGCCGCAGGGGGGAACAGAGCGGCAGGGGACAGGGTACCTGCGGGTAGCCCCCCCCTTTATTATTATTTTTTTTGTTATTTATGTTAATATTTTAATTTATTAACTTAGCTTAGTTATAATATATATTATTTAATTTAATTTTTATTTATTTATTTATTTATTTATTTAATCATTTTCTTTTGATAGTTGATATTTTTTATTAGTATTAAATGTTAATTTTTTTTTATTAATTAGTTAATTCTTTTATTGTTAAAAGATTATTACGAAGTGAATAATAATGTATTATAGTTCGTATATTAATTATTTTACAATCAGATTGTAAGGAATTAATTTAAGTTGAGTATGAACTTTTATTTGATAAATTTGATATCAGTTTATTTATTTACTAGATGAATTTGAATGCTAGAGTAAATTCATAATGCTTTTAATTAATTGTATTTGACTTCCTTGAGTATGATAGTGATGAAATCCTTAACGTACTTATCTTTCATGAAGTCTTTTGACGCCTTTTGGACTTTTAGTTTTGGATTGATTTTTATGGGTTGTAGTCATCTTTTGGGGTTAAAATCTAGAGGCGGGTTTTGGATATCTTTTTATTATGTTTGTTTGTCTTGCATACTCTGTTAGATTGCATGAGTTGTTCTAACCCTAGGTAGGTTTGTGCTTGGTGTTTTCGGGTCATGCATGTTGGATCTTGATGTTGTGATTTGTGAGTTGTGTTAACTCATAGTGCATTTTGATCTTGTGAAACCCTAGGGTAGGCCATCTGAGTGTATATCAGGAAGTGGCTTGTAATTGGTACCAGAGCTTGGAAGTGGCTACTAGGAGATCCCATTACAAGTAGTTTAATAAGTGATAATAAATAAACATTGGGAATCTAAAATGAACCTACTAAGATATTTTGTGCCTCGCCCATACCTGAGTTCCCGATTGAGTTTGACTAGGATGGGAGTTGAGATGATGCTTGCCACCTTCGTGGACTGGATATGGCATAGGTAGTACCTTGTCTTCATGAGAGGTTATTATCACCACATAGAGTCACCAGGGCGCCGGGGTCCGAAGGGACTACCAGGATAACCTTAGAGTTGACTTATGTGATGACACTTCTTGAATGTATCTTAGGTTTCCTACATTTTCTGTTTGCCTCTAGTAATGTTTTGTTAAACCTTGTTGTACCTTTTGGTACCTTTGTTGTAGAAGCTTTCAGGACCTCTTCCTTGGATTGTTGTTGTTTGTTATCCGAGTGGGTTCTGATGTTATCTCCTTAGCACGGTGGGAGTGGACCATTTAGGTTCACGAGGTTGGGTGGTAGTGGTTCTTTTACCATTTGAGATTCTGACACTCATGCACCGAGGCTGGATGATCCTTGTTGCAGATGTTCTTTCGTGATCTTCTTCTTGTGATCTTGTATCATTTATTCAGAGCTATCATGTTGTATCTCTTTTCAGTTATTATATTCATACCTTGCGACATGTGCAGTGGATGCTTTCTATCATGGTTACCTTATGGTACCAATTTTATTTATGTAATCATGCATATGATGTTGTATTTATCATTCAAATGTAATCTTGGATTTTCATATCTTATCTTATACTAATTAATTAACTCTTTTGTAATCTTCGTGAAGGAACCCTTGAGAGTTGTAACCTTTGTTGGTTGTTTCTTTTTCTTTGCTTCCGCATTGAAAAATTTGATGTTGTTGAATGTTAACTTAAAAAAAAAAAAAATATTATTCTGCAAACTTAGTCGCATGTTTAGGTTAAGTTCTTTTGGGTTCCCTGGCGGGGCATTACATCGCGGCTTCACTTTAGCTAGAGTTTATCCTTTAGGCAGTGTTCCTTATTTTGAACTTTCATTTTGAACTTCCAAAGTTCAAATTGTACTAGTAAAAGTGAAAAGAGAGTTCATTTCATCAAGCTAAGAAGTTGTTGCATCTTTGGTCAGGTCTATATCACTCATTCTAAACTTCCAAGTTCAAAGTCAAAAGTTTAAAATTAAAAATTTATGGATTCGAAGCTGAAATTAAATATTCAAAAGAAGGAGATTAATTCTGGTACCAATGGAGAATATTCTAGAAGATTTCAAATTTGTTTAAAATGTATCACTTTTGGGAGAGCTAATCATTAATCTATGAGATCAAAGGGTGTGAAATGACATTTAATCAATGGTATGTCAGACTGAGTTTATTTCATCATTAATTTGTATGGGGATAATGAAGGCTTTAGTGTGCCATGAATTCAGGCAAATATTTTCTTTTATAAGTAAAGATTGTGTTTCTTTTTTTATTCATCATCAAGTTTTGTTATCATCATAGAGAAGGAAAGAGAAGGAGGTAATTTTAGGTGCTACAACTAAAATTTTGATGAATTCAGCTAAGTCGTTGAAACTCAGACCTTTCTGGCTAAAACAACTTATTGAAGAATAACATGTCTCAAATTTTCTATTTGGATTCCTTTATTTTGTTATTTTGTTATTTTATTGGTTAATAAAAATGAAGTATAACATACTGTCATTACCCAAGCTAGAGTCTTCTACTAGTCTTGTTAGCTTGATTCAAAAGTTAGGAGACATAGCTCTTCTTAATGTAACCCTAGAAGAAATTTTAGAAAGACTGAAAAACCCTAAAGAAGGCTTGGTAGAAAATAAAACAAGGTAGAGTGGTTTAGTATAAGTCGTGGCTTTCCCAACTATCACTCCATGTCCAGAACTTGTTTTAGAATGTATGAATCATTATGATAGGAATGAAAGATGCATTCGCACTAACTTTGGTGAAGTATTGGTGAGAATTTATAGAGAAATGGTAATGTCTATAATGGGAATTCCAAATAAAGAAACATATGATGCATGGACCATAGGAATGGCCTATTCATTATTTTTAGAAAAGAAGAAGCAGTACAAGAACATGATTGCTAGGTATTGGATGTTGAATATGAAGAGAGGTGGTTCTCGACTACCAAAATATCTTACCCATGAGCATCTTATCCAAGAGATAAGAGATTTAGTGATTTTGTTGAACAAGGTAAAAGGGAATCAACACACATTCCATTGGGAGAACTGGATGTTTTTGTATATCCAAGTATTAAAAAATGGAGAGAAATTTTTGTTACAAGTAGTGGTTGTCATTGCACCAAAAGCATGACTTGTTAATGCCCGATACAACCACTAGACTTATAGAAGACACAGGAGGCTATTAAAATATGTCACAAATCCCAAGGGGAGCACTGACCATTTTGCCAAAAATCTCCCCCTCAACGTTACCTGAGGGGATTCAAACCTGTGACCAAGCTCTGATACCACTAATTACAAGTAGTGGTTTCTGTTGGACCAAAAGATCGACCTATTAATGCCTAATACAACCACTAGACTTATATAATACACAGGAGGCTGTTAAACCATGTCATGAATCCTGAGAGGAGCGCTAACCATTTTGCCAACAATTTTTAGATTAGAGTGAGCTCATTGTAGAAATATTACATGAGGGGTTAGCTAATTTTTTTGGAATGTGTGGCTTCTATATTTCCTCCTTATTTTATATACTATCCTGTTATAGGAAGTGGCCTAGTTTAACCCATGATTCTTGACACTAGGAATGAAGATTTATGATTAGTATCCCCTCTTGAAATTATAGAGATGCACAGAGAATTTCAAAATAGTAGGTGATGTGTTCTTGGGCCGGTTAGTTTTTGAACTAAAAGGAAATCTGTACAAAAGGTTTTCTAATGAGGAAATATAGTTAATCAAGACCTACAATAGCTTCTTCATTCAATTCTCCAAATTTACTTACTTAAGGATTGACAGATTTAAGGGTGATCCATTGAGGTTGCCTAGATATATATCAAATCACTTGGTTCTCACTGAAGTTTGCAGACAGTTGGCTATTATTGACAAAAGTTCAATTGGGAAGAAGCCTTCAGGAATAACCTTTCTAATAGAGCTTGGACATTACTATTGTAAGTCTATCTTGGATACCCTCAATTTGACAATAGAGGTTAAAGTTTTGAACTTTAAAACTTACATTTCTCATCCTAAGTTTGACACCAAGCACTTCATAAGATCTTACTTGGGAGTGATAGAGGGTTTTACCTATTTGCCTCAGTTAGAAGATTATTGGGAAGACTGTGAAGATGAATTTGAGGTGCGTAAAATATTATGGTCCCACTTCACCTTGAGGTAGATTGTAGGATTGAAAAATCCTATTAATATTAAATGAGTTGAAGAAGAAGAAGAAGAGGAGGAGGAGGTATTGGATTGTGAATTTAGGAGTAGAGAACAAAATGAGCCTATTCCAACATTAGATTGGACTAGAGGTCAAGATGATAGCATCTAATTTAAAACATTTAATGTAATAAGAAGAATGGAAAAATGGCTAAGAGAGAAGAGACTAGGAAGGTTAAAGACTTTTGAACCTAAGATTTATATAGAGCCTCAAGATGCCCTATTTCCAAAAATTGATAACCCTTCCCCTAACATCCATGTCAAACTTAATTTATCTAGTGCAGCTGATCTGAAAAAGATCCCACCAAATAAATCCACCTCAAGAGCTAAATGTCTTACCCATACAAGAACTACATGTGTTAGAAGTAGGAGGTTGAAGAAAGCTTTGGTCATCCAGAAGGTTGTGGAACTAGGCCCTATCAAAGAAGGATAAAAAATTATGGAATATTAGACTTTGGATGTTCTAAACTCTAACAATTTTGAAGGAGGAGAAGAAAAAAGTAAAGAACATGCTACTAATGATACATTTTCAGTTGATTTAATTGTAAAACAAACTCCTAAAGTTAATAAGTCAATAGATACACCATCATGGCTCCAATCTTCAATCAACAGAAAGAGGAGCATAGTGCCTATCTCACTACCTGATAATGATATGTTGAGTAGGTGTTTGGAAAAAGAGGTCAAAATCAAGAAGCCCAAGACCAAAGAAATGATAGACACAAATGCCTAGACTGGGTGATGGTATATAGAGATAGCTAGTCCCAAGAATGAGAAGAACATAGATGAAATGATAGTAGAATATTTTAAGATAGAAAAGATTGATCTAGGAGTAGCCACCTAGGCAAAAAATGTTAAACACTTGGAATCCTCAACCAAGAAAATAATTACAAGTACATGGAAATATGAAAGGGATAAAAGAGAAATGAAATTAGCCTTGTCCCAGATGGCTGAAATATTCACTCTATTCATCACCTAGATCTCCATCCCACCACATAGTCCTCCCTAGTGTTTGATCCAAATTCCCCAAATAACCAGCAAATGAGGGAATAGATTAAATGTAATAGGTTAATTGTTGAAGCTTATGTTAGCTATTTAGATTTAGTAATTGATATAACTAGCAGATACATTGATGATCTAAGTCAGACTTATGAGGAGGCCACTGCTGCAAAAGATAGCCTAGACAAAGAAGTGGTAAAGTGGGATATGGAGAAGACTCAATGGATGGTTGTGATGGCCCAAATGCTTGAAGTAAAAAGGTATGGCCTAATGAAGTTCCCTTCAGAATGACCAATCATAGGGTTTGATGATGAATTCTTGTTTGTATCACAAGAACACTTGAAATGAAGAAACTCTGTTATAAAATAGGGAATTGAAGAATCTGCTAAATTGTTAGAAAAGATTATTGCCTTGGCTGGTGTAATGCATAATGATCTTGGGTTCATTAAGGTGAAATTGTTCAAGAAAGATGTAAAGACTTTGAAAAAGCTAGAGGAAATGAATCAAACCTTCAAAGATAGGATCCATGTAATCAAAGAGACCAAAACAGTCAGGGTTGATGAGTTCTCCGAGGTGGGTGAAATTGAATCCATGCTTATTGTCTATTGTTATCACCTAAAGATGCACAAGGAATTAGTTACACTAGTTCGAAGAGAAAATAAACTGTGGAAATAGAGAATCACACACATTGGCATTCCTAATCATAATATAGTAGTAAAATTCTCAACCGAACATTTGGAGTGGAGGAAGCAACAAGGAAAATCTTCATCAGCTATGGCCCCATCACAGACCTAAGTACCTTACATGATGATCATGATGGGATGACCATTTATGGTCATTTCATTTCTTTTATTTATTTTACTATCAAACTCTAGTTACTTTTACTTTTCCACTCCTAGGAAGAGTTAGTTTTCAAAAATTATTAAGATAGTTATACTCTCAGGATATAGATTGGCTTATTATGATCCGAGAAGGGGTTGCCCAAATTTTGTGTTTTAGTTAATCAAGAATTTATCTTTTGTTACAGTAATACTGAGATACTTGAAATATTTTACAATTGAAAGAATGGTTTGATATGTTAATTAAATCTAAATACATATCACAACTTTGATGCATTCATTTGAGTTCATGGATGTGACTTCAGTTGCAGTATGTTTGTGATTATGGTATATTTCTGCATTTCTTTAGATTTTGGGAGAAATTCAAGTTCTCTTTCAGCTTATTCTTTATACATTGTATGGATCAGTCTTTTAGCTTTATATTTTTTATTTCATTTCAAATGGTATTCATCTGATTCATGTCATGGTTATGTATAAATCCTCAAACCTTCAATACTTTAGGTTTGAAAGTACTATTTTTGCATTTTTCTTTCTTTAGCATTGAAGAGTAAATTAAAAATATTTGTAGAGGGATTTGTATCATCCAATTTAGAGGAAGATTATGAGCTTAATAATAATCTATCCAACTATTAGTGCTCTTTTTCCTTCACTTCTAGGCATTTGGAGCTATTTTTTATATTCATTTTTTAAGGACAAATCTGTTAACTAACAAATTTTTGGTGACTCTACTGGGGATAATGACACTAAGTAGATCAGTATTCAAGCTTTTCTATGTGAATGAATAGTCATGGTGTTTCCTTCTAATGTAATACCTAGTAAAGAGGAAATTCCCCTAGTCTTAGAGCTTGATTTAAATTTTTTAGATACCTAGGAAGATATTATTGTAGATATTATTATAGATCTTAATGCTTTAGCCTGGAAATTAAGAACAAGAAATCAACAATACCAGCAAGTTTAGTTAGTGGTAGAAGAATAAGAGGAGATTGGTGAATAGTTGAGGGGAATTCCTGTAGCCCAAAAATCCACAGTAGTAGATAGAGCAACCCAAGGGCCTTAAAGTTGAAATGCTAGATTTCAAACATTTCACTAGGTCCCAAGTGAAGAAGGGTTTAATAGATCAAGATTTAGAAGCCCTTAAACATCTTACAATTTCTCTTGATTTAACCCTTGTTGGAAATATAAGTAGGAAAGTAATACTAAGAGGGGGGTGAATCAGATATTACCTACTTTTATCCTTTTAATCTGATAATACTTTATGCATGACATAAACAAAACTTGATCATTGTAAGAAACTAAACATATAAAGAAACATACATGAAATCACTCATAAAACCATAATTTTGGTAACCCAGAAACCCTTGAAAGGTAAAACTAGGGTGGGGATGACACCCACAAATCTTCACTACTGCAGTAATAAGTTTTTCCTATTAAGGCTTACAAAAGTGTGATGAATTCATGATCTACCCTATGAAAGGTCTGCTCTGTCAAAAGCTAAAAGACTTATATAGTCTACCTTGTTAAAGGATTTATAAACTTACAATAAAGTAAGCACTCAATAAAGAGATTTACATAAAGTCTATTAAGACTACTCGGTTAAGAGATTTACCCTGATACATTGGTCAAAATATCTCAGTACCTGATCTTTTGGTTTGCACTTGTATGCAAATTGTAGATCTCCTCTTTACTGCATATTGTTGATCTCTTCTATCTGATCTTTCTTGATTCTGTCCTTTCACTGCTTAGCTCGGTCACTCTACTCTGTCCGAATACTTAACTATCTTGAATATATCTCTTTGATCATTCTCTCATACTCATTCGATCTTAGTATATCTTATCTCTCTGATTCACACACTTCTCTTTGTTTAGATCTTGACCTTATATAATAACAGAAATGTTTTACCATTTCAAGATCTACGGTTCAAATTTATTTCTATTGCCACCTAAGCTATACAATTTTTTGATTGGCTCAAGGTATTACATAGGGATCAATTATAATAAAATGGATGCATAATTACCTCCATAATTACCTCAATAGACAAAATACAAAACATCATTATCACCAAAAATGGTTTACCTCAATCATTGTGCCATTCCAAACTTGTATGTCATTCCTGGCTAACTCGGCAAAAGCTATTCCTAGCACTCAGCATTAACTATACTCGGCATCGGTTAATCTTCTTTGTCACTCGGTAATCATTGATATATGTAACTTGGCAATAACTATACTTGGCATATTACAAACACATAGTGACCATGACTTTACTCGGCAGTACTACTACTCGATAAGTATACAATACATATAACTCAGCCTTTACAAAATGACTCAGTCACAGTGATGACCGACCATCATGCCTAGATATATGACTAAGTGTGAAGCACTAATGGTCAGAAAAACTATAGAGATCTACAATCTCCCCCTTTGACATTAGTGGCAAAAACACTTTGTCATGACATTTGTACTTACAATTACAAAAAGATGTGTGTGCTAGCTTAATACTCCCCCTGAGGTATATATACATTCAAAAAATTTGTTACATGTCCCTGTTTAGTTCTTGTTTGTATTCATGTCATGATGATCCCCCCTTGTGTTTGACATGATGAATTTATTCATCAGTAGGTAGCTCACAAAATTTCTCAAGAAAAGGTTTATGGAGTACCATGATCATGTAGAGTGCATTTGTCCAAGTAGTTGAAGAAATGTTTAAGACTTTTGTCTGCACTTCTAAATCGGTAGCTAAACTAATGAGACTCTCGGTTGTGGAAAAATGTGGATCACTCTGGATTAATTCTTTAGCCTTTGCTAACTTTCTCTGTATAGCCTCCAAATGAGGTGTCAAAATAGTTTGTATAGAGAGTAGGCGAGAATGAGTCTTGCCATCATTAGCCATCAACTCAGCTAATTTACCTTGGGTCTGCATGATTTTTACATAATGTGTAGCACTCTTGTCTACATCCAAGGTCAGGGACTGACTTGTAGCTTTAATCTCTTGCTTGAGAGTATCAAGAAATCATTGATTCTCATCAGAGAATAGTTCAACATTACATATTTTGGCCAATAGAGACTGTCCATTCACAACTAATCCCTTGGTCTCCTTTACCAAATTGGATAGCTCAACTTGTTTCACTGCTATCTTGGTAGATATCTTCTCCAGCATTTTGGTCTCAAATCTTCATTCTGACCATTCAAATAACTTATCACTTGCATAGCTAACTTCATTATTGACTTTCTAAACAATGTGTACAATTTTTTCCAATATGGGAATGGAACTATTTAAATCTGATAAGTCATATACTTCATTAAATATATCTTTAATTTCATGAAGAACTTATTATTCCTAATGCTCTCTTCAGAGTTCTGCTTGCTTGCTTTTTCTTGTCAACAAATCCTTCATTATCTGCAATTGCTCATAAGAAAGATTATTTGTATCCCATTTAGGAATAAAAATCACTTCATCAATTGTTACCTCATCTTTCTCCTTCTGTACTCTCAGTGGGGTGCTTCCACTCAGCATCTATACAAGAGCTTCGATTACCTCTTGCTCCTTTGGCTCTTGCTCTTTAATGAATTTTCCTTTGATATTTTCTTCTCCTTTCACTTTATCCTCAACATGAGGACTAACAACTTGTCTATCTAACTAACTTCCTTGTTCTTCTTTGTTGTGTTCTTCCATAGGAGGACTTTGAATTTTGTCTTCTACTTTGTCTTCTTCCTTGGCAGATGTAGATTGAGTTAGTGGTACCGACTTGATGCGTTCCTTAGTAAGGCTTGTACCAACTAACTTGTCAATAGTAACAACTTCAAGTAGAGTAGGATCTCATCAACAAATTGTGTGCTAGTAATTGTTGGATAATCCATGATTTGTAATAGTACAGTGTTACTACCTGGCAAGGGTGTATCAGTTGCTTTATTATTCTTTAAATCATCCTTAGTTAAGAATGAATTCTTAATGGGGCTCTCCTCTGGTATGTCAATAATGTGAACCTCAGATCTATCCTGTGTTTTCACTTCCTTAGGAGTACTAGTCTCCATTTTATTTTTCTTGTCCTTTCCTTCATCCTTGGTGGGCAACAATCCAAATAGTACCTTCCAAATTTTAATGCTTTCTTGTACAACATCTTCAACCTTGTGTTGTAGAATTAGATAGGCTCTAATTTTATGATCAAACTTGCCTTTTTATTGCTCAATTATTTGTTTGATTTTTGTAGGGGTGAGAGTGGACTCAACTTGTGCTAATGTACTCTCCCTTATTTCCTTCTTTGTTTGCAGAGCATACTCCCATTTCTGTGCAACCCTGTTGCATAATTCCTTAGGAATTCTATTTTCAATTTCAATTAGCAACATCTTGAAAATGCATAACATTTCAAGAATAGCATCCTCAACTCTCTCTTTATCTCCAATGCTCATTTTTCCAAACTTTAATCTTTTCAACTCATCCATTACTACAGTGCTAGTAATCTTGAGACATAATTCATCAATAGTGAGTTGATGTGCACCCTGTTATGTAACCTTCCCTTTTATTCCTTCATCACTTTCAATTTCTTCATCATCATCTTGTGTTAAAAAAAGTTTTCTTCTCAGCTTCTTCATAGCCTTAGTCGGCACTGACTTGGGTTGTGTGGATTTTTGCTTAGCAGATGTAGGAGACATCTTAGGAGTCTCGACAACACCTTGTCTAGTTTGAGGCCTTAGTGATGGTGTCTCTGATACTTTACGTTTCAACACTCTTTTCTTTGGTGAGGACTCGACAACTACTGGTTTCTTCTCTTCTTCTTCTTCTTTTTCACTACCACTGGTTGCACTCTGTTCATCTTCTCTCAATCCTTGGGTCAACTCTATTGGTGCATCCTTCTCAGATTCTTTAACATAATTTTCTAGATTTTTCACTATCTTCTTTCTTTTCCTCTTTGTGGTGGCAGCCAATAATCCCAAAGAGATCTTGGATTTGGCTTCTTCAAATGTTCCAAAGTAAGGTTCCTTATTATCAATTTCTTTAGCTAAGAGGGCTGTGATTATAGCAATAGCTTCATCTATGTTGAGTTCATAGGGTAAAGGCATTAACCATGAAACCCTAGGTAGGACTGCCTGTGCATAAGTAAAGTCTGTGTCTACCAGAAAACATATATCCTTGTTGTATTTCTCAATCAAAGACATAGGGACTCTAGTCCTATTTCTCATCTTCTTCTTAAACTCAATGAAATAATTATCCATGATTCCTTCAAAATCATCACCAATCTAGTTTATAAAATCATTTATTTGAATAGTGATGGGTTTCTTCTTATCCCATGTTACATCTCCATGTGTAGGAAAACACTTCTTGACATAAAAGAATAGATAGATCAATAGGGAACCAAACTTACACATAGAATTCTTCACCCTCCAGATGGAGTTTAGGTTCTCAGCAAGTTGAGTCAGCTAGAGCTCGGCAAGGTCATATGTGTGTCCTTTCTTAATTATCTTCTATTCCTAGTCCATTGCCATATAGGGGACATTGTCCAACCGACTAGATTGGTAAAACTTGTGCGAGATGACTCTAATAGTGAAGTCAATTTCTAGATCAGTTATGGTGGAAATTGGCATTTTGCATTTGTTCCAAACTACCTGGGTGTTAGCTTGAATATCCTCTTTTCCTACACATTTCATCATTCTCTTTCCTTCAATTGTAGGGTAACCAGTGACTTTGTGTATCATTTCCTTTGTGATCTTCACTGGTTTGTCTTCCAGCCATAATTGCATGTCTTGTACTCCACCCAAAATGATCTTTATGCATTCCACTTTGAAATTTTGTAGGAAATTTAAGGCATGCACTAACCCTTGATCGGCATCAACCTTATGTTCCAGCTTTAGCACTCCATTGACACATAGTTTGTCATATGCTTCCCTGATCTTGTAATCACTAATTTCTCCAATTTTGCACATATAGCAAGACCTAACATCATTCATCAATAACACATTCTCCAGAATAGAAGATAGGGCTCCATTCAAATATCCTTTAATAGCACTTTCTGATATTACCTTGAATACCTTCGGTTTGCAAACTTCATTCCTTACAAGTTGCACATTGAAAAATTCCATCCCTTGTTTCTTGACTAGTGTAGATGAAGATGATGCCATTTTAAACTGTAATTTTTGAAAAGAAAATATTCGATCGGTAAAGTACCCTTTTCATCAATAACCTTGTAGATGAATTTTGCCAACGACACGCTGAGAAAATTCAGAATCACCTTTCTTAATCTGGTTTCACAAACTTTGAATTGCTCTCTAAAATCTCAAATAGCCTGGTGAAATGAAATTAATGGCAACTTTCCGCTTTATAGAATCCAAAAAATAGAATTAGGGCATAATAAATGATTCGTACAAGTTTTGGTGGTTTACAGTTGTCTCAAAAAACTCAAAATTTTAGTTGATATAACCATTGTGATACAGCTTGGCATACATAGCATTTTGGCCATAGTAGGTACTTGGCATACATTGATAGCTTGGTCAAGATACTAATGCTCAGCATCAAAAATGAAATTCTCTATTTTTCTCAAATATGTCCTAATGCATCTTTATCTATGCACATGTGGACTTTTTCTCACTTCTATGTTAGGAACTAATGAAAGATAAGAATTTGCAAGACTCGGTTCTGAACATACCTTCCAAGCTTAATTAGAAGAGGTGTGATCACCTAATCCATCAGATTGGGTGATCACAGATGTGCTAGCTTCGCTTGAGTTTTCTTCTTTCTTCCTCCATGTTTTTTCCATCTGATTCTTCAGTTTCTCATGGATACCTTCATTCTGATCATTATCATTGCTCAACAGAGTTACCATTGTCAAATAGTCTAGAGATTTCTTCTTCTTTGTACTGTGGCTCATTTTGTTGTATTGCAATCTCTCTTCTCTTGCTCAAGGATTTCTTCAATTCTCCTCTGGCTACTTCCAGTTGTTGTAATGCTAGTTGTACTTCAATCTTTTGATTCTCTATTATCTTCCCCAATTTATAAGCTTCCATTTTAAGATCTTTTTCCTCAAGTGGTTAGACTTCCTTAAGAGAAACCTTGCTGCTCTGATACCAATTGTTGGAAATATAAGTGGGAAAGTAATACTAAGAGGGGGTTGAATCAGATGTTACCTACTTTTATCCTTTTGATCTGATAATACTTTATGCATGACATAAACAAAACTTGATCATTGTAAGAAACTAAACATATAAAGTAGTATACATGAAATCACTCATAACACCATGATTTTGGTAACCTAGAAACCCTTGAAAGGTAAAACTGGGGTGGGGATGACACCCACAAATCTTCACTACTACAATAATAAGTTTTGCCTGTTAAGGCTTACAAAAATGTGATCAATTCATGATCTACCCTGTGAAAGGTCTGCTCTGTCAAAAGCTAAAATACTTATATAGTCTACCTTGTTAAAGGATTTATAAACTTACAATAAAGTAAGCACTCGGTAAATAGATTTACATAAAGTCTATTAAGACTATTCAGTTAAGAGATTTACCCTGATACACTGGTCAAAATGTCTTAGTACCTGATCTTTCAATTTTCACTTGTATGCAGAGTACAAATCTCCTCTTTATTGTATATTGTTGATCTCTTCTATCTGATCTTTCTTGATTATGTCCTTTCACTACTTAGCTCAGTCGCTGGACTCTCTCTAAATACTTAACTATTCTAAATATATCTCTCTGATCATTCTCTCATACTCATTCAATCTTAGTATCTCTTATCTCTCTAATTCACACACTTCTCTTTGTTTAGATCTTGACCTTATATAATAACAAAAATGTTTTACTGTTTCAAGATCTACGGTTTAGATTTATTTCTATTGCCGCCTAAGCTATACAATTTTTTGATTGGCTCAAGGTATTACATAGGGATCAATGATAATAAAATGGATACATAATTACCTTTGTAATTACCTCAATAGACAAAATACAAAACATCATTATCACCAAAAATGGTTTACCTTGATCATTGTGCCATTCCAAACTTGTATGTCATTCCTAGCTAACTCGGCAAAAGCTATTCCTAGCACTTGGCATTAACTGTACTTGGCATCAGTTAAACTTCTATGTTGCTCAGTAATCATTGATATATGTAACTCAGCAATAACTATACTCGGCATATTAAAAACACATAGTGACGATGACTTTACTCGATAGTACTACTGCTTGGTAAGTATACAATACATATAACTCAGCCTTTACAAAATGACTCAGTCGTAGTGATGACTGACCATCATTGCCTAGATATATGACTAAGTGTGAAGCACTAATGGTCAACAAAACTATAGACATCTACAACCCTACCTCATAAATCCATGCATAAGCCTAAGCCAACTCATCAATCTTTAGCCTCACCATAATTCCATGCCCTATTCCTTTCAGGGATACCTACCCCTTTGAATATTAATCTTCAACCCATCTTAAATGCAATGGTTTCTAATCCTTGGGGTGTTGTTGTAGGACCCCTAAACCTTGTAGCACATCATTATTTACCAAAGGGTGCTAGATATGTATTACCAAGGTTCACTGGAGATGGAAAGGTTTCAATTGAAGAATATTTGAACACCTTTAATGTGGCAAGTGGTGTCCTTGTTGTATAGCATGAGGATGTCATTGTAAGGCTATTTGTACAAACTATGTCTAAAGGTGTTATAGAGTGGTTTATCCATCTTTCAATAGCCTCAATAATAGGATGGAATGATATGAAGATAACTTTTGAAAATAGGTTTAAAAGAAATGATGATGAGCATTCTTTGTTGGCTCAATTGACTCAAATGAAAAAAGAAATGCATGAGCCAATGCGAGATTATGTAGCTAAATACAATAAAATTGTACATAAGATCTCTACAAGGAAGAGACCCATTCTGGAGAATCAATAATGTTTTTTTGTAAATTCTATACCTCCAGACCTTGGATTTCATCTCCGAAGAAGTAGACCAACAGATTTGGGTGTTGCTCAGACATGAGAAATAGAATTGGAATATGATTTGATCACTACAAAGAAGTGTAGAAAAGAAGTTCAAACTCCCCATTCACAAGCATCATCCTCATCTCACCCTATGGTCCAAAGACTTGTGAATGATATGATCACCTTAAAAAATAAACTTCCCAAAAATAATGTTCCTTATCAAGACATCCTGCAAAAGTTTCAAAACCAATCTCCTGGAACATTTGGAAGGTAGTTAACATTGTCATCTTCTCATCAGAGATTGGCTATAGAAGGATCCTCAAGTGTCAAGGCTAATATGTGTGTGTTTCACCTAAAATATGATCATGATGGTAATACTTTCCCATAAATGGTGAGGTAGTTTCAAATGAATAATCAGAGAGAAAAGGTGAAAGAGGTTCATGAAGATGACGAGAGTCCAAAATTACTTGGTGAGTCTAAATTTTTTTACCTTGAGTATGAATCAAATTCAGATAGAGGAGGTGGTATTTTGGTGACTTTGGAGGAGCCCTCATGTTTAGTCTTAATAAGAAACCAAAGAGGATACAAAACCTATCATGTAGTTTCATCTCCAGCATCTACCAATAAGGTAAGTGAATCCACGAATCAAACTTCAAGTGTTCCAAAGATCAAAATTTCAAATTCCTCGGAAGTTCCAATTTTAAAAAGGTCTGATGCTAACCCCTCTTTTGATATTATTGAATTTTTTAAATCCTCTCAAATTAAAATAACCCCTACTAAATATCTCCCATTAAATCCTAGGGAATTAGATAAACTTGTTGATTATGTTTGAGGAAATGAGTCATCAAAAACAATTGAAAAGCTATTGAATGCACAATAAAATCAACCATCTTCTTCCAACTCACTAGGTCAACCTAAAATTGTTGAGCTGAAACCTCAAAGGGAAATCCTAACTGAAACTTCTCAATCACTTTTAAAGCCACAACCCTTCTATGTGTCCTTGTTGATTTACGGTTACAAGCTCAATAATTATATTATTGACTCTAGTGCTTCAGATAACATAATACCCTCCTATGTAGCTAAAGCATTGGACTTTACCCTCACTAAAACCTTTGGATGTTGTTATTCCATGGACTCAAAATAGGTTCCTTTGTTATGTCAAATTAAGGATGCCCAAGTAGCTCTAGTAGCTCATCCCACAAAAAGGATCAAACTAACAATTTTGGTTGTCAATATTCGTGCAAGTTATGGTATGTTACTAAGTCACACTTTTTGTAAAGACCTTGGGGGGAGATTAAATTGGATTGGTCATAAGCTAGAATTTTAGTGGGTAAAGAAAAGGTCATCCTTCAACTTGAGCCAAAATCAAAATATACTATCCTTCCCTATGATGACCCAAGGTCCCATATTTTATATGAAGAATATGAATTTGGTAATTATATGATTCTTCCTGAAACTGACATAGTTAAAGAGGTGAGAGTGGAAAATAAATCCTTATGGACCATGGAGTTTGATGGGAGTTGTTCCTATATTGGCTCAAAAATAGGTGTGGTATTAATATCTCTAGAAGGAAAGAAGATTCCTTCCACTTTCAAGTTAGAGTTCAGTAACACTAACAATATTGCAGAATACAAAGCTTTGTTACTAGGGATTAAGGAAGAAAAAAAATGGGAATTAAGATGTTGAAAGCTTTGGTTGATGCATAATTAATTGTGAAACAAGTGTGAAACATCTTCACAGTTAAGAATAACAGACTCAAGCACTATCACAGTCAAGTTTGGGATGAGATAAAGAGTTTTGAAGATTTTTCTATTGAGGCAATCCCAAGGGAGTTCAAATCTATAGCTCATGCTTTGGTGAGCTTAGGTTCTCTCCTAATACCACATCCTGATTTTTATGATGATGTATATAAAATAGAATTAGTCCATCGACCCAGTTTTCTAGATAACTCATATTCTTGGTAGGTCTTCAATGATGATGAAAAAATTAATATTTTTCTACAGTGTCTGGATATGTTCTCCATAACATAATTTGAAGGATCTGAGTCTAACTATTATGAATTCTCTCCAGACAAAGAATGTGACTCACAGGTAGAGGTGATTCAATTAAAAGGTAATAGGATCCCAAAGGGACTAGTCTCTCTTGAGAAATTGTTCGATAGGAGAGATTTTTACAATGGTAACCATCAAGTGCATAAGATCTCAGATCCAGGGGCCTATGATAAAGTAAACATTAGAGAATAATTTGATCCTAAAATGGTCAATTTGGGAGTTTATTACCAGAAGGAAAAAAAAGGATTTGTTCGATTATTAAAATCTAATAAGGATGTCTTTGCTTGGTCTTATGAAGACCTAAAGGATTTTAATCAAGGTCAAGTGCAACACCATATTCCTCTCAAACCAGGAATGAGCCATTTCAAGAAAAAGTTGAGGAATTACAATCCCAAGGTAGCTGATGCTATTTTTGGAGAAGTAGACAAGATGTTGTAGGCCTATATCATCTATCCAATTCACCATTCTACCTGGGTGGTGAACATTGTACCAGTACACAAAAAGAATGGGGATATACACATATGTATGGACTTAAACAACTTGAATCAAGGAATTATGAAAGATAATTACCCTCTCCCAGTGATGGATCACATCTTATAGACTATGGTGAGATCAGAGATAATGTCTGTGTTGGATGGCTTTTCTAGTTACAACCAAATTATCATAGTAGAAGAAGACCAACATAAGACATCCTTCACAATGCCTTGGGGAACATTCACCTATAGACATATGACATTTGTATTAATTAACATTGATGCTACATTTCAATGACCAATGAATGCCACTTTTAGTCATCTAAGAAATAAAATCATAGTCATTTATCTAGATAACTTAACAGTGTTTTCAAAGAGGAGAAAGAAGCATATTAAAGACTTACAGTGTGTGTTGCAAAAGTGCCAAAAACATGGAATTTCCTTAAATCCAAAGAAGTCAGTATTTTTCATGACCAAAGGTAAACTCTAAAGTCACATTGTGTCAAAGGAAGGGATAAGACTAGATCCATAACACGTAAGGGAAATCTAGAAGCTAGCTTTACAACCCAATAGAGCCAGAGTAAAATCTTTCTTTGGTCAAGTCAATTCCCTAAGGAAATTTGTTCTAGGTTTCTCAAAAACCATGAAGCCTCTTATGAATCTAATGAGTGAAAAGAAGACTTTTAGGTGAAATAATGAAGCTACGACCTCTTTTGAAGCAGTCAAAGAAGCAATTGCTAAAGCCCCAGCCTTGGTTCATCCTGATTTCAAGAAATATTTTATCATCTATTTTAATGCTTCTGATCATTCATTTTTAGGGATTATAATGCATAAAAATGAGAAAGGGATGGAGACTCCAATATCCTTCATGATCATCCCTTTAAAAAAACATGAGTTGAACTACTCACTGGCAGAGAAACATGCCTTTTCAGAAGTGAAAGCAGTAAAATAGTTTAGGTACTACATCCTGCATTCCCATTCTAAGGTGTATGTTTTGAACATCGCTTTGAAGAGAATTCTCACACAGCATGAGGTCTTTGTTAACAATAGAGCTTCTTGGGTAGCCAAAATCCAAGAATTTGACATGGATATCATGCTAACTAAGCTAGTCTGAGGACATGGATTGTGTAAGTTGTTAGAAGAAAATGAAGGTGAGAAAGAAAATCTTCCCCTAGCATTGTTAGTCGGCCTAATTGATTCTTGGTTTTTTGATGTAGCACATTACTTGACCTACGGGGATTGCCCAAAACATATGAGCACAAAAGAGAAGTGGAATCTAAAACTTAAGGCTACCAAGTACATGATTTTCAATGACATTCTCTACAAAAAGGACCTAGATAGTATGTTCCTCAAATGCGTGGACAAGGAATAGCAAGAGAAGTTTCTAAAGGCTTTTCATAATAAAGTGTGGGCATTTTTATTCAATGGTGACTGCTTTCAAAATCTTGAGAAATTTCTACTACTGGTTGGGCATGTTCAAAGACGTGTACCAGTAGGTTACTAGATGTGAAAAATGCAAATTGTTTACTATGAAACCATAATTATCGCCTCTCCCTCTAATACCGGTGATTATTGAAGATTTGTTCCATCAGTGGTCCCTATTAGCAGTATTCTAAAATTTTCCAGCTTCATGCTAAAACTTTTGAAAAATCTGGTTCTTAGACCTAATTGTGAGGTTTTGTGGCTAAAACCCTAAGTTTGATGGAAACCCTAGCTAGTCTTAGCATTTTTATGTTTAAACATTACTTTGTTGGCTCACTAACTTTCCAAATATGCATGTGCAATATTCACCCCTTTTAAAGTGACCAATTTATATGTTATACCACTAGGTTGTCGAACGGGGTACCTTTTTAATAATTCTTTCAAAGCCTAAGTTTCCCATAAATTTTTCCAAGTGACTAACCTTTTGAAATGAGTGGTTGTCATTAAACTTTAAGGCTCCTTGTTTTTAGAATTTATGACATATAATTTGGTGACAAGAGCACATCTATCTAGGTAGGTACATCTTTGGTATTATGCTGGTGATTAAACAAAGAAATACATAGACGGCTATCGTTATACCCTTGGGTCAAGTTTATCTCTTTTCAAGCATCGCAGTATAGCGACAAGCGTTCGATCAACATCAATTATGACAGTGGTAGGTTATGGCTGGGCAGTCTCCATAGCATTTCTCTTGGGTTGACACCTATCTTAGGTGACGTAGTAGCTGTGGGGTCAGACTTTTTCAAAGGATAAAACATGAACAGATCTTGCGGTTGTCGTTATACTATTGATAAAAGTTGTGAAGTATTTAAGCTTTGTTGTATAGCGACGACCGTTCAATGCTCTATGATGAATGAGATAGAAAATGGGCCCTAAATTTCCATGTCACCTTGACATGTTTTCTTTTGATTGGTTGAAATGGTTGTGATGTGGCAGTTGACAGGGTGTTTGATACTAAAGAAGAAAGGAGAAGGGCCCACCCACCTATTTTTTTAAATGTGGTAGTTTCTGACTTGATGAAGAATTAAGTGAAGTATTATTACAGGGTCATCTTTCTTAGATGATTAAGGCTTCAATAGATCGCATGGTTGTCAGTATACCACTGGGATAAAGTGTATGATTTTTAAGGCCTACGGTATAGCAACAGCCATAGATCTTGTTTAAAGGATGAGGACTAAAGGTGGGTACTCTGTCACTAGTTCATGCTGACCCATCCATTTTTGATTGGCTAAAAGTAGGAGATGACCTGTCAGTTGTCAGTATACTTGACACCAAGGAAAAAGTTAGGATTTCTGCTTGTTGGTTTGTCTGATGTGGCATTTTTTGATTTGATGAAAGGTTCAAAGAGAAATGTGGGGTCATCACTTTGGGAATTGGTAAAGCGTGATAAGTTGGGAAAGGATCCTATGGTTGTTGTTACACTACTGAGGAAAGATGCTTGGATCTTATGCCCGCACTTTAGCAAAATAGTTATAGCTCTCCGCCCAGATCAAAATTAAGTTAAGTTATTTCTTTTCCCACATGATTAAATTAAGCTGTTCTCATTGGTTGGGAACTAGTTTGGGGAAAATAAAAGGAGGGTTGCGAGGCTATTTTTGTTGACTGTCCAATGCACCAAAAAGAAAATAGGATCGACAGTTCTAATTCAATTTTTTTCTCTATGACATTTCTCGTGTCCTGTGAATGTTGAGACTACCAATTTTTAGTAATGGAAAACTTGATGAGCTACGTGTAGATGAATTGCGAACGGTTGGCAAGACATTATATATCCAAATTTAATCATTGTATTCTTTACCTCTCTCATAAGCATTTTGGCAAACTGGATTGTTTTCTGGAGAGATATCAAGTAGAGTTTTACAGACACCTAGTAGGTCATAATCTCTGAATTCAAGAAGTATTTGAGTCTATGAAGAAATTGTTTTGCTAGCTAATAAAATTTATGGTTTTTCTCTAGTATTTACACATTGTTCTAAAAAGCCCTAGTTAAAATGCCACCAAAGAGGGAGTTGTCTAGGAAAACAAAGTACAAGAATAGGGGCATTTTTGAGGACTTAATGCAATTGCTCCCACATTTAGATAATGGGCCAGCTAGATTGAAGGAATTGGTCCCAAGGAACCCTAGAGATTATGTGAATAGTGGGCTCCATGACAGAGGAAACTGGATGAGAGATGCTAGGGTGGGAAAGGATTATAATGGTCTTATTTTATTCAAATCAGCATACTCACAGAGGAATTCTTGTGCCCCCCTTAGCAACATTTGGCAATTTGATATGACGAAATTGGTTGTCCCTGGAGTATTTATGGATACGGAATTATTGATCCAAATTGCCAAGTGTTATGATCCTATGACAAAATGTGTGAAGGATGTGAATGGAAATAATTTAATTAGTATCATAGAAGATGAAATCAAGGAGGTCTTCTCATTGAATGACCCTTCTGTTGGGTTAGAAAAAATAGATTTTAATGAATTCGTTGAGGTGTATGAAGCTCAGAAGGATTATTTTAGGATAGGGCCTCTGAGGGATTTTCTATACCAAATTGGATCAATGTGTGTCATCAGTCCAAGTAAACCAGAGCCCTTTAGGTTGGATCTATTCAATAAATGAGAACATGGTTTTTATAAGTCTCTAACTTTAATCATGGGGCATGATGAGGCCACTCATATGCCTGTTCCATATATGTTCATGATGGTGCAATCTCTACATCCCTAATTGGCACTAATCTTTGACTTTGCCTCTCACTTGGTTGACCTAATCCATGAGGGATTCATGGGAATAAATAACATGAAGGTTAGTAGACCTTTTGGATGGTATTCTATGTTGATGCATATGTTCTTGTACAAAGGTGAGCAGTTTTTCAGCTCAACAGTCAACATTGTTAAGCAGAGGAATGTAGAAACCCTTCCAGTTTAGTTGTGGACCACAACTTTGTCATGGGATAGAGCTGATGCCAGTTTTATTGCTTTTGATACGGATTTTGCCTCAAGGCTTAGGACATTGTTGTTTTTTGACAATCCTAAAATTCCAAGGGAGTTGTCAAGATTGATTAGACCAAAGGAGTATTGTTAGGATATTACCATAGTTCATAATTTTTCTGATATCATATTGTATCATGTTTCCATATTTTTTAGAATATATGGCTGCAAGAAGGCACCATACATTTTTCCCAACCAATTCCCATTGAAGATAGGAAATGCAAAAATATTAAGGTAGATTGGTGAACTACAGGAAATTGCCCTTACTGGTAAAGGATGAAGGAATTTCTTCCCTGATATTACAATTTCCCGTCAATATGTTATCACTAAGGGAGGATGGGTATATTTAAACTAGGTCTTGCAACCCTACAGAATGCCTATAGCTATAGTAAGATGTGTAGATAGTGATGGTTTCTTATCAGGAATGTTTAGGGACAAGATAAGGTGTGCTCTTATGGAGCACCAGTTCAATTTTCTTGAGGATATAATAAGGAATGAGTTTGACCTCCAAACTCAAGAAATTAAGAAGGAGAAGTGGGTGATCTACAAGAAGACTATAGATTTCATTAGAAATTTTGATAGAACATATGATCCATTGAAGGGTTATGAGCCATGGGCAAGAAAGGTAGAGGCTCTTATGGAGCATTTTGTAGGCATCATGCATACAGTGAATGAGAAAAGGGTTCTTGTGAGCAAGACAAACCTTGACAGAGCTAGGCAAACTTTGAGCCAGCCAGGATATACAAAATTAACACCAAGGGGAGTTTATACTATGCAAAAGAGAAGTGGGTACACTGTTCTTCTACCAACATAGCAGAGAGGTGAGGATATTCCTTCTACTTCAAGAGGAAAGAGGCCTACGAATGATCCAACAATGCAAGGAACCTCTCCAAAGAGGTAGAGATAAGAGGGATCAGGATCAGAACAAAATGTCTATTCTCCTTCTCAATCCCCCTTACACTTAGATGAACATGGGTTAGCTGAGCAATTAGTACAGATGAGGAATGCGGGGAACATTTTTTTTTCCAATAATGAATTATAGGAAGGAATGCCAGAGGCACCAAATGAGGTTGCAATGGATCTTACTATTGCTAAATTTGAGGCTAAATAGATTGACCCTATTTTGAAACAAGCTAGTCATTCTTTTGTTGCTAATGATAAATTTGTAAAGACTAGGGCATTCTTTCAATTTTTATGGAGAATGAAAATAAATCAATTTAAAAAGATTTGTGAAAAGAAGAAAGAAGAGTTCCCCGATAGGGACATAACAAAAATAGAAACTGAAACCAAGGTAGAGATGGTAAAGCAGTTTGAGAAGATTAGTCCTGAGGAGGGAAGGGCTATGGTCCATACTACAGGGGTGTTGATTTTACCAGAATGGGATATTGCTGATGTAATGATTTTTTAACAGGTCAGGAAAAGCAAGATAAAGACTCTTAATACTGTAGAACAAGCACAACAAGCTACTAGGGGTATTGCTTTCTCAAATGATCATGCAGCCTTGGTTATGTGGTCCCTTAAGAGGGAAGAGAACAAAGGAAAAAGAGAGGCTCTCTCTACAGAATATGCAGGAAACTTTCTAGTGCAACAAGTAGGTGAGACTTTAGGTGTTGAGGCTTCAAACCTTATTTTGGAGACTGCCAAGTTTAATGTCAAGGTCGCAGAATAGGATGCAGAGGAAAAGGAAGAGTTGAGGCTTAAATTTGAAACTATCCTCAAGTCTTCTAATGAGCTTAAGATAGAGCTAATCCAAAAGGAAAAGTTAATTAATGAATTATCAGGACCACAAGATCACAGGTCACCATAATTAATGATAGCTGATAGACCTGCAATGGCTTCTTCATCCAGCCCTATCATTGAATTTCCACCATCACCTTATCCAGAGACACACCTAGATGCAAGAATCAGTTGGGAGAAGCAACAGTTACTTGAGGAAACTAATCATTTTAAAAGAAAAAGGAAATAATTGGACAGGCTGAGGGAGGAGTATTTGAAAGATAAGAGCTTATTGAAGTAGAAATATGAAGAAAAAGTAATAGAGGCTGTGATGCAGTTTGCTACAAATTTGAATCCCACAGTCTTGTTTGACCATGCTAGGAGGTTAAGGATACTTCTTACATCATTGGATAAGTATAAGAGTGAATTTGAACCAATTTTTAAAAAATGGATTGAGAGATCTCCAAATGTGAGATTGTTCAGATTGTTGTCTAAATCCCAAAATGATCCTGACCCATTGATCAGGCCACTACATCAAAATGTGAAAAAGCTTGTAGAGCATGACATACTTTTGGGTGATTTTGAGAGAAAATCAAATTTGATGAAGAAAGAATTGACACTCCCCTGTTTTGACTTGATCCCAGGGGTTTTTAAGAAAAATGGTGAACTTAAGGAGCTGATTAAATGGTGAGCACAAATAGATGATGACTTCTCTGCTAGAATGACTAGCATTTTGAATTCAGAGAATACTTTATTCTTTATACATACTATTGAGACTTTGATTTTTGCCAAGTCTAAGTTTGATTTCATTCAGTGAGAGATCAGTCAATTAGAGGATAGGTGGGAACAGTTATTTGGCAAAAATGCAGAATTTGCAAATTTTGAGTTCCCAAGTGAAGAGGTGTACAACAGGTGGAGGTATCAATACATACCTCATATAGAAAAAGTAAATACTTTTCCAACCTCTTGAGACAAGTGAAGATAGTAACTTTTTGAGTCATGAAGGTTGTTGAGATGCAGAAAGGTATTTATTACAGGATTGATAGTGGAGATATTGCAATCAGCTTTGTTGGAAGAAGCTGAGGATAGAATTGAAGACATAAATCAAGGGGACTCATCTACAAATATCTCACCATTTTTTATCTGTATGTTTATTGTAAATCCAATAGGGTTGTTGTAAAGTTTTTAGGGTTAGGAATTTTGTAAACCCTAGAATGATCGGTAGCTTATTGCATTTCCTTGTATATAAAGGATTTTCCATGATCATTCTAGGCATTGAGAGTTTAAGTGTTGATAAGATAGAAATTTTGAAACCCTAGCCCTCAGTCGAGGATTGTAGAATTTTGTATTATTTTTCATCAAGCAATAGAGAAGAAGTACAGGTTGCTGCGGCTATTTTGCAAGCTTACTATTCAGAATATGATGTATACAAATGATCAAGGTTATACTTAATACAAATCTCAAATCTTTGTCTCTCCTTTGAGTTTATTCTGTGAATCTTTAAATCTTTCTTAGATTTATTTGCATGTATTTGGCTTTGAGTTCTGATCTAGGATTGGATTAAATATTTCTCAGGGTGGGATACATGTTTACTAAATTTATTTGAGGATTTTCTATAAGTAGGAAAGGGTTGGGGTGTTTGTATTTATGTTTAAAGACAAGTTACTCTCAAAACATCTTTTGATTCATTTTGTCTTCTAATATTTTTCCCAATGGATAAGGCACTGGCTTGTATTTTCCTATGTTTTCTTTGTGGGGAATGATCAAAATCATTATAATCCTAAACATATAATCAATACCAGTCTTTTAAAGTTTTATTTACTTTATATAAGTTGTTTTACCCAGTGATGGAGAGTCAATGAATAATAGGTTGTTATTTAGCACTTTCTCACTGTCATCCGTTGTAAGATCTAGTATTAAGTAAAGAATAGAGTTGAATATATTAGATCAAGTGTACCCACCTTAGTTTTGCAAAGCCAGAAGTGAAGAGGGCAGTCTTGTCCCTATAGTTGGTCCAGTTGCTTATAGATTTCCCACATTTGAATTAACCCCTCCTTAACATCAGTCATAAGCATATTTTTATCTCATGGAGTGTAAAATCTTGTGAAGAACCAACAAGATGGTGACTCTGATGGGGAAGTTGTAAAAATTTGTGTAAAATAATGCAGGTACAAGTTGAGCTAGACTCTTGGCTTGCTTATTTTCTAAAGCCAGTTAGTTACCTTTGAACACAAAGTTGATTCCTTTTCAAATTTTTTCCTACCCTTCCTATTTATTTAAAATCATAGAAAATCCCATTTAGCTTGGGTGGTGACTCTAAAGCATCTCTCTACTAGTGCTAAATAAAATATTACTATATCACAATGAGTTTCAAAAATACAAGGTCCTGGAGGAAGGAACACTCAGAGGAAAGTTTGCAGGGTGAGCTTCCAGCTACATCTAGATGAGATCAAGTTAGAAGAGAAAAGAGTACCAATGAAATGTCTTTTACCTGGAAGAAAAAGGGAAACTCAACACAAGAAATCCTTTCTCCTCGTAGTCAGGAGGGAAATGCCTTAGAATATGAGGAGGCGGTTCATCTAGGTCTAACTCAATATGAGGATTATTATTCCCCTAAAGAAAGAGAGGGTGAAAGGTTTCCCCATAATAGGAAAATAATCCCTAGTAGATAGTATGGAGGGGAGAGGACATCTAGAAGTAAAAGTAGAAGTGGACAAGATTTTGTCCCCCCTTTCACCCTTGGTTTATCATTTCCCCAAGGCCTCCATGAGTCTCAAGATCAACAGGAAGAGCCTCAAGCACATCAGGTTGAATCTGATGAATGGTGCTCCCCTTAATACCACAAACACATAATAGAAATAGAGAAACAACAACAATATGTAAGAACAAAAAATTGGCTTCTTATTATCTCCACAAATGTCGAATTACAAACTTTTAGAATTATAATATGCAAAGCCACATGGGCATTCCCTTACAATATTTTGTAGGACAAAGCTTCGAATCAATACCCTGATCTCTACCTAGAACGGCCCTGGACAACACTATGAGCCTTCTTTATATAGGCATTTTCCACCGCCCAAGAAGGTTCCATAAATTTAGTCCTCAGGGCCGACCAAACATAGAATTATTTTATTTTTCAATTTATTACATCAAAGTTGGCTCAAAATAACTTTTGAAACCTAAATAGAAATTTTGAAGGAAAATTATTTTCTGCCATTTCAGGTGACCGAACTTCCAGAGATCATAAGTCATCACCAGTTGACCTGATTGACTATTATAACCCCATTTTAGAAAGGCCATGAAGCACTCTACAAGCTTGACTAGCACAAGTGCTTGTCACCCAAATTTTTGACCTCATTCAAGGCCTCTAAAGCCTTCAAAATTGAGCTCAAAGTTTCTATACCCTACTGCCAATACCGAAAATCTTCAATAGCTTCAAAACTAGACCTGATCTAGCCATGAAACTTTACTGGCAAGCTGATATGATTGAGATGAACCTCCTCATGTAAAATCAAAATATTCTAAGATCGTATGACCAACTTACTAAAAATAGCAAGTTTCCATAAATAGAAGTTTTGCACAAGATAGCCCTTATTGAATACAAAAAAAGATATATTTTTGGGTGATGCAAGATTGCTCTTACACCCAGGATGCTCGTACATCAGAATCTGAAACAACTTTACCTAATTCTGAGGAGATTTTTGAAGAAGTATATGAATTAGAAAGGAGAATTCATGAACAAGCAACTATTAGGTAGAAGAGAGAAAAAGAAATAGAAGAAAAAATTAGGCATGCCATGATAAGGGCTAATCAATTAAAAAGACAACTGCTAAATTTAGGAGCCATAAATTATGTTCCCATTCCTAAACAAACAAGTGAACAGCCCATTGTCCAATAGGTGTTTGAAACAAGGAATCCAAGGGATAAGGGAAAGAAAAAAGCAGTAGGCATTTCAATTAATGAGCCTGTAGGCCCTAAATTCCCCATAGATTCAGCTTTAAGGTTGGAAGAAGACCTTGAAAAAGCCAAGAGGGAACATGAATTGCTAGCCAAAGAATTGGAAAAGACAGAGTTGGAAGCTTCAGCACTAGAAATGAAAAAGAAGATAGACTTTCATAGATGGTCTGTAGGACCCGCTAACTTTGCTAATTCTACTATGACACAAGGAGAAAATGTTGCAAATATAGAAAATCAGACAACTGGTGTTCCCCCACCAAAAGGGCTCAGGATTTCTACCATCACAAACACTAATGCATCTACCTCCCAGGGTGCTGGTATTTTCAATATAGGGGTTATACATGAAAGATGTAAACAGTTGGTTTTCATAGGCATCCCTGGATATCCTAACCCCATCCCTAAAGAAATCAAGAAGAAGCTTCCCAAATTCACTGGAAGTACTGTTGTCACTCGTGAGGAGCACCTAAAAAAATTTATTGATGTAATTGATGATTATAACATTGTGTCTGATGATGTTATCATGAAATTATTTGTACAATCCCTAACAAAAGATTCAAGGGATTGGTTTAGGGCTTTGCCACATGGTAGCATAGGTTCATGGGATCATCTTAGGCATTGTTTCAAGGAATAGTATGGTGATAAAATGCATGAGGGTTTTATGTTAAATGAATTTAATAACATTAAGAAGAATTTCAATGAGGATGTTGTTGATTTTAATGTCAGATTCCAAAAGGCCATGCATAAGCTCTTGCATGTCATCAGATTGGATGATAGAGTATGTCTTGTTACCTATTTAAATGCCTTTGATTCTAATATGGGCTACCTTTTGAGAGATAAGAACCCAAGGAGTCTTGTTAAAGCTTATGAACTAGCTGTAAACATAGAGAGTAACCACATAATTTTTGGAAAGTTGGGAAGAAGGGAAGATAACAAATCACAATTGTTGAATAAAAAGGATCCAGGAAAGCCTATGAGTGTAAAACCTAAGGATGATGATAGCTTAAGAAAATATTAAAGGCAATAAAGGACTTAAAGCCTGGTGAGAGCAGAAATAATAAATTTGTAGGAGGTTATAAGCCTACCTTTAATAATTTCAACAAGTTGCCAAGAATGCAGAACTATCCTTATAATACTTAATGGAAAGATGGGAAGCCTATTCTTCCTTAGAGAAAAGACAAACCAAATGATAGGACCCCTGATCCATTGCAAAGGAACTCAATGAATGTGGTGGAGGATGTCCCATGGTGTATTGTTTGTTAGTCACCACATGATCCCAATTATTCTGTCATATCCCAAAGTGTCTCTTCATAAGAGGAGCAAGAGTGTAATGACGAATAGCCTTATGATGACCAAGGATGTGGAAGATTTCCTCCCATGTTTGGGATGAAGTTGACACTGCTGAAGAGGATGAAAATTAGGATATTTTGAATTCTTAGACCAAAACTAAATCATACCATCAACAAGTCTTTTCAAATGAGGATAGTGAGCTTGATAATGTCCAATGCAATGTTTTGAAGGGTAAAGGGACAGTTGTTTTGAGAAGGCCGTCTAATGAGGAAATTTCCTTGATAATAGTAGATATGGTTACTCAAGCCAAAACAAATTATAACTTGAGAAATAGAGTAGTTGGTAATCCAAATTAGAAGCCTACTAGTATTTTCATCAAAAAGACAGAGAAAGATGTAAAGACATCACAAAATAAATTAAAGGATGTTGATGTTGTTGATAAGGTCAAAATAAAGAAAAATGTTAAGCCTAACATTGTCTATAAGGTAAAATCCAAACCCACAGTTGAAGTTGTTTTAGCTTTACAGAAGGAGGATAGAGTCCATATTAAAGAACCTATAAATTTGTCCATTCAAAATATTGACAAAGAAGCTACAAGCTTGAAGCGAGATGTTTCTTATTCAAAATATATTCCAATTGATATGAGAAAATTGTTTTCACAGATTACTGTCAAAGTTCCATTGCTAGAAATGATGAGAATAGAAGAGCACAAGGAAAAGGCCCTAAATTGGGTAAATGGTGTGGTATCCATAGATTCCCAAAAAATAGAAAGGGTTGAGAAACAAGTAGCAGCTATCAATAATGAAAATGAAAATTGTAATGAGGAAATTGTTTCTGAAATTCCCCAAATTTATTTGGATACAAATGTTGTTAGTACTACAGCAGGAATAGTTGATCCTTTCTTTTTGACTCTGCAAATAAATAGAAAGTTGCTAAAAAATTGTATGATTGATTCAGGAGCATCAAACACTATTATGCCTACTGAGGTTGTGAAATTGTTAGGGTTAAAGGTGGACACACCTCATGGTAGATGTCAAGCAATGGATTCAAGGGAAGTACCAATTGTGGGTACTATTAAGGCCCTACCTTACAGATTGGCTGCATACCCTAGCAAACAATTGACCATGAGTGTCTTGGTAGTGGATATTCCTCCCCAATATGGGATGTTACTATGAAGAAAGTCAAGTGCTTCTATGGGAGGTAGCATACAGTGTGATTTATCATTTGCCACTTTCAACTTTGAAGGACAAAATATTAAAATTTCTAGGGAACTTAGAACTCCACATATGATTGACGAGGAAGAAGACACCATTAATTATTTTCTTGACACTGACAGTAATGCTTTCAAAGTCCAAGATAAGGAGGTGAAGGATGATGTTGAAAATATACTTAAGTCAAAAGGCCAGGCGGGATGGATTGACCTTGACAATTTGTGGACCATGCATTTTGATGGTGCCAACAACAAGGAAGGGTCTGGAGCTAGAATACTACTCATATCTCCAAATGTTAAAACTTTCAAATTCTCCTTTAATTTGTTATTCTCATGCACAAATAATGTTGCAGAATATGAAGCTCTATTGATAGGTCTAAGGTTGGCATCAAGGCATGGTATAAAGTGTTTAAAGGTAGTGGGTGATTTTGAGTTAGTTATCTCCCAAGTTAGATCAAAGTATGCTTCAAAAACTTAGAAGTTAAAGTAGTATAGAAATGTAGTATGGGATGAATTGAATGCTTCAGTGCTTTTAAAATTTGTTGGATGGAAAGAAGTCAAAACAGAATGGTAGACTTGTTGGCTAATGTGGCTCTTAGACCTAAAGATGTTACATTTGTGAATATCTCCAATATAGAGGTACAAGCTAGGCCTTCCATCCCTGATAATGTAGAAAACTGGCAAGTTTTCTCTGATGACCAAGACATATTAATATTTCTCCAATGTGAATCTCATTTTGGTGATAGAGAAATGGATTTAAGTACTTATGTTGATACAGTGGATGGTAAAGATGTAATTTTTTAGGAAAGAAGTTCTGCAATTGAAATCAAATAGGGTTCCCAAAGGATTGGTTGCTCTTGAAAGGGTGTTTGATAATAAAGACAAAGATTTCACTACCAGTACTAATAAAACATATGAGGTTGAAGAAATAAATTTGGGCACAAAATTTGTACCCAAGAAGGTTTACATAGGTAAATGTTTGTCCCCTAGAACTAGAAAAAACTTGATTGATCTTCTAAGAAAGTTCACACATGTTTTTGCTTGGTCCTATGAAGATCTCAAGGCTTATAGAGAGGACCTCTTTCAACATGAGATTCCACTAAAAGAAGGTACAAAACCTTTTAGACAAAAATTGAGACCTGTTAACCCTACCTTGGCACCTAAAATGCAAGGAGAACTTAAGAAAATAATGGATGCTAGAATAATCAAGCCTATTAGACACTCCACTTGGGTTTCAAATTTGGTGCCTGTCAAAAACAAGAACGATGACATCAGGCTTTGTGTTGATTTTAGAAACCTTAACATAAATTCCCTAAAAGATAATTATGGATTACCAAATATGGAGAACATGTTGTAGAAGGTCACTGGGTCAGCATTGATGTCCATGATGGATGGATTTTATGGTTATAATCAGGTTATAGCTAAAGACACTGATGTAACTAGTTACTATTTTTCACTCTTCTGAAGTGATGCCTGGTTAGAAGCCAACCCGGTAAAAGGTTACAAAACACACTGTTAGGTGTGACCTTGTTAGAGGATTTAATCACCCTGCTAGGAGTGGCCTTGTAAGATGTCTTTAAACAATTCAATAGAATTGTCACCTTGTTAGAGGATTTAAAAAATGGTTGTTAAACCAACTCGGTTAAGAGATTTTGATATCACTGCTACAATTGTAAGAGAGTAACAATGAAATGACCTGCAACTGAATTGTTGATTATAGATCTCTATTCTACTTCACTAGATCCTTACTGATCAAATAAATCTTTGCTGCTCCTCAAAGATATCTAACCATCCTTCAAAATTTGCACATACCTATCTTCAAAATGATTTCTGCATGCTATATATCTTTTTCACCACTTGACCTTCTATATATATATACCATTCTAATTAACATTTAGATTGTCAAGTCAGCACTAATAATTATTACAATAGTTGGCTAGGATAAACAAACTGTAATAACAAAATCCTTTGAAGGGCCGACCTTGCTCGGTAAACATTAATCCTAAAAAGATTTCCTTCAGTGACCGAGTGAACTCGGTAACCACAGTGAATTTTGCAACATCCTTTAGAGACCGAGTGAGCTTGGTAACCACTAATTTTCCTTCGATAATCGAGGAGGCTCAGTTAACACTATTTTCTATCATGTTTCCTTTCGACACCTGAGAGATCTCGGTAGACACCAAAAACCACCTAGCTAACCGACTGAGCTCGGTAGACACTAAGAACCACCTAGCTGACTGACTAAGCTTGGTAGACACTGAGAATGATAATTGATATGACATTTGTGTGACATCAAAGACAACACATAGCTAATCCAACAATGTCCTTCAGATAATTGTATCCAACAATCTCCCTCTTTGGCATTGATGGCAACACAACATGTTATAGCACAATGAAATTTCACAGAGAAACCTAGAGTAAGAAATATATCCTTAGCTTCATTTTGATTCCCATCATCTTCAAACTTCTTTCTGACTAAGAACTCTCCCTCTTAACTTCTCAAATTATTCTCCTTATAAATTTCTTGAAATGACAGCAAACTCTCCCTCTTTGACAACACATGCCAAAGACAACTTACACAGTTTCGATAAATATCAATGTACCTTATGTACTGATTCATATGCAATGATTCCCTGACTATGCTGCATCAACTGATTGATCTTCCACATGTTCTAGTTGATGCATCACTAAAACTTTATTCAGTGAACCTTAGATAGGGGAGTGACCCCTAACTTGCCTTTTAGATACAAGAATGCATCCTTAGGTAGTGGCTTGGTGAAGATATCTGCAATTTGTTCTTTTGTATGAATATATTCCAATCTGATTTCCTTGTCCTGCACCAATTCTCTGACAAAGTGATATTTTATAGCAATGTGCTTGGTTTTGGAATGCATTACTGGATTCTTTGAAATATTTATTGCACTTGTATTGTCACAAAACATAACAACTGGTTCTTTGATCTCAACCTTCATGCCTTCCAAAAATTGTTTAAACCATACAATATTAGAGCAGCTTACTATTGCAGCAACATATTCTACTTCTACTGTGGATTGGGATGTGCAGTTTTGCTTTTTACTAGTCCAAGATACTAACCTCTTGCAAAGAAAGAATGCTCCACCACTTGTACTCTTTCTATCATCAATGTTTCCTGCCCAATCAGCATCAGTAAACACTTTAAATCCAGAATGCCTCCAAATTTATACCACAAGCCATAATCTTTAGTTCCCCTTAAATACCTCAAGATTTTTTTGATTGCCATCATGTGATTTTCTCTGGGTTTAGCTGAGAATCTTGCCACTATACCAACTGCTAAGGCAATATCAGGCTTTGTGTGCACTACATACTGTAATTTTCCAATCATTGATTTGTATAAGGTCTGATCTACTTCTTTTGAATCATCATCTTTGGTAAGCTTCAATCTAGTACACATGGGTGTACCAACTGGTTTTGAATCTTCCATACCAAATTTCTTAAGTATTTCCCTTATATATTTAGACTGAGTAATGTAGATACCATTTTTGTTTTGCTGAATCTGAAGTCCAACAAAAATTTTTATTTGACCAAACATAGACATTTCAAAGTCTTTGTTCATATGCTTTGAAAATTCTTTGCACTGATCATCATTTCCTATAAACACAGTATCACCCAGAAATATTTTTGCCAAAACAATTTTGTTATCTGATCCTTCTTTGATGTATAAATTATTGTTGTCATTAGCTCTTTTGAAATCAATCTGAGTAAGATAGTTATGTAATCTTTCATACCATGCTCTAGGAGCTTGTTTCAGACCATACAGTGCTTTGTGTAATTTGCAAATCATATCCCTTTTGTCTGGATCAATAAAACCTTCAGGTTGCTCAATGTAGACTTCTTCCTCAAGAATACCATTGAGAAATGTAGATTTTATATCCATTTGATATACCTTAAATCCTTTATGTGCTGCATATGCAAGTAAAGTCCTCACACCTTCTAATCTTGCAACAGGAGAAAAAGTCTCTCCATAATCTATTTCTTCTTCTTGAGAATATCCTTTACATACCAATCTTGCTTTTTTTCTTGATACTTGACCATCTTCATTCAACTTATTTCTGAATACCCATTTTGTCCCAATTACATTTTTATCTTTAGGCCTAGGTACAAGAGTCCATGTCTTATTTTTCTCTATTTGTTCTATTTCTTCATTCATAGCCTCAATCCAACTTTCATTTTCCAATGCATCTTTGACATTTTTAGGTTCAAAATCAACAAATAAACATGTACCTATTAGTTTACTTCTTGTCATAGTACCATCTGATTTGTTTCCAATAATCTGATCTACTGTATGATGCTTTCTGACATACTTGGCCAATACAAGTTCCTTGCTTCCTAAATGAGTTACATTGTCATCTTCTTCATCTTCAGGTTTAGGTTGCTTGGGCTTGGTAGATACTTTCTCGGTAGCTTCAAACTGAGACTCGGTACTTTGTGACTCCGTCTGAACTTCTTCTTGTGACTCGGTTATTGTACTAGGCTTGGTAGATGTAGTTTCCTTATTGACAGATGTGTCTGGCAATGTATCAGGTTCAATGTAAACAAATCTTTTGTAATCCTCTGGTTCCTTTTTTCTTTCTTCTTCAGTCTTTTCTGCAAACTCATCAATTCTCACATGTGCACTTTCTATGATTTTGTGAGTAGACAAATTTACAAATCTATATACCTTACTTTTGCAAGAATATCCCAAAAATATTCCTTCATCACTTTTTATATCAAATTTTCCTTTTCTAGATTCTTTTCAGATGTAACATTTACTACCAAATACTTTTAGGTAACTTACATTTGGTTTGTAGCCATACCAGAGCTCATAAGGAGTCTTGAATGTGTCTTTTCTCAGCTGTACTTGGTTCAAGGTATGAACTGCAGTGCTGATAGCTTCCTTCCAATATTTCATAGCAATGTTCTTTTCAATCATTAGAGTCCTTGCACAGTCCATGATAGATCTGTTCCTTCTTTCAGCTATTCCATTCTGCTCAGGAGTTCTCGGGGCTAATACCTGTCTTTTGATTCCTCTTTCAATGCAGAAATTATTGAATTCATGGGAGATGAATTCACCACCTCTGTCTGATCTCAAGCATTTTATTCTTTTTCCTGTTTCCTTTTCTACTCTTGCTAAATACCATTTGAACTTCTCAAATGCTTCTGACTTTTCTCTTAAATACATAATAGTCATCATTCTAGAGTAATCATCAACAAAGAGAATAAAGAATTTTTCTCCAATATAGCTCTAAATTCCAATAGGTCCACATAAATCAGTATGCACAATTTCCAAAATATCTTCAGACTAATAGTTTTTATTTTTAAAACTAGACTTTCCCATTTTACCAATTTGATAATTCTTGCATAGACCAACATCAGGTTTCTTCAAAGTAGGAATACCTCTTACTTTCTTGAATTTTCTTATTTTCATCATTTTATCAAAATTTACATGACATAACCTTTTGTGCCATAACCAACTTTCTTCAATTTGAGCAATAAAACATGAGTATTCACCAAGATCAAGATAAAATAGGTTACCTTTGGTTTGTTTGCATGATCCTATAAATTTTCCTTTGTCATCCAGTAGTCTTTCTTTTCCATTCATGAATTCAACTTTGAATCCAATGTTAATTAGTTGTGCTACACTTAGAAGATTATTCTTTAGTCCTTCAACCCAATATGCATTATCACATATAAGTTCTTTGGTTAATGAAATTCATCCATTTCCTTTTATACAACAAGGTTCATTGTTTCCAAACCTTACATTACCACCATCAAAGTTTTCAAAGTGTTCAAACTTAGTCCTATCACCAGTCATATGATATGAACATCCACTGTCTATAATCCATGTATCATTCTTGCTTATATGAGAGATAAGTGCCATCTCATCTTCATCATTATCAGATTCATCTTTTACAGCAATGAAAACAATTTCTTCTTGACTATCATCTGAATCTTTAGCTAAAAAACATGTTTTCTTACCTTTAGCCTTGAATGATTTGAAATTCTTCTTGCCATTGTACTTGTAACCTTTCTTCTCATCTTTGCTTTTCTTGTTTGGGCACCTAGCTGCAATATGACCAATTTCTTCACATGAAAAATAGATTAAGGGAGTTTTACCTTTGTATTTTCCTCTGCCTCTTGAATATTTCTTTGCAAGTAATGCTTCAATAACTTCAAGATCACTATCAGAACTTTCCTCTGATTCTTCTTCACTTTTTGATTGGATTTTCTTCCCTTTCTTGAGTGAAAGTTTGGCCTCAAAAGCTGATTCAATATTTTTAGAAGTTGGAACATAGTTGTCATAGTTATCCAGTTCAAAGGCAATCAATCTTCCAACTAAGGCATCCAAAGTTATATTGTGATTTTCTTCACATCTTCTTTCTTGAATAATAGAAACTCTTATTGCATAAATAGGAAGTAATGTTCTAAGAACCTTACTTATAACAGTTTCATCATCAATTTTTCCTCCAGAAGCTCTGATTGCACTAACACTTGTCTTGATCCTTTCAACATATTTTGCAATGTTTTCTTATTCTCTCATTTTCATCTGATCAAACTATCCTCTTAGGCTTTCTTCTTTGGCTCTCTTTACATTGTCATCACCACCATAGATTTTCTTCAGCTTGTTCCACATTTCATGTGCAGTTGTGCAGTCTTTGATTTCATCAAATTCTTCATAGCTAAGAGCTGATGCAATGTCTATCATCATAGTGTTATGGTTCTTCTTCTCTGCAATGTCTTCAATAGTTAATTTCCCAGTAGGAATTGTATATTCTTGATCAATATATTTGCATCCTGGATCACCAATGGAAGCCAGATGAAGTCTCATGAGACCTTGCCATGCTGAAAAGTTATTTCTATTAAGCCTTGGAATTTCTCTTTTGTAAGACATCCTGATCTTTAGCTTAGGTCCTTGAAACCCTTCCTGCAAGCACCAAAAGCTCTGATACCAATTGTTGGAAATATAGATGTAGTAACTGAGAGGGGGGGATGAATCAGTTAACTACAAAACTATTACCACTGATCTTTTAGATATCTTAACAAATTATTTATTGTTGCCACTTGGTAGAAATGCTAAAACTCAATCTTTGAAGTATGTAATAATTAAATTGTTCTTAAGCATTCATCACTGATTAACATACATGAATAAAGAAAATAACATGAACACAAGAGACACCAGATTTACCGTGGAAACCCAATATGGGAAAAACCACCAATGTAACTAGTTACTATTTTTCACTCTTCTGAAGTGATGCCCGGTTAGAAGCCAACCCGATAAAAGGTTACAAAACACACTGTTAGGTGTGACCTTGTTAGAGGATTTAATCACCCTTCTAGGAGTGGCCTTGTAAGAGGTCTTGAAACAATTCAATAGAATTGTCACCTTGTTAGAGGATTTAAAAAATGGTTGTTAAACCAACTCGGTTAAGAGATTTTGATATCACTGCTACAATTGTAAGAGAGTAACAATGAAATGACCTGCAACTAAATTGTTGATTATAGATCTCTATTCTACTTCACTAGATCCTTACTGATCAAATAAATCTTTGCTACTCCTCAAGGATATCTAACCATCCTTCAAAATTTGCACATACCTATCTTCAAAATGATTTCTGCATGCTGTATATCTTTTTCACCACTTGACCTTCTATATATATATACCATTCTAATTAACATTTAGATTGTCAAGTCAGCACTAATAATTATTACAATAGTTGGCTAGGATAAACAAACTGTAATAACAAAATCCTTTGAAGGGCCGACCTTGCTCAGTAAACATTAATCCTGAAAACATTTCCTTTGGTGACCGAGTGAACTCGGTAACCATAGCGAATTCTGCAACATCCTTCGGAGACCGAGTGAGCTCGGTAACCACTAATTTTTCTTTGATAACCGAGGAGGCTCAGTTAACACTATTTTCTGTCATGTTTCCTTTCGACACCCGAGAGATCTTTGTAGACACTAAAAACCACCTAGCTGACCGACTGAGCTCAGTAGACACTGAGAACTGCCTAGCTAACTGACTAAGCTCGGTAGACACTGAGAATGATAATTGAAATGACATTTGTGTGACATCAAAGACAACACATAGCTAATCCAACAATGTCCTTTAGACAATTGTATCCAACAGGCATATGTTTATGTGAGGATTCCTTTTGAGTTGACTAATGCTAGTGCCACTTTTCAAAGGGCCATGGATGTAGCCTTTGCAGATTTCATTGATAGGTTCATGTTGGTATATCAAGATGATCTAATAGCATTCTCAGCTAAGGAGGAACAAAATTGCCAACATCTAGAAAATATTTTCATTAGAGCATTACAGTATGGGGTTTCTTTGAACCCAAAGAAATGTGCTTTTGGTGTGGTAGAGGGAAAACTTCTAGGGCACATTGTTTCAAAGGATGGAGTAAGGATAGACCATGAAAGGGTAGAAGCTATTGATGAGTTATCTCTACCAAAGAACATCAAAGGAATCCAATCCTTTTAAGGACAAGTCAATTTCTTGAGGAGATTTATTACAAACTTTGCAAAAATTAGCATTCCCATATCAAGAATGATAAAAAAGGGAGAAAAAGTTGAATGGAATGTTAAAGCAGTATAGGCTTTTAATGACATTAAAAGGGCTATCAAGCATGCCCCAGTTTTGAAAACACCAGATTACAGCAAACCTATGCAGATCTTTTCCTTTGCATCTACCCGTACTACTGCAGCAGTACTCCTAAAAAAAATGCTGATGGTTTTGAACAACCTATTTCCTTTTTCAGTAAGACCTTACTGTAATACCCCAAAAATGGGCTATAGGTTCATTAATCTCCTACATCGACAATTCGAAGGAAATCGACATCAAAGTCCTCACCTAAGGCACATCGGCACATTATTGAATCTTAATTGATTATCTCAAATTCTGCATCGGGGAATATTCCTAGTAATGTTCCTATTTTAATTATCTTTAATTTAATGATTATTTGGCGATAAATCTTATTTATCCTAAAGTTTGATTAATTGAATATGATGAATATTTAATTAATTAATTTAATACCACCACTTAATTATTTAATTTTATTTAATTATATTTATCCCTAAATTTTATTATTTGATTTTGACAATAAATCAAATATCCTATGACTAATTGATTAAATTCTTATTTAATTAATTAATGTCAATTGTCAAATTTTATAATATAGTTTTTGAATAAAAGTTTGATTTAATAATTGATTAACCCATAAATCAATTGTTATATTTTTAAAAATCAGTTGAGTTGAGGATAAATCAATTTATTTATTAATTTAATTCATAATTAATTATGCACATCCAAAAAAATAGTTAAGCTTTCAATCAAAAAATCAATTCAAGTTGTTTTAAAAATAAACTCAACTCTCTTTTGAGTTGAAAGCTGATCTCAACTTCTGATTTAAATCAAAAAAGTTTTTTTGCATGATTTTTTGTGAGTTAATTATCTTTAATTCCTTGTTGACTCAAAAATCAACTAGAGTGATTTATGGCTTTTTCCATGCACCTCCAAAGCCCTAGATTTCTATAAAATCAAGGCTCAGCTCTTCACAAATCATCTCACAAGTTTGCATACTTACTCTACCAAAATCAATCATGAATTTCCACGGGGAATTAACATCTGAAGAATTGAAGCTTCTTTGCAAATCAACAACTTTTGTGAGATCAATCTTGTCATTTTAGTTTAATATTTTTCATATCATTGTTAGATCAATTTTCATATAGAATAGATTCATATCAATTTATCTCATCTTATTGCATAGAAAACCAAAAAAATATAGATTAATTTGCATTCATCTCATATCTAGGTTCTGCATTCAAATCCTTCATTTAGGTGTCGTCAAGGTCACTAATCTCGGTCCATTCTGAGAATACATACTCACATCTACTAGAAGGCAGTAAATTGCCTGGTTAGATTAGTTTCCATTCCACTGTATGATTTTGATTTTAACTAACCTCTAATGTTTTACTGAAGTGTTGTGTCTGCAGCCCTGAAATGGGTTTCCATTCAATTTATATCAATTTCTATCATCTTCTTGTCATTTTCTATTCCAAGCTACGATTTTTAATTTCTGTCAGTACAATTTTCGTATGATTTTTGTCAAAAACTCATATCAGAAGATACCCACTATCGTATGATAGTTTATTTGATCGAAGATCATACAATAAAAAATACAGTGTCATTTGGAAGCTCTTTTGTCGTATGATCTAATACCCGGTGTCATACGAGTTTTTGGAGTGTCATCTAGTAGGTGACCCACTGTCGTAAGAGTTTTAGTGCCAAGTTTCAATTGTCATTTCACTTTTTCAGCCAGTTTTCTAGATTTGGACTGACAGCTAACATTAATAATTGAAATTTGTTGTTTCTGATTGATTTTTGCTGATTTTGATTGTGAAAAAGTGTAAGAATTGCTAAAAATGGGTAAGAATCTACTAAGTGCATTGTGAGGAATTCAGGTAATCTTCTCAGCTGATAAAATTTTGATTTGGATTAAAAAGAACTCTTGTGTGTCAAACTTGTGTGACCTTTATTGCTTTCATATCATAGATTTCATTTTGGGCTATAAAAAATGAACATAGATTTGCTTTTCAACATCTTTGTTACACATAGTAAATAGGCCCTTTGAACACTATTCATGGTTCTTGAGAGAGTGGGTTTCCAGTAAAACTCTTCTCAATGAAGGAACCCTTGTAGGTAGGGAGGTTACTAAGAGCATCTCACGTTCTACTAGATTATTGTGTCTTCAACTTCTGATTGATACATTCTCTCTCTGAAGAGGTTGATAGATCATAAGTGGTTGACATCATAGATCTTTGTGAGATAATCTTGGTCTTAGCATGTCGAATTAATCTATCTTCTTTGTTTGGGTTAAAAGTGAAAAGGCTAGAGGACTATGCTCTACTCCCTTTTTGGGTAGTACCAAAAACTCAGATCCTTGAATCTGGAACCAGTCTCCATGTGGTATATTTTGTGAGTCACCTTTAGAGAGGGTTAACTGTAGTGGACATTCCCTTAATTGGGTCAACCATGTTGATAGAACCTCAAGCAGTAATAGTCATTTTCATCATGGTAGCAATAGTCGCTATATAAATGTCCTTGTGGAGGAAATCTTCACAGGTGTGGTCTCTTGTTGGGCTATCAAATCTCCCTAGCAACTCCTGATTGATTAATTTCTTGGACTATGTCAAAACTTTGATGCGCCTGGATTGGAGTTTTCCCTCTTGAGATCACAAAAGTTGTAGAGTCAGACCATTACTAAAAATCCTAGTGAGGCCAAATTTTCATTTTCTAGGAATATGTGCATTATTGCAAAACTTTTTGGAACATACTCTGTTAGCACTCCTAAGGATTAGCACAATTCAGTCACTTGATTGTTCATGCACAGGGTTGCTTTGTCCCTTGTTCATTGTTTTTAGACGTGCTTGAAATCACTTGCTTGCTATTTTGTGTGCTTTTTTAATCTATCTCGTTACTAAGAATGAATCAATCTGATACAATCTTCAAATCTGGATAGACAATTTTGTGAACAATTTGAAACTAAAAATCTCAAAAATTGCAAAATATGATGTCAGACACCTTTCTGGAGTCAAAAGTCTTCTTGTAAGTCAGAAAGTCATACGACTTTTGACTATTGTCATTTCAAAACCCCTAGATTGTCGTATGGTAGCTGGTATATTGTCATACGAGTTTAGCTGCCAGTCAATTCAGAAAAGTCAAAAACCCTGCTATCGACTATCATGTGAGTTTTGCAACTATCATACAAGTTTGTCAATTTTTGTTTCATGCTATACCCACTGTTGTATGAGCCTGCAAAAAGTTGTTTGAGAAATTTTGAAAAATTGCTAGAAAGTTGTCAGAAACCTAGTTTTCCAGCCTATTTCTAGAGTCTATCAAGAAAATCACCATGTTAGGAATAGAGCAGTAACTATTGAGAATCCAATCATTTTCCTAAAGTGGTCTTTTGACTCTGATTTAGCCTTCTATTTTATCAATTTGAGTCTTTTTCATCTTGTGTCAAAACTTTGTCATAACTATCAATCTTCAATCCATCTTCAAAATGGCCAAGTGTTGTGAACTCTTGTCCACTATCTTTTGGGCATTTACCCATACATCCAGGGCACATTCTCCTTCATTTACATCTAATATAAGCTTCAATCAATCAAACCTTGACAAGGTTGTGTCATTTGATCTTATTGAATCAGATCTTTCTTCAGTTGTCTTCATCATATTCTTTTGTTTCACCCAAGGTTAATGGTGGAAACTAGAGCTTCCTCTCACAAGAAAATTGGAGAAATATCCCATACCATACCTTTGAATACTCTCTAGGCTCCAACTCTTGAGCAACTCTACAATTCTAGTCTTTACGAAGATGACAGTCTTGGCAATTTTTGATTGAAATCTGGTTACATTCCTCCTTCATCAACTCACGAAGGTAATCAAAAAAATCCTCCTCAATATATCCCAAGGAGAACTCCTACCATGTCTCAAGAAGGGAAAAAAAATTTCTCGCAAAGAGCTCAATCTCAACATGGTGCAGATCAGGAACCCACACCTAAAGAAATTGCTCGGTATCAAAATGATGATGACTTCAAAAGAATGATGAAGTATTTCTTGAAAGAAGATAGAGAAGCATAATTTTTACAATTAGCTCATCAAGGGGCTAAAATTCCTCCCAACTTTAATGTTGAAGATATCATTACGCATGAGAAAGAAACTCCTATTTCGGCTATGATGAAACAAATGCATGCCATGCAAGTCAAAATTAATAAACTTGAGGAAGAAAAGGAACCCAAAGAGTTCTCCATGGAGGCCCTATGACCTTTTCCATTTGACAAAGACCTGTACATGCCACCATTCCCAAAAAGAGTGGAGATGCCTAAATATGATAAGTATGATGGACACTCAGATCCTCAAGATCATGTCAGAGAGTTCTGTACACAATCTATGGAGTTCATGCACAAACCAACCTATCTGATGCATCTTTTTCCTTGATCTTTGGGAGGAGCAACCATTCATTGGTTCTCTAGATTTCCTTCTACTCTCAAAACTTTTGAGGAGTTGATCAAATTGTTCTATCAGCAATACTCCTACAACATTCAACATCTAGTCACCATGATTGATATTTGCAATCTCAAACAATATCCAGGAGAACCATTCCTTACATTTCTCAAGAGATGGAGGGAGAAATTCTCTCTATATGCTAGACCTATTCCAGAAACTAAGAAGGTGGAAATCTTCATCAATAATCTTGTCCCAGAGATCAACTACCCTTTACAAATGCAAGATCATACATCTTTTGATAAGATGGTAGACAATGCGATCAAAATTGAAAAGGTACTTGTGAAAAAAGGAGACATCACACTTCAAAAGGACAAGTATGAATCAGGATCCCGTTCTAAAGACAAGAACAAAAATTGGAACAAGAATAAAGGCATCATCATAGATGGCATTGTTGATACTATATGTGCCCCATCAAAGGCACCAACTTTCAATCTATCTATTGGTACCCAAACCATCAAAGCCTTAGAGCAAAAGGTGTCTGAACCATCTCAAAAGAAGCCAAAATATAAATCTTGGTCCCCTGATAATAAATGAAAGCTCACTCCTCTTGGAGAATCTTTGGAATCAGCTATAAGAACTTTGCTAGCTAATAACATCATCTCTTTTCCTGAGATCTGACAATCTGATCCTGAGCCTAAACCAAAATGGTGGAGGGAGAATGAATTCTATGATTTCCATCGGGGTAAAGGTCACAAAACTAATAACTGCTTACGCTTGAAACATACTATTCAAGATCTAATTGATAAGGGAGACATCACAATTGACAATCATAAGAGCAATACTGATCATACAGCATTCACAGAACCATTTCTAAAACATGGTCAAGAAGTTTCATCTTCTCAGCCTAATATGGGGGAAAAGGTCAATTATGCTTACCCTAGAAATAATGTTGTTATCAATATGGTTGAACCTTGTCTCTCTGAGCATTGCAATGTCATCACAATTATGAAAAGAGATAGAGATCATACATTAGCTAATGCAATTACTTGATCACAAGCTCAGGCACATCTGAACGGACAAATCCTAGATTCATCAAATGTCCCTAAGATGCCCTCCAATCTTTCTTCCACTTCCAAATAGAAGGTTGCTTCTAAATCTTCCAATCCTAAAGATACGAGGCCAACATCTTATAGCATTGTTCAACAACTCCAACACACTAATGCAAAAATCTCCATGTTTGAGTTGCTTCAGATATCTCCAGCTCATAGGGCTATTCTAGATAAAGCTTTTCTCGGATCCAATGTTCCTAATGACCTTGATTTAGACAGGTTCCAGACTATGGTTGGACATCTTACATCTCCAAAATATATCTCCTTTTTAGAGGAAGATGACAACTCCTTGAGTCACCTGCATAACTAGCCCTTGCACATAGAAGTCTTGATCCAGAACCATAGTTTCAAACGTGTGTTGATAGATGGGGGTGCTAGCCTAAACATTTGTTCTTATAGCTTGGTCACACAATTGGGATTTTTAGAATTGGCTATTGATCCTAGAAAGAAAATAACTATAAAATCCTATGATGAACAAGAAAGATCTTCTAAAGGCACCATTGTCTTACCTATCAGAGCAAGTTCGGTTATCAGAGATACTATATGTCAAGTTCTTGATCTACCTTTGGCTTACAACATTCTTCTAGGGAGATCATGGATACATGAGATGAAGCCTATTCCTTCTACATTCCATCAATGCTTGAAATTCCCTTATGGAGTAGAGGTCACTAATCCAGTAGACATATCCATCACTTGCAATAAATTGAAGGAAAGTGCAGATAAACTTGTGCCTAATAACAAAGAATCTTCCATTAAGCCAACAAAAGAAGCATCCACATCTAAAATGGAAGATGTTGCGAAAGAGGTCAATATCAAAGAAAATGGTATGGGAGAATACACTATAGAACCAGTCTTATCTTTGACATCTCTACCTATCTCACCTAAGTCTTATGGACAATCTTTAAAATAGTCCAAACTAAACTCTAAAGAACCTTTTGAGGCATATAAAATAAATTTTGTGGTAGAACAAGTCTCCAAGTAAGAATTTGAAGAAGATGATGTTGTGCTTACATGGCTATACAAAGATGAACCTGAATCTCAAGTTGTTTAGCCTAGTGACTCTACAGTATCCTAGATTCCTTCTAAGTCATATGGTCTAGGAGATAAATTAATAGCTAAGATGGGATATCTAGGTAAAGCACCTCTAGGAGTCAGAGGAGAAGGTCTTATAACACCTATTTCACATACTAGTAGGGCAAACAAGGATAATGTTGGCTTAGGCTTTAAAAAGAAATCCTTCCACCTCAAAGGTAATTGTTCTCATGTCATAGAGCAGATTGCACTAGGTGAACCCCTTCTTAACAAGGAAGAAACTGAACCATCAGATAGTGATTCAGACAGCTCATAACTTATTCCTTATGAGTGTTTGCCTAAATAAATCAAAGACCTTCTTGATGCTGAAGATGATCCAATCAAAAGAATTAGTGTAGTAGAAACACAAGAACCTAATATCAACCAAGAAGTAGTTGCAAAACAAGAACCAGCTAATCTCAAAGAGAATCAAACAGACAAATAGGAAGGTGGTAGTTATTCTGAGATAGATTCCAATGAGTATGAATTCAAATTAGAATTTGAGGGTAACCCTTTTTGGGGGATTCATCCTGACTTTACTCATGTTCTTAGATTTCCTAGAGGCATAGATGATGAATCTAATGACTATGTGGGGAAGCCATTCCAAAAGAAGATGAGCTTATTACAGAGAAACATGTTGATGCTATTCACCAATATGCACCTAAACCCAACGTAAGTCTAGAGAAAAATGATGAACTTATCGAGTCTGATCCACTGATGGCTGAAGTGGACTCCCACAATGACATTGAGCCTATTCATGAATTGGATGTCTTAAGTTGTAATATCACCTTTGAACTCAAGCATCGGGTTTAGACCAATGATGGCAGATCCATATCCGTAAATGCTATCTCTCAATCTTTCACCACTTTGACTATCCAACATCCCGAACTTCTTGATTACACCTCCACAAATCCAAGCCATGGTATTTATACCTTCCCAAATGACTATGCCCTTGCGTACTACCTCAATGTAGTTGAGCCTATGAGGACTTCCATTAGTGAACTGAGCGTTATCATGATGGAGTCAAACATCAAGTATCTTAGTTAGAAAAATAAGAATAAGAATAAAAAGAAAAGGAGTTCTGAGGGTGAAAACCACTTTGTGGCAGTCTTAGAACCTACAAAAGTAAAAATAAAAGACATATCCAAAGGTGAAAACCTGTCTGAGGTGCCTAAGGATGAGATATTTGATGTCCATCTAAGTCATTTATAGGATAGATCTTCAGTTCTAATTGAGCCCGCTCAATCCATCAACTTGGGAACAACAGAGGAACCACAGTTGATTCATGTAGCACAATCTTTATCAGAAGAAGAGAAGCAAATATTTACTACATTCCTAATAGAAAAGAAGATCAACTTTGCATGGAAATATTTTGATATGCCAGGGTTGGATCCTAATCTTATAATGCATCATTTATCTATAGCTCCAAATGTCAAACCCGTTAAGCAAAAATTGAGAAAGATGCATCCTCATGTGGCACTCTTGGTAAAAGCTGAATTAGAGAAGCTCCTAAAAGCCAGATTCATCCGAGTTATTAATTATGCAAAATGGATCTCTAATATTGTACCTATTTAAAAACTAGATAAATCAATCAGAGTGTGTACAGACTTTAGAGATGTAAACAGAGTATGCCCTAAGGATGATTTTCCATTACCTAACATTGATATGATAGTGGATATGACTGTGGGCTTTGAGATGTATTCTTTAATGGATGGTTTTTCTAGATATAATCAAATAAAAATTGCTCCAGAGGATCAAGAGAAAAATGCTTTCTCATGTGCATGGGGCGTCTTATGTTGGAATGTCATGCCATTTGGGCTTAAAAATGCTGGTGCTACATATCAAAGAGCTATAACTTATATTTTTCATGACATGATGCATAGGACTATGGAGGATTATGTTGATGATACTTTAGCAAAATCTATGATTACAAGTGAACATCTAAATGACTTGAGCAAGATACTAGATAGAATGGAAAAAATTAGTCTCAGACTAAATCCTAAGAAGTGTGCTTTTGGTGTCACTTCTGGAAAGCTCTTAGGATACATAGTTTCCAAGAAGGGAATTGAAGTTGATCTAGCTAAAGTAAAGGCTATCATGGAAATGCAACCTCCAAAGAATATTATTCAAATGAGGACATTGCAAGGAAGAGTTCAATCTATCAGAAGATTCATATCATAGCTAGCAAACATATCACAGCCTTTTACAAAAACATTACATAAAGGTGTGACATTTGCGTAGAATGAAGAATGTGAGAATGACTTTAATCATATCAAGAAGTATCTATCAAATCCTCCTATCTTGATGCCTCCCATTCTAGGGAATCCTTTGATCTTATATGTCTCTACTACAGATACATCATTGGGGGCATTGGTTGCACAACATGATGAGAACAAAAAGGAAAGAGCTATATACTATATCAGTCAAACATTGGTTGCATATGAGAAGAACTATTCAATGATTGAGAAAGCTTGTCTAGTTGTGATCTTTACATCACAGAAACTGAGACATTACATGTTAGCTCATACCACACATTTGGTAGCTAAAATTAATCAACTAAAGTACCTACTAAGCAAAGCTGCCCTCACGGGTAGATTAGCTAAATGGGTCATGCTCTTAAGTAAATTTGACATTGAATATGTTGAGAGAAAAGCTATAAAAGGATAGGTTATTTTTTATCAATTAGCAGATGCACCTATGATTGATGATACACCAATGCAAATGGAATTTCCAAATTCCTCTATCATGACTCTTTCTTCTAGAGAATGGCAGTTATTCTTTGATGGCTCCTATACACAGACTGGATCAAGAGCAGGCATATTATTTATAACTCCTCAAGTATACTCTATACCTAAAGCATTCAAATTAAAGTTCCCTTGCACAAACAATATTTCAGAATATGAAGCCCTTCTTAATGGCATGAAATTAGCAATTGAGTGCAGAGTGACAAAGCTATACATTCATGGAGACTCTCAACTTGTTATCCATCAAGTCAATGATGTATACCAAACTAAAGATGAAAAGATCATTCCTTATAAGAGAATGGTAGATGATCTAAAGAATTATTTCATATCTATCTCTTTTGAGAAAATTCCTAGAATAGAGAACAAGGTTGTTGATGCAATGGCAATGCTATCTACTCTATTATAGCAGCCTGAACATGAGCTACACTATGAGTTCCTGGTGGAAGCACTATCTTATCCTGCATATGATTCCCCCAAAACCCACATGATCTGCACTATTGTTGGTCATGATTCATCTAGATACAAAAACATATTTTCCTATCTCGAAGACCAAATCACTCCCAATACCTTCAACTGCCATGAAAAGAGATACCTTATCCATAATGCATCCCAATATGTCATCATTGGTCACGATCTGTAAAAATGAGGTCTAGATGGTATGCTACTTAAATGTTTAGAATGGGAAGAGTCTCAATGTGCATTAGAGGAAGTCCATGATGGTATTTGTGGGTCACACTTGAATGGTTTAACACTAGCTTGAAAACTTATTAGGGTTGGGTACTATTGGCTTGAAATGGAGAAAGAGTCTTTCAAGTTTGCTAAGAATTGTCAAAAGTGCCAAGTGCATGGAAACTTAATTCATGCTCCAAGGAGAGATCTAATTCCCTTTACTACACAATGGCCTTTTCATCAATGGGCCTTTGATCTTATAGGAGCTATACATCCTCATTCTTCTAATGGACATACTCATATAATCATAGCTACAGATTATTTTACAAAATGGGTAGAAGTAGTCCCTTTAACACAAGCAACTGGAAAACAAATTTCTATGTTCATCTTGAATAATATCATATGTAGATATGGGATACCTCATTCCATAATCACAGATAATGGTGGACAATTCAAGAACAAAGATCTAGATGATTTATGTGCTAAATTCAAGATTACACAATCTTGGTCATCTATCTATTATCCTCAAGGAAATGGACAAGCAGAGGCTTCTAATAAGAATCTATTGAAAATATTGCATCATACAACTAATAAAATAGGAAGAGACTGGCATCTCATGATCAATCCAGCTCTCTGGGCCTACAGAACAAGTATCAGAACACCTACTAGGGTCACACCTTTCACTTTAGTTTATGGGTCAAAAGTGGTCTTGCCTATTGAGGTTGAAATCTAATTACTAAGAATTAGAATGCATGGTCTAGTAACTGATGAGGTCTAATTTAAGAATGAATGTTGGATGTTGGCAGTCATTCTGTAGCAGTTGTTGTTGCATTCATGACTATGATTGTCATTGATGTCAACATAGTGATCTTCTAGAGACTAGCAGAGAAGTAGACAGTGTTTTGATTAGCGCACATGGGATATTGTAGATAGATCTATGTGATGTTGAGGTTATATTCCTTGATATTTTATTTTTCTATGGTTAAGAGCATGGATAGAAATTCATTTATTCATAGAAGTTATGAGCATTTTGGTGGAAGCAGTATTCAGGCAGTGTTCCTGAGTAGCGGTTTGTGGAAATCAGATGATATCTCCTAATCAGGATGAGATCTAGTTTTATGAAATTAAAGGGAAGGTTGAGACACATTGATAGTGATGTGGTTCATAGTGAAAACTTTGAAGTTGCATGAGTGAAGAGTTATTACATCTGGAAGCTGACAGTTTTGTGTAATTCTAATGTAGCATGTGGAATCTTTTATTTTGTATTTGTCTGCCGACTCATCTATAATTATTTGAGTGTGGTATAAAGGAAGGAATTTTTTTCTTTTTTGATATGGATGTGTGATGTGGTATGCATGAATTGAAGAAAGGAGCTAAGTATGATAGAGAAATTGTGAAGGAAGACATGTGAAGTACAGAGATTTGAAAGTGAGATCTAACGTAGCAGTGAGTGCGGTTTGGCATAGTAAGGAGGTAACATATTTCATATTATTCTACTAAATAATATTAAGATTATTTGGATAGTGAGTTCAGTGATCTTACCCTGAAGTTGTTTGGGCAGTGGGTCCTTCTATCTTCCATAACTCCTAACAGGGTTAGAATATTTTAATAGGGATTCAAAATCTCCTAACAAGGATTCATATGTACTGAATGTATTTCATAAGGCTCCTAACAGAGTCTATCCTTTCACAAGGAATATTTTTATTAGTGCATCTTTTGTGGGCATCATTCCCATCAAGGTTTACTCTTTGATCAAGAGGTTCCCTAGTCAACATATCTTGTGTTATTGTGTCATTGTGTATGAATATCCTTCTATGGTTGGTAATTACATTTCTTACATGGTTAAATGTTGTTGAAGTTGATAAAGGTTATAATTATCTGATAACTAATTCACCTCCCCCCCCTCTTAGTTATCTTGGTGGACTTTACTTTCTTACAGACTACAAAGTGTCTAGGTTGCAAGAACTTGAACTACTAGATCAGCACAGACAAGCAACATATGATCATCTTAGAGTATATCAGAAGAGAATATCTAGAGGTTACAACAAGAAAGTTAGACATAGAGAATTTTAGGTTGGTGATCTAGTCTTGAGAGAAAATCCTAAAAATCAATCACATCGAGAATGCAAGGGGAATTTTGAACCCAACTAGCTGGGTCCCTTTGTAATCACTGCTACTTTTGGCTTTGGTGCCTATCAACTCTCAATGACTGAAGGAGAATAGCTTTGAGAACCAATCAACATTCTCCATCTGAAGAAATTCTATGCCTAAGGCATTCAGTGTATGGTAAAATGTCCTTAAAAAATGAACATCTTGGTGAAAACCTAGCAATGGGCACCTTGATGATTCACAAAAAAATAAAAATAAATGAAAAGTACAAAAAAATTGAAAAAATGAAAAATACAAAAAAATGAGAAAAAGAAAAAGTGCCTTGGTGAAAACCTAGAAACAAGCGCCTTGGTAGAAAAAATAGAATCTCTGCCAAGATGGTGAAAACCCAGCAAACAGGAACCACTTATTTCAAAATGCTCCATCTATCAAGACAATCTTGGTCTTTCCCAGCTTTCAATCTTGCTTTAGTTTTTACATATCTCCCAGTTTGTTTCTGCATTCCTATTTTCAATAAGTCGGTCTGTACACCAGTCAAGTTCAAGCATTTGTATCCTATCAATGCTTAACACTTGGGGGCAATCAAAGTCACATCCTATGGCCTCCAATGTATCTTAGATGTATCGTATCTAGTCAGAGTCCTTTGAAGCTTCATTTGAGTCAGTCAGTCTATCTTGTCTCCAAAAAGGATTTTACATTTGCAACAACACAATCAAACATCAAACACAAATTGAAAACAATTTATGCTTTTTTTTAACATGCTTTTATCTCCTTGTATGCTTACTGATTCACATTGAGATTTTTGCATATTATGTTCCCACAAGCTCTTTGATCATGTCCTTTACAGGATTTAGAGAGTGATGACTGGGGGCATAATCTTTTCTTTGTCTTCTGCTTGTATGTGAAAATCTAACAACTTTGGAAATTATGGATTAAAATGGTGTCCGACTGTAAGAGCCTCTATCTTGAATTTGATGGCCATGCGTACCTCAACCATTGATACCCAAAAAATTCAAGGAAGTTTGATCTAACTATTGTCTTTTTGAGTGAGTTCTTTCTCCTACTGTGAAACGTGATCTTACCTAAGGATGCGAATGATAAAGGGTCACTACTAGTAATTCACATTGGATTTAGGATGATCTCTTGATTATTTGATGTATTTGTTCATGCAAGGCATATTCTGGTCATCACGATGTTTATGTTTTGATGCTTATACAAATTGCTATATCAAAATGGACATGATATTCCGATCATCCTGGCATTTATGCCTTGGTGCTTATATCTAATTCGACATTCCAAAAACAAAATCAATATTCATATATCCATGGTTTCCTAATCAGTGGGTGTTGTATTGATTCTTGCGCATAAAAATTGATATTCATGTATCTATGGTTTCATAACTAGTAGGCATTGTATTGACTTATCCAGTTACCTAAAAACTTAATGATGAGAATGACCTACACATGATCAATGACTAGGTCCTAGGTCTTAGGTTGCATTTTTGCTTGTTTCTTTGCATTTTGCATGTTTGCATGATCTCACAATGGCTAAAAAAACTTCAATGCTTAAACAATTCTTCAATTGTCTCTTCAAATCTAACAGGAGCTGAAACCTACCTCGAAGGTCTCTTCATAGAATCACAAGCAGTTCTCCTCCTAGGTTAAACATCCTTTTGACATAAGACTGAGTACTTGTCATCATCAATACCTACAAAACATATCATGTGTATCATTGCATTTACATGTCATATCATAATCACCTATTGTATTACAATTCATCCATGTGCATAAGCATAAATCATACATGCATAATCAAATACATTTGCATAACATCCATACATATGAATGAAATCATTGCATTGCATCTATCCATACATACATTCTACTCTACTCATAGCATAAGCATCACATGATATCATCATAATCAAAACATGACAAGTACACATGAAGTCACAACCAAAATATTGATCTCATATATATATCAAAAAAAAATATTGAACTAGTCAGGGGTGCACTATGGGCACAGTGTACAAAAGAATATGCTCATGTGAGCTATCCAAGTCAAAATAGTATATCAATGATCAAAAAGAGTACAGTATATCAAAACATATCAAAACAAATCAACTGTCAGCCTGATCCTCTACATCTGGTGGAGGTGGAGGTGGTGCATCTGGTACTGCCTCTACTCTGGGTGTTCTAGCTCCCTCTGATGCCATCATATACTGAGAGCACGAAGGGACTCTCTATGCATCAGGAAGAACAGTGTAATATGTGGACACATGGTAAGCTGCCCGAGATGTCTAATAAATCACCTTTTCCTATAATCTCTGCACCTCTGCATGAAACTTAGTGCACTATCTATCGACCTCTAAAAATCTATCCTCCCACCGAGCACTGTGAACCTTTAGGTCCCTAGCCTATACTCTGAACCATCTGATAGTCTCTTGTGGAGTAAGAGGAACAATAGGATCAACATCGACTGCTAGCATCTCAGTATCTGGGGAAACCTTCTCTGTAGTCTCTTCTCTCTGCGCCTTACAACATCTAACCTCTACACCTAGATCAAATCCTGCATCCTTCTCTATCAAATTCATACCACCACCCACAACCTATTGTGCTACAAGTGCCTCCTCAACTAAACCAACACTCCCTAAGGTACCACCCTCTCCCCTAGTCCATCTATGAGAACCTGTCAATCTACCTGCTATAGAACTAGTGGGATGAGAGGGCCTCATTTGTCTTGATGGTCTCTGTGGTGGAGCCATTGCTCTAGGTCTCAGAGGTGTGGGGTACACAATAGGTGCCTATGTGGGTCTGGGACCCTGTCCCATTAGAGCACCTGTAATGTCCATCACCTCCTCCATGGAGGGTATCAGCTCTGTCAGATCAAAAAATCTATGAATCAGATGATCAAAAAGCCATGCAATGAATCCATCTATAACACCAGCATCAAGTACATCTAATCTGTACTCCCAATCCCTACTGACAGTAGCACTATACTCCTATGAACACAAAGCATATGAGAGCCTTGTGGTCCATCTAAGCCCAAGCTCATGACCTATCTGAGCATAAGTAGCATAATTCTCAGGGGCATCCTATACTCATCCATACTGCCACCAGACCCTGGTAATAAGGAATCTCTCTATAGTAGAGGATGACCTCCCAATCAGCACATGGCTCTAAAAGAAGAAACTAAATTGCTCTCACGCAGTCAGCCAAGGCTCAATAGCTACATATGGTCTCCATCAAACAAATGTCATATCATTAAGGCATCACCTCCAGTACTCCACATGACCCATCCATCCCTGAATGACATATCTGGCATATATATATATGATAGGCTCCTGCGGCTGCCTCTATGAAGTACATACTAGTCTCAACACTGGGATATGCTCCCATGTCCAAATTTGTAGAACTAAAGCCCCAGCTAGAAAGGACTTGCTCTCCTAATACACTACCTCATGCATCTCAGAGAACATATGGGCCAAAAGACACTAACCCCACCCCACCTCAAAGGGAGTGGCCATCAAACATGCTACCATAGGGGCCCATCCCATCAAAAGACCATTCTGCTGATGGTCAGAAATAATAATACCACCGATCATCCTGGTAATGATACACTCTAGCCAATGCATCTATCAATATCATTGCACTAAGGTCTCCCAAGAAATGGAGGTAGTCATCTAAGTATCATCTCCGAAGAGACGTCTAAAAGCTAAAAGACTTGAGTTCCCCAAACTCACATACTCTGGTCATCGACCTGCATGAAAAGGAATGCATAGTATATGATACACATCCTCAGGGGTGACAGTGATCTCCCCAGTCAGCAAGTGGAATGTCTAGGTCTTTGAATGAAATCTCTCAATCATAACAATCAAAAGTCCATGATTTACCCTAATCTTGAGTAAATGTATAAGGTACTCAAATCCACAAGAAGTGAGGTGTACCCTCATCGAGTCAGGTAGTGACACACATAGTCTCTGAGTGGCTAGATGTGAAATCCATACATGCACATCTAGATATATGACCTACATAGTACAGAAATAGGGAATCCTATTAGTAATTTGGTCATAGAATAGATCACAAGGGTAGAAATGGGGTAGTTTAGTATTTCAGAAGGTAGGTTAAAAGGTCAGAAATCAGGCTCCAGAATCAGAAAATTCAAAAATTTGACCTAATAATGAGTTTTTTGCTACCTGTTTTCCATATGACATTTCAGACTAGCAGGAAAAGTCGTACAAGTTTCTACATCATACCATACAACAAAGCACAATGACATGACAGTGCATCCCTCATCATACAAGTTATGAGGGACCTAATGAAACGTCGTACGACTCTTGGGTCCCTCTGATATGAGTCTTGGGGGGTTATGAGATGACAATCTACCTACAGTTAGAAAGTCATATGAGTCTCCCTGGAGAGTCGTACGAGTTTCCATGCATGTGAAAATTCAAAATTGAAAAACATACGAAAAAGCCTAAAAATGCTATAAAACATGGAAAAAATTGAATTTTTAGCAAAGCACAGAGGTCCACCTACCGGATGTCCATACTGTCAAGGTCTCTAGTGTCTCTGAATGCGTTCAAATCGATGTGAACTCACAGGTACCTTTGGTTCTACCGCTCTCTCTACCATTTTTGCTTAGAGGGCTCCACAAGATTTCTAAAGTCAAAAGTTTGAAATGAATTGAAAATGACCCTTCCGGCCTTTATATAGCTTTTGACCTAATTTTCAAAAGTGCTATATTTTTCATGAAAATTGCACCACTAGCTAATTTAGATGTTCTGAATCCATTTTCAGGATCAAAATCAAAATCTAAGATCATTTACTATGTCAAAATTGCAATTTAAAATTTTTAGACCCAGGATGGTCTACTGCTTGCATAATCGACCTTCAATCATCACAGAAATCTAGTATTCAACTTAACCGATTATCTTACATCAAACTATCAAAATTTCAACTTGGTCAACCATGGTCAAATCATGGTCAAACCTAGTCAAACTTGGTCTCCAGGACCTCCAAACAATGTAGAATGCATTCTCGAACGTGTTTAACCACTTCTCAAATCAATTAACATGCTTCTGAACTATTCAACGTTGACTTTTCTTGTCAGATTTCAATTTTTATCCTGAAGGGGGCATGGTATTGCACATCATTCAACATCTGTAATCTAAATTTGAAATCATATCTTTCCTCAGTAATCAAGACAACAACCACATCTAGTTGTTGATTCATCAAAAACACCTCATCGCTTGGGGCAAATCAATCATCACTTGGGGCATGTCTGATTCATCTAGATCCATATCAATCTGGTATTCTCTTAATCTTGTAAACTGTATCAATCTTTTGTAACCATCGGTTCATTAGTGTTATTTCCTTGGTTCTTCATAACTGAAGGGCTCAGATGTGATACCAATGTGATTCTTATCGACAATCGGGTCTGGAATCGGTCACTCACTTCTTCGCAATCATAAGGTTCAGAATCAGGAATTTTGGCACTTTTTCATAATCATCAGTTTGTTGTTGTTATAGTTAACATTATCTTTGGTCATTTAGGACCTAATATCTTCAAATCTTTCAATCAGTTTCTGTCTCATATCACAATTTCTATTTCATATTAATTTCAATTTCAAACATTAGTTTCAACATCATACACAGACTGTCTTTGAATCACTGCACTTCGCACAATAATTCAAAGAGGGGCAAAATGTAATACCCCAAAAATGGGCTATAGGTTCATTAATCTCCTACATCGACAATTCAAATGAAATCGACATCAAAGTCCTAACCTAAGGCACATTGGCACATTATTGAATCCTAATTGATTATCTCAAATTTTGCATCGAGGAATATTCCTAGTAATATTCCTATTTTAATTATCTTTAATTTAATGATTATTTGGTGATAAATCTTATTTATCCTAAAGTTTGATTAATTGAATATGATGAATATTTAATTAATTAATTTAATATTACCACTTAATTATTTAATTGGATTTAATTATATTTATTCCTAAATTGTATTATTTGATTTTGACAATAAATCAAATATCCTATGACTAATTGATTAAATTCTTATTTAATTAATTAATGTCAATTGTCAAATTTTATAATATAGTTTTTGAATAAAAGTTTGATTTAATAATTGATTAACCCATAAATCAATTGTTATATTTTTAAAAATCAGTTAAGTTGAGGATACATCAATTTATTTATTAATTTAATTCATAATTAATTATGCACATCCAAAAAAATAGTTAAGCTTTCAATCATAAAATCAATTCAAGTTGTTTTAAAAATAAACTCAACTCTCTTTTGAGTTGAAAGTTGATCTCAACTTCTGATTTAAATCAAAAATGTTATTTTTGCATGATTTTTTGTGAATTAACTATCTTTAATTCCTTGTTGACTCAAAAATCAACTAGAGTGATTTATGGCTTTTTCCATGCACCTCCAAAGCCCTAGATTTCTATAAAATCAAGGCTCAGCTCTTCACAAATCATCTCACAAGTTTGCATACTTACTCCACCAAAATCAATCCATGAATTCACACAATCACGCTGGTGAATCGACATCTGAAGAATTGAAGCTTCTTTTCAAATCAACAACTTTTGTGAGATCAATCTTGTCATTTTAGTTTCATATTTTTCATATCATTGTTAGATCAATTTTCATATAGAATAGATTCATATCAGTTTATCTCATCTTATTGCATAGAAAACCAAAAAATTATAGATTAATTTGCATTCATCTAATATCTAGATTCTACATTAAAATCCTTCGTTTAGGTGTCATCAAGGTCACTAATCTCGGTCCAATCTAAGAATACATACTCGCATCTACTAGAAGGCAGTAAATTGCCTGGTTAGATTAGTTTCCATTCCACTGTATGATTTTGATTTTAACTAACCTCTAATATTTTACTGAAGTGTTGTGTCTACGGCTAGGTACAAAATTCACACTCACACTTACAAGGAGCAGAACTAAACTATGACATTGTTGAGAAGCAAGCTTATTCCTTGGTAAAGGCTATTAAAACATTCAGGTGTTATCTAGTCAGAGCCACAGTGGTTGCATATGTTCCAAATGCTGCAATCAAGGATATCTTGGTCCAAGAAGAAGTTTTAGGAAGAAGATGTAGATGGATCAATAGAATTCAAGAGTTTAATATTGACATCTATATTACAAAGTTGGTGAGAGGGTTGGGCCTAGCAAAGTTGATGGCCCAAAGCAATCTAACTACAAACCAAATAAACATGTTGGAGGAAGATCAGAGACCTTTTGTTTGTAACATGGATTGCGGTGAATGGTATAAAGATATTATTAAATATTTGCAAAAGATGGTTTTACCCCCTAAATTGGATGATAACAAGAAAAGAACTATTAAGCTTAATTCCATAAGATATGCAATTATAGGTGGTGAGTTATGGTGGAGAAGCAATGAGGGTGTCTTGCTTAGATGTGTAGATCAGGATAAGGCCAAGCTCCTAATGGATGAAATTCATAATGGGATTTGTGGAGGACAGTATATGGAAAATACTATAACTCACAAGATCATTAGGTTAGGTTTTTGGTGGCCAACACTTTTCAAAGATACCCATCAGTTTGTAAAAAAGTGTGACCCTTGTCAAAGATTTGCAGGGAAATTGAAATTCAATAGAAACCTGCCTCTCAAACCTATTACTGTCCAAGCTCCTTTCCAAAAATGGGGTATGGATTTCATTGGTGAAATTCCTAATAAGTCTAGTGGTGGACATTCCTACATCTTGGTAGAAATTGATTACTTCACCAAGTGGGTTGAAGCAATCCCTTCAAGGAGAGCAACTAGTAAGGTGGTAATAGATTTTATGATGCAGAATATCCTTACAAGATTTGGTTGCCCAGAAACCATGGTGGTTGATAATGTAATGTATTTTAGGTCAGAGGAGTTTGTTGACTTTTGTCAGGACAATGGTATAAAAATCTCATATTCATCTCCCTACCATCCACAAGGCAATGGCCAGGCTGAATCCAGTAACAAGAGTTTGATTAAAATTTTGAAAAGAGTATTAAATAAGAATAAAAAGCCCTGGGATTCCAAGTTGTTGCAAGCCTTATGGACTGATAGGGTTACAGTAAAGAAAGAAATAGGGTGTGCCCCTTTTGACTTAGTCTATGGGATAAATGCAAGATTTCCCTAGAACAATTTGTTACAGATGTATCAGTTCATACAGACCTATGATGATGATATGGAGGAAGAAATGACTATTAGAATAAATTATTTGATTGTATTGAATGAGGTAAGAAATGATGCACATGTTAAAAATGAGAAGATGCAGACCTAGTGCAAAGTCTTGTATGACAAAAGGACTACTCAGATAATTTTTGTAAGTGGTGACTTGGTACTGATGTGGAATGCAAGATTAGAAGATAAAGGAAAGCATGGGAAATTTGATCCCATCTAGTTAGGCCCATATATCATTGAAGAGAAATGGGGAATAAGTTCATATCTATTAAAGAATCTAACAGAAGAACTCATTGAATTGCTAGTTCATGGGAAATTCTTAAAATTTTACTTCTCTTAAATATCTTTCTAAGTCTCTGTGCAGGTTTATGTTTAGGGTTTTGTGTGCAGTTTTATGATTGCCAGTCAAAATTTTGTTTTGGTCTACTCTTCTAGGAGATTCCAATTTTCTTGTTGTATCTGCAGGAGATACATGTCCCCAAGCATGAGCCACTGTTAGCAGTATTCTAAAAAATTTTAGCTTCATGCTTAAACTTTTGAAAAATCTAGTTCTTAGACCTAATTGTGAGGTTTTGTGGCTAAAACCCTAAGTTTGATGGAAACCCTAGCTGATCTTAGCATTGTTATGTTTAAATGTTACTTTTTTGACTCACTAACTTTCCAAATATGCATGTGTAATATTCACCCCTTTTAAAGTGACCACTTTATATGTTATACCACCAGGTTGTTAAATGGGGTACCTTTTTAATAATTCTTTCAAAGCCTAAGTTTCTCATAAATTTTTCCAAGTGACTAACCTTTTGAAATGAGTGGTTGTCATTAAATCTTAAGGCTCCCTATTGTCAAAATTTTGACATACGATTTGGCAACAAGAGGACATCTATCTAGGTGGGCCCGTCTTTGTTGTTGTGGTGGTGATTAAACAAAGAAATACATCGACGATTGTCATTATACCATTGGGTCAAGTCGATCTCTTTTTAAGCATCGTAGTATAGTGACAAGCATCTGATCAACATCTGTTCTGACAGTGGCAAGTTCTGGCTGGCAGTCTCTGTGGCATTTCTCTTGGGTTGACACTTGTATTAGGTGACGTAGTACTTGTGCGGTTAGAATTTTTCAAAGGATAAAGAACGAATAGATCTCGTGATTGTCGTTATACCATTGATAAAAAATTTTAAGTATTTAAGCTTTGCAGTATAGCGATGACCGTCTGATGCTCTATGATGAATGAGATAGAAAGTGGGCCCTAAATTGCCATGTCACCTTGACATGTTTTCTTTTGATTGGTTGAAATGGTTATGATGTGGCAGTCAATAGGGTTTTTGATACTAAAGAAGAAAGGAGAAGGGCCCGCCCAAATTTTTTTGTAAACATGGTAGTTTCTGACTCAATGAAGAATTAAGTGAAGTATTATTGTGGGGTCAGCTTTCTCTAATGATTAAGGCTTGAACAGATCTCATGGTTGTCAGTATACTGCTGGCATAAAGTGCATGATTTTTAAAGTTTATGATATCGCAATAGCCGTAGATCTTGTTTAAAGGATGAGGACTAAAGGTGGGTCCTCTTTCACCAATTCATGCTGACCCATCTATTTATGATTGGTCAAAAGTAGGAGATGACCTGTTAGTTGTCATTATACTTGACACCAAGGAAAAAGTTAGGATTTTTGCCTACTGGTTTGTCCGACATGGCATTTGTTGATTTGATGAAAGGTTTTTAGAGAAATGTGGGGTCATCACTTTGGGAATTGGTAAAGCGTGATAAGTTGGGAAAGGATCCTGTGGTTTTCGTTACACTACCGAGGAAAGATGCTCGGATCTTATGCCTGCGCTTTAGTGACAAGGTGACACATGTCTGCCCAGATCAAAATTGATTTAAGTTATTTATTTTCCCACATGATTAAATTAAGTTGTTCTCATTGGTTGGGAACTAGTTTGGGGAAAATATAAGGAGGGTTACACAGCTATTTTTGTTGACTATCTGATGCACCAAGAAGAAAAAAGGATCAACACTTCTAATTCAATTTTTTTCTCTATGACATTGCTCATGTGCTATGAATGTTGAGACCACCAATTTTTAGTAATGGTGAACTTAATGAGCTACGTGTAGATGAATTGTGAACGGTTGGCAAGACATTATATATCCAAATTTGATCATTGCATTCTTTATCTCTCTCATAAGCATTTTGGTGAACTAGATTATTTTCTGGAGCGATATCAAGAAGAGTTTGGCAGATGCCTGGTAGGTCATAATCTCTGAATTCAAGAATTGTTTGAGTCTGTGAAGAAATTGTGAGGGAATTGTGTTTCTAGGTTATAAAATTTAGGGTTTTCTCTGGTATTTACACGTTGTTCTAAAAAGCCCTAGTTAAAATGTCACAAAAGAGGGGGTTGTCTGGGAAAACAAAGTACAAGGATAGGGGCATTTTTGAGGACTTAATGCAATTGCTCCCGCATTTAGATAATGGGGTAGCTAGATTGAAGGAATTGGTCCCAAGGAACCCTAGAGATTATGTGAATAGTGGGCTCCATGATAGAGGAAACTGGATGAATGATGCTAGGGTGGGAGAGGATTATAATGGTCTTATTTTATTCAAATCAGCATACTCATAGAGGAATTTATGTGTCACCCTTAGCAACATTTGGAAATTTGATATAGGGAAATTGGTTGTCCCTAGAGTATTTATGGATGCAGAATTATTGATCCAAATTACCAAGTGTTATGATCTTGTGACAAAATGTGTCAAGGATGTGAATGGAAATAATTTAATCAGTATCATAGAAGATGAAATCAAGGAGGTCTTCTCATTGGATTTTCTAGACCAAATTGGATCAATGTGTGTCCTTTAGGTTGGATCTATTCAGTAAACGAGCACAGGGTTCTTATAAGTCTACAACTTTAATCCTGGGGCATGCTGAGGCCACTCATATGTCTGTTCCATATATGTTCATGATGGTGCAATCTCTACATCCCCAATTAGCACTAATCTTTGACTTTTCCTCTCACTTGGTTGACCTAATCCATGAGGGATTGATGGGAATAAAGAACATGAAGGTTAGTAGGCCTTTTGGATGGTATTCTATGCTGATGCATATGTTCTTGTACAATGGTGAGCATTTTTTCATCTCAACAGTCAACATTGTTAAGGAGAGGAATGGAGAAAACCTTCCAGTTCAGTTGTGGACCACAGCTTTGTCATGGGATAGAGCTGATGCTAGTTTTATTGCTTTTGATAGGGATTTTGCCTCAAGGCTTAGGACATTGTTTTTTTTTGACAATCCTAGAATTCCAAGGGAGTTGTTAAGATTGATTAGACCAAAGGAGTATTGTCAGGATATTACCATAGTTCATAATTTTGGTGATATCATATTGTATCATGTTTCCATAGTTTTTAGAGTATATGGCTACAAGAACGCACCATACATTTTTCCCTACCAAGTGCCATTGAAGATAGGATATGCAGAAATATTAAGGCAGTTTGGTGACCAGCATGAAAGTGCCCTTACTGGTAAAGGAAGAGGGACTTTCTTCCCTAATATTAAAATTGCCCATAAATATGTTATCACTAAGGGAGGATGGGTATATTTAAACTAGGTCTTGCAACCCTACAGAATGCCTACAACTATAGTAAGATGTGCAAACAATGAGGGTTTCTTATCAGGAATGTTTAGGGACAAGATAAGGTGTGCTCTTATGGAGCACCAGTTTAATTTTCTTGAGGATATAATAAGGAATGAGTTTGACCTCCAAACTCAAGAAATTAAGAAGGAGAAGTGGGTGATCTACAAAAAGACTGTAGATTTCATTAGAAATTTTGATAGAACTGACGATCCATTGAAAGGTTTTAAGCCATGGGCAAGAAAGGTAGAGGATCTTATGGAGCATTTTGAAGGCATCATGCATGCAGTGAATGAGAAAAGGGTTGTTGTGAGCAAGACAGACCTTGAGAGAGATAGGCAAATTTTGAGCCAGCTAGGATATACAAAATTAACCCCAAGGGGAGTTTATACTATGAAAAAGAGAAGTGGGTACACTGTTCTTCTACCAACACAGTAGAGAGGTGAGGATCTTCCTTCCACTTCAAGAGGAAAGAGACCTATGGATGATCCAACAATGCAAGGACCCTCTCCAAAGAGGCAGAGACAAGAGGGATCAGGATCAAAACAAAATGTCTATTCTCCTTCTCAATCCCCCTTACACTTAGATCAACATGGGGTAGCTGAGAAGTTAGTACAGATGAGGAATGAGGGGAACATTTTTGTTTCCAATGATGAATTACAGGAAGGAATGCTAGAGGCACCTAAGGAGGTTTTAATGGATCTTACTATTGCTGAATTTGAGGGTAAACAGATTGACCCTATTTTGAAACAAGTTAGTGATTCTTTTGTTGCTGATGATAAATTTGAAAAGACTAGGGAATTCTTTCAATTTTTATGGAGAATGAAAATAAATCAATTTAAAGAGATTTTTGAAAAGAAGAAAGAAGAGTTCCCTGATAGGGACATAATAGAAATAGAAACTGAAACCAAGGTAGAGATGGTAAAGAAGTTTGAGAAGATTACTCCTAAGGAGGGAAGGGCTATGGTCCATACTGCAGGGGTGTTGATTTTACTAGAATGGGATATTTCTGATGCAATAATTTTTTACCAGGTCAAGAAAAAGAAAGATAAAGACTCTTGCTACTATAGAACAAGCACATCAAGCTGCTAGGGGTATTGCTTTCTTAGATGATCATGCAGCCTTAGTTATGTGGTCCCTTAAGAGGGAAGAGAACAAAGGAAAAAGAGAGGCTCTCTCTACAATATATGCAAGAAACTTGGTAGTGCAACGAGTAGGTGAGACTTCTGGTGTTGAGGCTTCAAACCTTATTTTGGAGACTACCAAGTTTAATGTCAAGGTGGTAGAAAAGGATGCACAGGAAAAGGAAGAGCTGAGGCTTAAATTTGAAATTGTCCTCAAGTCTTATAATGAGCTTAAGATAGAGTTGATCCAAAAGGACAAGTTAATTGCTGAGTTTTTAGGACCACAGGATCATAGGTCACCATAATTAATGATAGCTAACAGACCTGCACTGCCTTCTTTATCTAGCCCTATCATTGAATTTCCACCATCACCTTACCTAGAGACACACCTAGATGCAAGACTCAGTTGGGAGAAGAAACAGTTACTTGAGGAAACTAATCATTTTAAAAGAAAAAGGAAAGAATTGGACAGGCTGAGGGAAGAGTATTTGAAAGATAAGAGCTTATTGAAGTAGAAATATGAAGAAAAAGTAATAGAGGCTGTGATGTAGTTTGCTACAAATTTGAATCCCACAGTCCTATTTGACCATGCTAGGAGGTTAAGGATACTGCTTACATCATTGGATAAGAATAAGAGTGAATTTGAACCAATTTTTAAGAAATGGATTGAGAGATCTCCAAATGTGAGATTGTTCAGATTGTTGCCTAAATCCAAAAATGATCCTAACCCATTGATGAATCCACTACATCAAAATGTGAAAAAGCTTGTAGAGAATGACATACTTTTGGGTGATTTTGAGAGAAAATCAAATTTGATGAAGAAATAATTGACACTCCCAAGTTGTGACTTGATTCCAGGGGTTTTTAAGAAAAATGGTGAACTTAAGGAGTTGATTAAATGATGAGCACAAATAGATGATGACTTCTCTGCTAGAATGACTAGCATTTTGACTTTAGAGAATACTTTATTCTTTATACATACTATTGAGACTTTGATTTCTAGCAAGTCTAAGTTTGATCTCATTCAGTGAGGGATCAGTCAATTGGAGGATAGGTGGGAATAGTTATCTAGCAATCATGCAGAATTTGCAAATTTTGAGTTCCCAAGTGAAGAGGTGTACAATAGGTGGAGGTATCAGTACATACCTCATGCAGAAAAAGTAAATACTCTACCAACCTCTTGAGACAAGTGAAGATTGTAACTTTTGGAGTCATGAAGGTTGTTGAGATGCACAAAGGTATTTATTGTAGGACGGATAGTGGAGATATTACAATCAAATTTGTTGAAAGAAGCCGAGGACAGAATTGAAGACATAGAGCAAGGTGGCTCATCTACAAATATCTCACCAATTTTGATCTGTATATTTATTGTAAACCCAATATGGTTGTTGTAAAGTTTTTAGGGTTAGGAATTTTTTAAACCCTAGAATGATCGGTAGCTTGTTGTATTTCCTTGTATATAAAGGATTTTCCATGATCATTCTAGGCATTGAGAGTTGAGATGTTGAGAAGATAGAAATTTTTAAACCCTAACCCTTAGTCGAGGATTGTAGCATTTTGTATTATTTTTCATCAAGCAATACAGAAGAAGTACAGGTTACTACTGCTATTTTGCAAGCTTACTGTTTATAATATGATGTATACAAATGATCAAGGTTATACTTAATACAAATCTCAAATGTTTGTCTCTCCTTTGAGTTTATTCTTTGAATCTTTAAATCTTTCTGAGATTTATATGTATGTATTTGGCATTGAGTTCTAATCTAGGATTGGATTAAATATTGCTTAGGGTGGGATACATTTTTACTAAATTTATTTTAGGAATTTCTATAAGTAGGAAAGGGTTGGGGTGTTTGTATTTATATTTAAAGACCAATTATTCTCAAAACATCTTTGTATTCATTTTGTCTTCTGATATTTTTCCCAATGGATAAGGCACTAGCCTGTATTTTCCTATCTTTTCTTTATGGGGAATGATCAAAATCTTTGTAATCCTAAGCATATAATCAATACCAATCTTTTAAAGTTTCATTTACTTTATATAAGTTGTTTTACCCAGTGATGGAGATTCAATGAATAATAGGTTGTTATTTAGTACTTTTTCACTGTCACCTATTGTAAGATCCAGTATTAAGTAAAGAATAGAGTTGAATCTATTGGATCAAGTGTACCTACCTTGGTTTTGTAGAGCCAGAAGTGAAGAGGGTAGTCTTGTCCCGATAGTTGGTCCAGTTGCTTATAGATTTCCCACATTTGAAATTAACCCCTCCTTAAAATTAGTCATAAGCATATTGGTATCTCATGGAGTGTAAAATATTTTGAAGAACCAATAGGGCCTTGATTCATAGGTCCATTGAATCCTCCTTCATCTGATGGCCACATCCATATCTTGACTGCCACAAACTACTTTACAAAATGGATAGAGGCTATCCCAGTGAAGAAAGCTACTTCAACAGTAGTTTGTGACTTTCTAAAAAAAATCATCCTGTTTATATTGGGCATCCCACACAAGATGGTAATGGATAATGCCACAAATTTCTCCTCACAGGAGCTGGAGGTGCTCTCCTATGATCATAGTATTACCCTCTCTCATTCCTCAGACTATTATCCCCAAGGTAATGGTCGAGCATAGTCAAGAAACAAGAACCTGATCAACATCACGAGGAAATTGGTGAGCAAGAATGTTAGAGATTGGCATAAAAATCTATATGAGGCATTGTGGGTAGATAGGACTTCTCCTAAGAGGGAAATAGGGATGTCTCCTTTTGAGCTGGTGTATGGAAAAAAAACCCCAATTCCCCCTCCCCCCCCCCCACTTGGAATTATCTACTACTAGATTTCACAAGGTGATTGAAGATAGTAATTTCCAAAATGCAATTGAAAAAAGAATTATGCACCTATCAAGAATACAAAAAGAAATGGAAATTCTCATTTCTCATATAATGGAGCATCAAGCCATGGTTGTTATAAATTAAATTCCACCAAGATAACTGATTCACTATTTGGAAAGTAGTTCCTTCTGTCTTCCTTAACTCCTAATAGGGTTAGAATCTCCTAATAGGGATTCAAAGTCTCCTAATAAGGATTGATATGTATTGAATGTATTTCATAAGACTCCTAACAAATTCCATCATCTCACAAGGAATTTTCATATTCGTACATCTTTTTTTTCGGTACCATCCCCACTAGGGTTTACCCTCTGATCAAGAGGTTCCCTAGTAAATAAATCTAGTGTCATTGTGTATGATTATCTTTCTATGGTTTTTGTTTATGTTGATTACATGTTTCAGATATAATAAGGTTAATAAAAGTTTTTTTTATCCAATAACTGATTCACACCCCCCCCCACCTCTCATTTATATTGGTGGACTTTAGTTTCTAACAATTAGTATTAGAGTGAAATGTCCTTGAAGGAAAAATTTAACAACTTACGGAGATCCATGGTGAGTCTCTTCAGAAAACAAAGTCCTAAGTTTGATGAAGTTAACTATGGCAGCTGGAAAGAGAAGATGAAGACACATTTTATATGTTTAGGACCAGGATATTGGTTAATTATAAAGAATGAGAAATGTATCATTCAAGAATAAAAGATTGAGGATTGCACTGAGAAAGAAAGAGAGCTATACATGTCAGCTCTTCCTGAGAATGAATACATTCAAGTAAAAACTCTAAAGACATCTCATGAAAGTTGGGCAGCTTTGGAATCTACTTTTGAAGGTTATAAACATGCTAAGTGAATCAGATTACAAAATTGGATATGTTTATTTTAAGAGGATAAAATGATGGAAGATGAACCTGTGAGGAGCTATATTTGTAGAATATCAAAGATTGTTGTAGGTATCAAAGATTGTTGTAGGTATCAAAGCTTGTGGAGGAAATAAGAATGAATATGAAATCATATGGAAGATTTTGAAAACCTTGACCCCAGTGTTTAAACAGATAGCGTAGATGATTGAACAAGTCATACCTTCTACTAAAAAATTTACTAGAGAGAATCTTCTTGGAAGATTGGAAGCAACGAAGATAAGTCTGAGACAATCTAGAGATTTTCCTAGGATTGAAACTGCATTTAGTGCACATAGTGTTCTCCCTACTTTGTCAAGGAGTGGAAGTGTCAATGGAGATTATACCAGTAGCAGCAACAGATCTAAGATTGAAGAAGATAGAAATATTGAAGAAGGAATTGCCTTGCTTGCAAAAAGAGAACCAAAAGGTAAGAAAATATTTAAATGTTCGACATGTCAAGAATATGGCCATTTTGCATCTAAATGTCCTAAGAGAGTGAAGAAATATAAGAAGAACTTTAATCCTAGAAGACCTAAAGAATGTTATTATGCTAATGATGAAGAATTTGAAGCTAGTATTGAGAAATTCTTAAGTGAAAGTGATAATGAAAGTGATGATATAGGATTTGTTTCTATAAAAGAAGAAAACTCTGATACAGAAGTCAACGAAGAAAAATCTTTAGTATCACAAGTTAAAAAGAAAATTTATTGTAACATAGATAGTGGTTGTTGACATCATATGACTAGTGATATGAATATGTTTATAAAGTTTAACAATTATGATGGAGGAATTGTTAGAGTTGGAAACGATGCACCTTTCTAAATAAAAGGAATATGATCTTTTACTCTTGATGGAAGACTAACACTGATGATATTTACTTTGTATATGGATTGAAACATAATCTTTTAAGTGTTGGATAGTTAGTTGACAAGGGATATCAAGTTTGGTTTATTGAAAATACTTGTATGATCAAGGATAAGAATGGTAAGATGATTGGAATAGGAGAAAGAGCCAGTGGTAATGTATTTCAGTTGAATCCTACTAAGATGACATATTTGATTTCTAAAGTTGATGACAGTTGGTTATGGTACAAAAGGTTTTGTCACATAAGCTTTGATAACATTGTGAAAGCAAGTACCACATTTGAAGTAAGAGATTTTCCTAAAATTGTGAAACCTACCAACATGGTATGCAAGGAATGTATTATGGCGAAATAGAAAAGAAGTTATTTTCTAAGCAAGAAGTTCACCATAGTAGAAAAATTAGAGATTGTTCATACAGATCTTAGTAGTCCCACAAGAACAAGAGTATTCTATGATGAAATGTATTTTATGATTCTTGTTGATGATTTTACTAGGATGATGTGGGTAGCATTTCTTAATGAAAATTTAGAAGCATTTGAAAAGTTTAGATTGCTTAAGAATAAACTTGAAAATGAATCAGGAATGAAGATTAAATGTTTAATATCTGATAGAGGTGGAAAATTTACTTTAAAAGAATTTAACACTTTTTTTGAAGTGAATGGCATTAAGAGACAACTTTTAGCCCCTAAAACACCTAAACAAAATGGTATTGTTGAAAGAAGGAACAAATTAGTAACTGAAGCACCAAGAGATATGTTGTTTGAGAATGATGTAGAAAATATATTTTGGAGAGAAGAAATAAACACAACAATGTATACATTGAATAGAGTATAGATCAAAACAAATACAGACAAGACTCCTTATGAATTATGGTTTGGACATGTACCATCAGTAAAATATTTTAGAATCTTTGGAAGAGCTACATAAAGAGAGATTATGATATTGGTAAGTTTTATCCGAGAAGTGATGAAGGTATGTTCCTTGGTTATTCATTGAAAAGAAAAGCTTATAGATGTTTTAATAATAGAACTAAGACTTTTTTTTAGAGCAAAAATGTTAAAGCAGGTGGGAAGTTCAGAATTCAGGAAAGAGTACTTGATTATGATTTAGATGAAGAAGCCTATCCTAAAACTAATCAAGAAAATGTTGAATTGTTTTATGAAACTAACAATGATTTGCAGAATGGGACTCATGATGAACAACAAAGAGAAGAACCAAGATCTGAACCTAGATTTGAAGAAAGAGTTGAGATAGTAGCACCTAATCAGAATTTGATAAGGAATAATCTTGTTGATCAGATTATTGGAAGCAAAGATAGAGGAGTTATGAAAAGAAATAAGGTACAAGAAGAATTATGTTTGATTTCTCAACTTGAACCTAAGACTATTGATGAATCTTGTAAAGATAACAATTCGATTCAAGAAATGAAGAATTAGATTAGTTTGAAAAAAACAATACTTGGGAATGGTTCCCAGACCTAAGGATAAAAATGTTATTGGAACTAAATGGATTTTTAGAAAAAAGACTAATGAACAAGGAGAATTTTTATGAAACAAAGCAAGATTGATATGTAAAGGATACTCACAGTGAGAAGGTATTTATTATGAAGAAAAATTTTAACCTTTTGCAAGAATTGAAGCAATAAGAATGTTTTTGGCCTATGCAGCTTATAAGAAATTCAAAGTATTTTAGATGGATGTGAAGTCACCATTTCTAAATGGTGAATTAGAAGAAGAAGTCTACATTGAGAAGCCAGATGATTTTCCTTTGACTCAAGAAGGAGACATGGTTTGTAAATTGAATGAAGCACTATATGGACTAAAACAAGAACCTATAACCCAGTATACAAGATTAGATAAATATTTGGCAAAATTGGGATTTGTTGAAGGTACTGTAGATAGTAATTTGTATCTAAAAGAAATAGAAAATGGTCTATTAATTGTAGTTATTTTTGTTGATGATATAATCTTTGGAGGAGAAGATGAGGTGAGTGATAAATTTTTTGATGAAATGAAGACAAAATTTGAGATGAGCATGATTGGAGAAATGAAATTTTTCTTGGGTTTATAGATTATGTAGAACAGTGATGGTATTTTCTTATCTCAGACTAAGTATCTAAAAGACCTATTGCAAAGATTTGGTTTTTGAAATCTATAAGCCTATCGGTACACCTATGGTAATTGGTCATAAGTTATCTAGCATAGATGAGACTCTTGCAGTTGACCAAATGAAGTAAAGATCTATGATTGGAGGTTTGCAATATCTAACTCACACAAGACCAAATATAGAACATGTAGTTGGAATTTTTGTGAGGTTTCAAGCTGATCCTAAGGAATCACATTATGCAATAGTAAAGAGGATATTCAAATATTTGAAAGGTACAACTGATTATGGGTTGTGGTATGATAAATCAAATAACTTTACCCTATGTGCATATACAGATGCAGATTGGGGAGGTAGTGTGGATGATAAAAAGAGTACAAGTGGTGGACAATTTTTTCTTGGAGGAAGATTGGTTTCTTGGCTAAGAAAGAAACATAATTGTATCTCACAGAGTACAAAAGAAGGCAAATATGCAGCAGTAGAAAATAATTGTAATCAAATAATATGGATGAAACAAATGTTGAAGGATATTGGAATCAAGTTTAATGAGCATGTTATCATACATTGTGATAACACAAGTACAGTAAGTATATGTCTAAGAATCATTTGTTACATTCTAAAACAAAACATATAGAGATCAAGTATCATGTTGTAAGAGAGAAAGTTGCAAATAAAGAAGTCAGACTTGAGTATATCAGTACAAAGGAGAAGATTGTAGATATATTTAAAAACCCTTTACCTAAAGATACATTTGAGTATTTGAGAGGCATGTTTGGGGTTATGACCCAGCCTACTTTTGAGTAGTGATGCAAAAAGTTACATCAATCTAGTGGTATAAAGCACTATCTTTCTAGACTATATGTTGATGTTTCCTCTATGGGGGAGTATCTATGTTTTTGAGCTGAGTCATGAAGGACTCTTAATAAAAAGGTATCTCAAATAATGTGTTTGGACATTTGAGCTTGTATTGGATTGACATAGTGATGCTTAATTTTTCATTAATGTCAATGGGGGAGAAGGATACATGAAAAACATTTGATTGATGAAGAGGATCTGATGATTGAACATTTGATTGATGAATAGGATTTGATGATTGTTGAAGAGGATTTGAATAGCCAAAGCAGAGTAGTAGTATCATATTTTTGTATTCATGGAACTTAGATGTTTTTCATCTATGTTTCCATCAATGCCAATGAGGGAGATTGTTAACATGAATATTGAATATGTCCCAAGGGGGAGTATTCTATAATTTTTGGAGTAGTCACATGTTGCATTGATGATTGTGTTTTTCATTGATGTCAACATACTAATTATACTGAAGATTAACTAAATAGAAGGAAGAGTTTGGATTAGCGCACATAGTATATTACAGATGAAGTTATGTGGAGTTGAGGACATATTTTGTATGGTGTCCTGATATCATGGTTAAGAGTGCATACATAAATTAAAGTATTTGCATTAGTTATGAGTAATCTAGTGGAAACTATAATATTTTGATAGTGTTCCTGAGAAGCGATTTGTGATAATCAGATTATATCTACTAACAGGGATAGAATCTAGAAAAGCAAAGTTATACAGAGGTTTAATACATTGTGGAGGAAACCTGGATGAGTCAGCATAGTTAGAGGTTGCACATGTGATGATTAATTAAGTTTATGAGCTGATAGTTTTATGTAATTATGGAAATATTATGTAATGTGTAATGTTTTATATTTTTTAATTGGTTAAGCTTAATTGGCCGACTTAATTATGAAATATTGTGCATGGTATAAAGGAAGGATTTTTTTCCTTGATTGAGGTATGATATGTATTTAATGTAAGGTGTGAAGGTGAAATTATGTGAATAAGTAATTTAAGGGACTGATATGTGATGTGAAGTGAGCAAATCTAGTATTGAGGTCTGGTGAAACATTTCATGTGGTTTTGGCATAGTCAAAGAGGAGAAGAGAAGTTTTTGAGATTAATTATACTTGGTATTATTCTTTTTGGATAATACAAAGATTCGTTGGATAGTGTGGTCGGTGATCTTTCCCTTGAACCTATTTGGACAGTGGGTCTTCTATCTTCCTTAACTCCTAACAAGGTTAGAATCTTTTAACAGGGATTCAAAGTCTCCTCACAAGGACTGATATATACTTAGTTTATTTCATAAGACTCCTAACAGAGTCCATCCTCTCACAAGGAATTTTCATATTAGTACATCTTTTTGTGGGTACCATCCCCACTAGGGTTTAATCTCTGATCAAGAGGTTCCCTAGTTAACAAATATGGTTTCATTGTGTCTAATTATCTTTCTATGGTTGTTGTCTATGTTGATTACATGTTTCAGATACAATAAGGTTTATAAAAGTTGTTTTTATCAAATAATTGATTCACCCCCGCTCCCTCTCAGTTATCTTGGTGGACTTTACTTTCTAACAAGGGTTGAGTAGATCTTTGATAGAAAGGTGAGACCAAGGAAGTTCATGCAGGAGTTCCAAGTGTTTCTCTGGAACAGGTGCAGAGAACTGAAGGGTGCTCATAGTAAGTTTTTTTCTCTATGGAAGGGTCCCTTTTTTATCACTGAAGTACTTGGGCCTAATTCATTCAAGTTATAGCATCTCGATGGGAATCTACTACCCCTACCCTTCAATGGGAAATACTTAAATTTATATCAAATGTAGACCTTTTTCTTCCCCCTTGTATATATGTTTTTGTTGTGCTTAGATCTTAGTTTTTTTTTATTGTGTTAAGTTTGGCCTTTCCAACTCCATAGCCCAATTTGTGAAACTAGAGATTCTAGAGTTCATTCCTTGTCCCTAGATGGTCCAAGTCTTGAGTCGGAGCCAATGTTACACTCAATTATTATTGGTGTTAATTATTTTTGTGCATCGCTTTCTAAATAGAGTCTTTGGTATTTTGAATTTTCATTTGAACTTTTGTTTTGAACCTTCCAAGTTCAAAGTCTCATGTTCAATCTCAGCTTGTGCATCTTATGCTATCGTGACTTCACTTTGGCTAGAGTTTATCCTTTGGGTTGTGTTCCTTGTTTTAAAATTTTGTTCTAAACTTTCAAAGTTCAAATTGTAAAAGTGCAAGAAAAAAGTGAGTTCATTTCATCAAGTTAAGAAGTCGTCGCATCTTTGGTTAAGTTTGTATCACTCATTTTGAACTTTCATTTTGAACTTCCAAGTTAAAAGTTCAAAGTTCAAAGTTCAAAGTTCAAAGTTCAAAATTAAAAAATTTTGGATCTGAGGCTGAAATTAAATATTCAAAAGGATGGAAATGTTGGTATGAATGGAGAATATTCTAGAAGATTTAAAATTTATTTAAAATATATCACTTTTGGGAGAGATAAGCATTAGTCTGTGAGCTCAAAGGGTTTGAAATGATGGTTAATCAATGGTATATCAAAATGAGGTCATTTCATCATTAATTCATGTAGGGATAATGATGGCTTGAGTGTGTCGTGAATTCAGGCAGATCTTTTCTTTTATAAGTAAAGATTGTGTTTCTTTTTTTATTCAGTGTTAAGTTTTTCTATCGTCGCAGAGTAGGAAAGAGAAGGAGATAATTTTAGTGCTAAAATTGACATTTTGATGAATTCTGGTGAGTCGTTGAAACTCTAACCTTTCTAGCTTAAACAATCTATTGCAGAATAGCAAGTCTCTAATTTTTGTCTTAGATTCCTTTGTTTTGTTGTTCTGGAATTTTATTGGTTAAGAAAAATAAATTATAAAAAACTAGAATTACCCAAGCTAGAGTCTTCTTTTAGTCTTGTTAGCTCACTTCCAGAGTTAGGAGACACAACTCTTCTTAAAGTAACCATAGAAGAAATTTTAAAACTAGCCAGAGTGGTTTAGTAGAAGTCATGGCTTTCCTAACTGTCACTCCATGTCTAGAACTTGTTTTAGAATGTATGAACCATTATTACAAGAATGAAAGATGCATTCAGGCTAACTCTAGTGAAGCATTGGTGAGAATTGATACAGAAATGGTGATGTCCTCAATGGGAATTCTAGACAAAGAAAAATATGAGGCATGGACCATAGGAACGACCTATTCGTTCTTTTCAGAAAAGAAGAAGCAATACAAGAACATGATTTCTAGGTATTGGTTGTTGAATATGAAGAGAGGTGGTTCTTGACTCCCAAAACCCCTTATCCATGAGAATCTTATCCAAGATATAATAAATTTAGTGATTTTGTTGAACAGGGTCAAAGGGAATCAACACACATCCCATTGGGAGGACTGGATGTTTTTCTATATCCAGGTTTTTACAAATGGAGAGAAATTTGTAGATTGGGGTGAGCTCAATGCATAAAGATTACATGAGGGGTTAGCTAATTTTGTTGGAATGTGTGGCTTCTACATGTCCTCCTTTTATATACTAGCCTATTCTACGCAGTGGCCTGGTTTTCCTCATGAACCCTTGACGTTGGGAATGAATATTTATGATTATTATCCCCTCTTACAATTACAGAGATGCATGGAGAATTTCACAAGAGTAAGTGATGTGTTCCTCATATGGTTAGTTTTTGAACTACGAGGAAATATGCACAAAAGGTTGTTAGACAAGGCAATACAGTTAATCAAGACCTACGACAGCTTCTTCATTCAATTCTCTATATTTAGTTACATAAGGATTGGTAGATTTAAGGGTGAGTCATTGAGGATTCCCAGACATGTATCAGATCACTTGGTTCTCATTCAAGTTTGTAGATAGTTGGCTATTATTGACAAAATTTTGAAAGGGAAGAAACCTTCAAGAATAACCTTTCTAATAGAACTTGGACATTAATGTTGCAAGTCTAGCTCGAATGCCTTGAATTTGGTAATAGAGGATAAATTTTTGAACTTATAAACTTTCATTGCTTGTCCTAAGTTTGACAGGAAGGACTTCACAAGATCTTACCTAGGAGTGATAGAGGATTTTACCCATTTGCCTTAGTTACAAGATTATTGGGAAGAATGCGAAGATAAATTTGAGGTGTGCAAAATATTATGGTCCTGCTTCACCTTGACATAGATTGTAGGATTGAAAATTCCTCTTAATATTAAAGGATTTGAAGAAGAAGAAGAAGATGAGGAGGTATTGGATTCTAAATTCATAAATAGAGTACAGAACGAGCCTATTCTAGAATTAGATTTGACCATAAGTGAAGATGATAGCATCCAATTTAGAACATTTAATGTAATAAGAAGAACAAAAAAATGGCTAAGAGAGAAGAGACTGGGAAGATCAAATACTTCTAAACCTAAGATTTATGTAGAGCCTCAGGATGCCCTATTTCCCAAAAATGAAAATCCTTCCCCTAACATCCTTGTCAAACTTGATTTTCTAGGTGCAATTGATCTTAAAAAGAACCCACCAAAGAAAGCCATCTCGGGAGCTAAATCTCTTACCCCTACAAGAACTAAACATTCCAAAAGTAGGAGGTCAAAGAAAGGTTTGGTCATCTAGGAGGTTGTGGAACTAGACCATGTTGAAGAAGGATCAATAATTATGGAAGATCAGACTCTAGATGTTTAGAACTCTTACAATTTTGAAGGAGGAGAAGAAACGAGTAAAGAGCATGCTACTAATGATACATTGTTAATTGATTTGACTGTACTACAAACTCCTTAGGTTAAGAAGGAAATAGATACACCATCATGTCTCCAATATTCAATTAGTAAAAAGAGGAGCATAGTGCCTATCTCACTGCCTAATAATGCTATGGTGACTAAGTGTTTGGTAAAAGAGGTTAAAATCAAGAAGCCCAAGACCGAAGAAATGATAGACACAGATTCCCAAACTAGATGATGGTATGCAGAGATAGCCATTCCCAAGAGTGAGAAGAACTCAGATGAAGTCATAGAAGATGATTATAATATAGAAAAGATCGATTTGGGAGAAGCCACCTGGGCATTAGATGTTAAACACTTGGAATTCTCAACCAAGAAAATAATTACAAGGACATGGAAAGATGAAAGGGATAAAAGAGAAATAAATTTATCATTGTCCCAGATGGCTGAATATATTCACTCTATTCGTCACCCAGATCTCCTTCCCACTTCATAATCCTCACTAGTTTTTTATCCAAAGTCCCCAGATAACCAGCAAATGAGGGAATAGATTCAACGCAATAGGTTAATTGCTAAAGCTTATGTTAGCTAGTTAGATTCAGTAATTGATACAATTAATAGATACATTTATGATCTGAGTCAAACTTATGAGGAGGCTATTACTGTGAAAGATAGCCTAGACACAAAAGTGGTAAAGTGGGATAAGGAGAAGACTCAGTGGCTAGTCGTGATGGCCCAAATGTCTTAAGTAAAAAGGTATGGCCTAATGAAGTTCCTTTCTGAATGACCAATCATAGGTTTTGATGATGAAGTCCTATTTGTATCACAAGAATACTTGGAATGGAGAAACTTTGTTATAAAATAAAGAATTGAAGAATCTGCTAAATTGTTAAAAGATCTTATTGCCTTGGCCAGTGTAATGAATAATGATATTGGGTTCACTAAGGAGAAATTGTTCAAGGAATATGGAAATACTTTGCATAAGCCAGAGGAAATGAATCAAACCTTCAAAGATAGGATCCATGTAATTAAAGAGACTAAAATAGTCATTGTCGATGAGTTCCCCTAGTTGGCTGAAATTGAGTCCATGCTTATTGTTTGTCGTGATCACCTAAAGATGCACAAGGAAAAAGTTGCACTAGTCTGAATAGAAAATAAAGTGTGGAAATGAGAATCACACACATTGGCATTCCTAATCGCTAGCTAGTAGGGAAATTCTCAACTGAACATTTGGAGTTGACGAAGCAAAAAGCCAAGTCTTCATCAGCTACAGCCCCAACGCAGACTTGAGTACCTTACATGATGATCATACTGGGATGACCATTTATGGTCATTTATTTTCTTTTCTTTATTTTACTATCAAACTCTAGTTACTTTTACTTTTTCACTCCTTGGTGTAGTTAGTTTTCAAAACTTATTAAGACAGTTATACTCTCAGGCTATATATTGGCTTATTATGATCTAAGAAGGGGTCAGCCAAATTTTGTGTTTTAGTTAATCACATAGTTATCTTTTCTTACAGTAATACTGAGATACTTGAAAGATTTTATAGTTGAAAGAATGTTTTGATCTATTGATTAAATTTGAATATATATCACAACTTTGATGCATTCAATTGAGTTCACCTATGTGAATTTATTTGGAATTTGTTTGTGATCATGGTATATTTTGGCATTTCTTTAAATTGTGGGATAAATTCAAGTTCTCTTTCATCTTATTCTTTATACATTGTGTGGATCAGTCTTTCGGCTTGATCTTTGTGATTTCTTTTCAAATGGTATTCATCTAATTCATGTCATGGTTATGTATAGATTCTCAAACCTTTGATACTTTAGGGTTAAAAGTATTATTTTTGCATTTTTCTTTCTTTAGCATTGAAGAGTAAACTGAAAATCTTTATAGAGGGAGTTGTACCTTCCAATTCAGAGGAAGATTTTTAATTTAATAATAATCTATCCAATTGTTAGAGATCTTTGTCCTTCACTTATGGGCATTTGGAGTTAATTTGTATATTCATTTTTGAAGGAAAAAATTGTTAACTAATAGAGGGTCAAACCTATAGCACTCAAAAAAGTATTTCTGCTTTTTTAGAAAACCATAACACAGTTGTTTTTGTGCACTTCACAAAATATATATTTAGATTTAATATTTTGCAAAACCCTTGAGTAGGATGATAGGTAAGAGTGAGATCTATAAGTTGTTTAACTTTTTGTAATTTTCCATGGAGTATTTTTTTGTGGTTTTTTTAAGTGACCACATCCTAAAAATCTGGTACCTATTTGTGTGTTGGGCATAACTTAGATCAAAGTTATTGAAAATGCAAACTTCATTTTTTAAAGTGTATAGAGCTCTAGTGTAGAACAGTAATATGTAATTTATTTTGACTTTGGTGAAGTAGATCAAAAATTATTAAGAAAATAGTAGATATGTCTGTGAGGACTCAAGGCATTGAAAAATAAAATTAAAGTTTACTATATTAATTTTGTCCAAAAATAGAAAAATTTATATAGTCAGAAAGCTGAGAAGACATGTGAGAGTATGGGGGTAATTTTAGAGATACCCAGCCACTTGATAATTTGTAAACCTAATGATGACAAAGTTGAGAAATCATGTTGGAAGTTGAAAAAATGTGTAAAAGGACAAAAATGGAGGGAAAATGGTCCTGTAAGCCTTAGGGTCATTTTCCAACCATTTTACCAAGCCACAAACCATATGGGGTATGATATAGAAATTAACCCACTCAGGTTTTGAAAAAGAAAAAGAACAATTTCAAATTCTACATTACCCATATGGGTTATGAAGACATAAAACATCATTTTCAATTTCACATAACTTGTATGGGTTATGAAGACATAAAAATATTTTCTTGTAAATGTGTAATACATTACACATATTTATAGATTTACATATATGAGTGTTGGCATTATGAGTTGACATGGTGATGTAGATTGGCTTCACTCATAGGTTTGGTTGCAGTCATAGGTAGTAATTTTTTTGGTTGTCATTTATGGAAACTAAGTTAGATCGGTCATGTATCACAATCAGTGAAGTGTAGAAGGTAATCGGTGTACAAGTTAAGGAATCAGTAATGCTGGAAATTGGTTAAGTCTAAAAGATCGATAGATAGAGAGGTCACTACCTTGGTAGTGGTTATGAAAGATGAATAATTACAAGGTGCAGTGATAGATATAGTATCAAAATGGTCATAATATAGTGTGGTTGCGACTACAACTCATTTGGTTGATCGGTAAAAGAGATTTTGGTGTCACAATCATTCAGACAAGAAAGAGCACTTGTGTTCTTGAGCATTAGTTGGAAGATTCCAAATTGATAAGTGGTTTTGAAGTTGTGATTGTTAGGAATGAATGTTGAATATATCCCATGGGATTATTGGCAGCCATTCTATAGCAGTTATTATTGCATTCATGACTGAGATTGTCATTGATGTCAACACAATGATCTACTGAGATTTGTAGAGGAGCAGACAGTGTTTAGATTAGCGCACATGGTATATTGAAGATAGAGCTATGTGATGTTGAGGATTTACTCTTTGTTATGTTATATGTTCATGGTTAAGAGTGTAGACAGTAATTCATTTATTCATGAAAGTTATGAGCATTTTCATGGGAGCAGTATTCAGGCAGTGTTCCTAAGTAGCAGTTTGTGGAAATCGGATGATATCTCCTAATCCAGATGGAATCTAGTTTTGTGTAGTTAGAGAGAAGTTGAAGACATGTTGATAGTGATGTGGATGATAGCACAAACTTTGAGGTTGTACGAGTGAAGATTTATTCTAATTGAAAGCTGACAGTTTTTTGTATTTTTTATGTTACGTGTGGAAACTTTTATTTTGTAATTGGATGCCAAATCATTTGTAATTACTTGAGTGTGGTATAAAGAAAGGAATTTTTTTCCTTTTTGTATAAGGAATATGAATGTGATGATGAATTGAATGAAGTTGTGAAAGAGAATTTGTAAAAGATGACATGCGAGGTACAAAGATCTAAAATTGAGATCTGGTGTAGCAGTGAGTGTGGTTTGGCACAGTCAGAGAAGAGGTAACATATTGTTGAGATCAGTAATAGTTGATATTATTCTATTGAATAATCTAGAGATTAGTTGGATAGTGTGTTCAGTGATCTTTCCATTGAAGCTATTTGGGCAGTGGGTCCTTCTGTCTTCCATAACTCCTAATAGAGTTAGAATCTTTTAGCAGGGATTCAAAGTCTCCTAACAGGGACTCATATGTACTGAATGTATTTCATAAGAATCCTAACATAGTCCATCCTTTCACAATGAATACTCATATTATTGCATCTTTTGTGGGCATCATTCCCACTAGGGTTTACTCTTTGATCAAGAGGTTCCCTAGTCAACATATCTTGTGTCATTGTGTTATTGTGTATGAATATCTTTATATGGTTGTTAATTACATTGCTTATATGGTTAAATGTTGTTGAAGTTGATAAAGGTTATAATTATCAGATAACTAATTCACCCCCCACTCAGTTATCTTAGTGGACTTTACTTTCTAACAATTGGTATCAGAGCAGCAGGTCCTTGAAAGAAAATTTTAATAGCTTAAGGAGATCCATGGCGAATTATAGGAAAGAAAGCCCTAAGTTTTATGGAGTGAATTTTGACAGCTAGAAAGAAAAGATGATGACACATCTACTGTGTTTAGGACCAGGTTATTGGTTGATTAATAAGAATGAGAAGACTATTATTGATATTGATGAAGATATTATTGAAACATGTACTAATGATGAGAGAGGTCTATTCATGTGTAACATACTTTCCAGAGAAGCACTTTTGTCAGCCCTTCCAGAGAATGAGTACAGTCAAGTAAAATGTTTGAAAACATCTCATGAAATTTGGAAATTTTTACACTCTAGTTTTGAAGGTGATGAACATGTAAAGAAATTTAGATTACATAATTGGATATGTTCATTTGAAGATATAAGAATGATGGAAGATGAATCTATTAGAAGCTATATTGGTAGAATGTCAAAAATTGTTGCAGGTATAAAATCTTGTGGAGGAACAAAGACAAAGAATGAAGTGATATGAAAAATTCTGAGGACATTGACTCTTGCATTTAAGAAAACAACATAGATGATTGAACAAGTTATACCTTGTACTTAGATCTTCACTAGAGAGACTCTTCTTGGAAGATTGGAAGTAGCAGAGATGAACCTAAGGTTATCAAGAGACTTTCCTAGAATGGAGATAGCATTCAGTCCTCTTAGTGTTTGCCCTACTTTGTCAAGAAGCATCAGTGTGAGCGGAGATTATGCTAGCATCAATAGATCTAGAAATGAAGAAGACAAGAAGATTGAAGAAGGTATTGCCTTGCTTTTTAAGAGAGAACCAAATGGTAAGAAAATTTTTAAATGTTGGACATGTCAAGAATATGGTCATTTTGCATCTAAATGTCCTAAGAGAGTTAAAAAGTACAGAAACAATTTAAAGCCTAGAAGATCCAAGGAATGTTATTATGCTAATGATGAAGAACTTGAAGCTAGTATAGAGAGAACCTTAAGTGAAAGTGATACTGAGAATACTGATGACATAGGATTTGTAGCAATTAAAGAAGAAAATCTTGAAACAGAGGTTAAGGAAGAAAAATCCCTAGTTTCTCAAGTTGAAAAGAAAGTTGATTGGATTATAGGTAGTGGTTGTTCACATCATATGACTAGAGACATGATAAATTTCATAAAGTTTAACAATTATGATGGAGGAGTTGTTAGAGTTGGAAATAATGCACCTTGTTTGATCAAAGGTATAGGATCAATTACTCTTTATGGAAATACTAATACTGATGATGTTACTTTGTGGATGGTTTGAAACATAATCTTTTGGGTGTTGGATAGTTAGTTGATAAGGGATATCAAGTTTGGTTTACTGAGAAAAATTGTGTGATAAAAGACAAAGATGGAAATTTGATTGGTACTAGATCTAGAACAAGAGGTAATGTATTTCAGTTGAATCCTACTGAGATGACATGTTTGATTACTAATATTAATGATAGTTGGCTATGGCACAGAAGATTTTGTCATATAAATTTTTATTACATTGTGAAAGTGAGTACTACACTTGCAATAAGAGATTTGCCTAAAATTATGAAGCCTACTAAAATGATTTGCAAGGAATGTGTGATGGCTAAAAAAAAGAGAAGTTCATTTCCCAGTAAGAAGTTCACATCTACAAAGAAGTTGGAGATTTTTCATACAGACTTGAGCAGCCCTACAAGGACTAGAGGATTCTATGGAGAAAGGTATTTTATGATTCTTGTTGATGATTTTACAAGAATGATGTGGATTGCATTTCTTAAAGAAAAGTATGAAGCATTTGATAAGTTTAAGATCATAAAGAATAAAGTTGAGAATGAATCTGGAATGAAGATTAAATGTTTGAGATATGATAGAGGTGGTGAATTTACTTCTAGAGATTTTAACACCTTTTGTGAAGTGAATGGTATTAAGAGACAGTTTTCAACCCCTAGGACACCTAAACAAAATGGTATTGCTAAAAGAAGAAACAGATCAGTGACTGAAGCAACAAGAGCTATGTTATTTGAGAATGACTTAGCAAAGATATTATGGAGAGAAGCAGTGAACACATTAGTGTAAACAATGAATAGAGTACAAATCATAGCAGACGCAGACAAGACACCCTATGAATTATGGTTTGGACATGCACCCTCAGTTAAGTATTTTAGAATTTTTGGAAGCAAATGTTATATAAAGAGAGATGATGATATTGGAAAGTTTAATCCTAGAAGTGATGAAGGTATATTTCTTGGATATTCTTTGAATAGAAAAGCTTATATATGTTACAATAAGAGAACTAAGACTATTGCTGAGAGTGCAAATGTTAAAGTTGATGAAAAGTTTAAACTCAGGAAAGAATGCTTGATTATGAATCAGATGAAGGAACTCATCCTAGACCTAGCATTGAGACTACTCAATTGTTCTATGAAACTGACAGTGATTTTTTAAATGAAATCCATAGTGAGATCATTGAAGAACTGACACCTGAAGTTAGATCTGAGACAGTGACACCTAACAAGAATTTATCAAGGAATCATCTTGTTAAGTAGATTATTGGAAGCATAGACAAAGGAGTTCTAACTCGAAATAAGGTGCAAGAACAGTTATATTTGATTTCTCAAATTTAACTTGAATCTACTAGTGAAGCTTGTGAAGATGAACATTGGATTAAAGCTATGAAAGAAGAACTAGATCAAATTGAAAAGAACAAAACATGGGAATTGGTCCTTAGACCCAAAGATAAGAATGCTATAGGAACAAAATGGGTATTCAGAAACAAGATGAATGAACAAGAAGTAGTAAGAAACAAAGCAAGATTAGGATGTAAAGGGTACTCACAGCAAGAAGGAATTGACTAAGAAGAAACTTGTGCACCTGTAGAAAGAATTGAAGCAGTAAGAATGTTTTTGGCCTATGCAGCTTACAAGAAACTCAAAGTATATTAGATGGATGTTAAGTCAGCATTTCTGAATGGAGAATTGGAAGAAGAAGTCTACATTGAGTAGCCTGAAGTTTTTCCTTTAACTCAAGAAGGAGACATGTTATGTAAGCTAAAGAAAGCTTTATATGGACTAAAGCAAGCACCTAGAACTTGGTATGCAAGATTGGATAAGTATTTGATAAAATTGTGATTTACAAAAGGAACAACTGATACCAGCCTATACACAAAAGAAATTGAAAATGGTTTGTTGGTTGTAGTTATTTTTCTTAAAGAAATTATTTTTAGGGGAGAAGATGAAGCCAGTGATAAATTTGTTGATAAAATGAAGACTGAATTTGAAATGAGTATGATTGGTGAAATGAAATATTTTTTGGGATTACAAATAACATAGAATAGTGATGGTATCTTTGTTAGTCAAACAAAGTATTTGAATGATTTGTTAAAAATATTTGGAATGGAGAACTGTAAACCAGTTGGAACACCTATGGTAATTGGACATAAGTTATCTAGCACAGATGAGACTCCTAAAGTTGAATAGAAGAAGTACAGATCTATGATTGGAGGATTGCAGTACTTGACAAATACAAGACTAGACATAGCACATTTAGTTGGAATTGTAGCAAGATTTCAAGCTAAACCTAGAGAATCACATTATGTAACAGTAAAGAGAATACTGAGATATTTAAGAGGTACAATTGAGTATGGATTGTGGTATGAAAAATCTGATGATTTTACCCTATGTGCATATACAGATGCTGATTGGGGAGGCAATGTTGATGATAAAAAGAGAACTAGTGGTGGATCATTTTTCCTTGGAGGAAGATTGTTTTCTTGGCTAGCAAGAAGCAGAATTGTATTTCACAGAGTACAGTTGAAGCAGAATATGTAGCAGCAGCAAACAATTGTAACCAGATAATTTGGATGAAGCAAATGCTGAAGGATATTGGAATAAAATTTTTTGAGCCTATGGTTATAGATTGTGATAACACCAGCACAATTAGTATGTCTAAGAACCCTGTATTACATTCTAATAGTAAGCATATAGAGATTAAGTATCATGTAGTAAGAGAGAAAGTTGTTGAGAAAGAAGTCAGACTTGAATACATAAGCACAAAGGAGCAGATAACAAACATATTTACAAAACCTTTTCCTAAGGATACATTTGAGTATCTGAGAGGTATGCTTGGCATTATGCCCTAGCCTATCTTTGAGAAGTGATGCAGATTGTTCCATCTATCCAGTGGTATATGAGCCTTATCTTTCTTCTGGACTGGATGTTGGTACTTCCTCTATGGGGGAGTATGTGTATATGAGCTGAGTCATGAGGACTCAAGTGAATGTATTTTCTGAATAGTGTCTTTTGACATTGGAGTTGTTGTTGACATAATGATGAAATTTCTGTCATTGATGTCAATGGGGGAGAAGTGTACATGAAAAAAAATTTGTACCATCTGTTGGAGAGAACTGAATAGGAAAACAAAGCAACATTTGATTGATGAATAGAACTTGAAGTATTTTTCAAAGTAGTAGTGTTGCAATGTTGGATTTATGGAACATTGAATATTTTTCATCTATGTTTCCATCAATTCCAATGGGGGAGATTGTTAGGAATGAATGTTGAATATATCCTATGGGATTATTGGCAGCCATTCTATAGTAGTTGTTGTTTCATTCATGACTGAGATTGTCATTGATGTAAACACAGTGATCTACTGAGATTTGCAGAGGAGCAAACAGTGGTTGGATTAGCACAGGTGGGATATTGAAGATAGAGCTATGCAATGTTGAGGATTTACTCTCTATTATTTTATATGTTCATGGTTAAGAGAACATATAGTAATTCATTTATTCATGAAAGTTATGAGCATTTTGGTGGAAGTAGTATTCGGGCAGTATTCCTGAGTAGCGGTTTGTGGAAATCGGATGATATCTCCTAATCAAGATGGAATCTAGTTTTGTGCAGTTAGAGACCAGTTGAAGACATGTTGATAGTGACATGGATGATAGCACAAAATTTGAGGTCACATGAGTGAAGATTTATTCTAATTGGAAGCTGACAATTTTGTGTATTTTTTATGTAACGTGTGGAAACTTTTATTTTGTAATTGGATGCTGACTCATTTTTAATTACTTGAGTGTGGCATAAAGGAAGGAATGTTTTTCCTTGTTGTATAAGGAATATGAATGTGATGATGAAGTGAATGAAGTTGTGAAAGAAAATTTGTAAAAGAGGACATGCGAGGTACAGAGATCTAAAATTGAGATCTGGTGTAGCAGTGAGTGCGGTTTGGCACAGTCAGAGAAGAGGTAACATATTGTTGAGATCAATAATAGTTTGATATTATTCTATTGAATAATCTAGAGATCACTTGGACGGTGTGTTCAGTGATCTTTCCATTGAAGTTGTTTGGGCAGTGGGTCCTTTTGTCTTCCATAACTCCTAATAGAGTTAGAATCTTTTAGCAGGGATTCAAAGTCTCCTAACAAGGACTCATATGTAATGAATTTATTTCATAAGAATCCTAACAGAGTCCATCCTTTCACAAGGAATACTCATACTAGTGCATCTTTTGTGGGAATCATTCCCACTGGGGTTTACTCTTTGATCAAGAGGTTCCCTAATCAACATATCTTGTGTCATTGTGTTATTGTGTATGAATATCTTTCTATGGTTGTTAATTACATTGCTTATATGGTTAAATGTGGTTGAAGTTGATAAAGGTTATAATTATCAGATAAATGATTCACCCCCCCCCCCCCTCTCAATCATCTTGGTGGACTTTACTTTCTAACAGTGATGATACTTATTATTATGATGATGTGTAATATTGGTTATAGAATCGATGAAGTGTTATTTTTGGGATTGATACTATTGTATAAGGAATATTTAAGGTGGTGTATTGGAGAAGTCAAAACATGTTTGACTATTTTGGAGAATTAAAATGAATATCTTAGTCATAGGGAAAATAAATTTACATCAAGTTTATCATTTTGATGGGAAAATATTTAATTTTATGAATTCAATGATAGAAGTGTATATATATGTGGTACTTCTCATATTGAAAAGATGATGATATTTGATGAAAATGAGAAGTCTCCAATCTTAACACCTCCTAGAATAATTTGTAGAAAACCAAAGTTTCTAATTCACATTGATGAAAATATTGTAAATCCAATGCATGATAAAATTTCTAAAAGAAATTGTAGAAGAATGGTTAGAATAATTTGGAATAAATATTTTGAAAACTTAAACCAAAGTGGAATATGCCAATTAGTTGTTGAAATGAGTAAAAATATGAAATTTAGAGAGACAATAAAAATTTTGGGGTTGAGGACATTCAAAAATAGTAGTGAAAGAACAATTGTGAGGAATCTATTTGATGCATACCAAACCATTGGTTCAAAAACACATACTAAAGATGTTATTCTTACTCGATGTGTCCTCACATCAACCATAATGGGAAAGGAAATTTAAAAATATCATTTAATAAGAAAAATAAGCAAGTCATTAAGGATATGTACAACAACATGAAGAAATGCCTTAGAGAAGTGAAAGGAAATTGTTCAAGGACAAGGACAAGAAAAACATAATTCTCTTTGGGTGTTCTCAGGTAGATTTTTGCACAAGCACAAGGTTGTTGATGACACACTAAGAGCATTAATTGAAAATTTTTTGACATCACAACACAAGGGTTTCACCCAACCAAAGAGATGACAGAAGGTGAATTGGAATTAGAAATCATGAGCCACCTCCAAAACATTATTTAGATATGACTCAAAAACAATTTTATGAAAGGTTTCTTCAAAACTTTCCTCAGATTAAAATTAATAAAAGATTTTTTGAGATAATAAAACTATTTTATGTTAAGACTAATCATGAATGTACTAAGTTTTATTCTAGGGTCCATGTTGAATTTTCCATGCATTATGATATTTATCATTATGTATGTTTTACTTTCCACACTAATGATGTTTTGTAGGAATGTGGTCTACAAGCACTTCCTAAGTCACCAAGTTTTTTAATTTCAAGTGTACTATGTAGATGAGATGGCGGGTGCATTTACTATAATATTATGTGTTTGAAAGGTTTTTGCCCTACATGCAATGCTTTTCAATAGTTGTAAAGATGCCTACTATTGGAAACTACAATTGAAACAATTGTTGTATTGTCATTGATGTCAAACCTTAACTTGTAAGATAGTTTCTATCTAAGAAAGTACCATATCTATTTATTAATGAAAAGGATTAGGGAAAGAAGAAAACCTAAGGAAATGTTGAGTTATTTGATACTTCAATGGGTACTTGATTATTTGGCACATTAAAAAGATAATGTATTCTTTATCTAAGTAATAAGAAAAACTCAAGAAGTAGGCTTAACCGAGAAAAAGGGAAGAAATCTAGTTTAAGTTGAGTGATGTTAGTGTCGACCGAGTGCCAGTATATACTGAGTAAATTTAGTGTTGACCAAACATCAGTTTATGTCGAGCGATAGGAAATTATCGAGCAAGATAGTGTTAGCTGAGGAAGACAATTTGTAGAGATGACCAAGTTACATAGTGATGATCGAGGAGATGAACATAGTATTAATCGAGTGTCAATAATTTACATTTGGAGAAAGAATTGAGATTCCTAGCCGACATAGTTGAATTCTTGGGATATGTAAATCCTGTTGACTTTATTAATTGATTGTATGGATAATTTAATGCATGGTAAATTGTTTTATTATGGATTCAATGAGAAGTTTGAAGATGTATCTAGAAGGAAGGATGAATAACTTAAATGTTGGAAGGATTCAATGAATCTGAGCTAAACCTAAGATCTACAAAGGAGATTAAGTGACAAAAGATGGATCTACCTAATTGAAGAGGTATAAAGGGAAACCTAATTGTGAGGTTACAAAAGGGGCTAAAGTTGTTGATGTTATTGACTGAGAAGTCTAAGTTGAAGGCTGAAGATGAAATTGTGAAGGAGTTGATCAGAGTTGTGATTTCTTGAAGAGAATTCTAAGAAGATCAGTGATGGAGATGGAAATGGAGCTCAGTTAGTAAATTAGCATATATGTACGAAGTGGATCTATTATTTGAAAAGTGAGTTGTATGTTTTTCAGATCAAAAACTAATGTTACTTTCTAACCATTATATCAGACTAAATCCTTTAATCAAGGTTGACCTAACAATCATTGTTTAAATCCTTTAATCAAGGTGGCATTCTAATGGAATACACTTAAATCCTTTAAGCAGGTCACTTTTGATAGAGTATTTAAATCCTTTAATAGGATCACACCTAGTAGTGTGTTTTTAAACCTTTAACAAGGTTGTATTTTCATAGAGTTCACTTCAGAAAGAGTGAAAATATCAGTAACATGTTACAAAGTGGTTTTTCCCAAGTTGGGTTTCCACTATAAATCCTAGTGTTATACTTGTGTGAATGTTTTGATGTGAATGTTGCTATATTTTGCAAGTTAATTAATTTTGCATAGTGGACTGCATGTTATATATTTCTGATATATATACTTTAGAGACAAAGTTGTGTTAGTGATTAAATATGAGATTATTGAAGTGTTTAAAATTTCAATTGGTACATCTGGACCTAAGAACAACTGATTCACCCCCCCTCTTTGTTGTTCTAAATAACATTAATAATTGGTATCATAGTTGTTGGTGCTTACAGAGAAAATTTTAAAGGTACTTGAAGCTAATGATCAAGATGTATAAAAAGGAGGTACCAAAGTTGAACAAAGAGAACTTCCCTGCATGGAAAAGTTTGATAAAATTGCATCTAGCTAGTATTGATGATTCGAAAAAGTACTATGTTGAACATGACTATGTTATACCTATTGCACCTTTGACTGCCGAGGAGATGAAGGAAAAATAGGAACACAATCAAGCAATGCTGGAGATTGCATCTACCTTAAGCTATCCTAAATTTGAAGATATCAAAGATTGCACTACTACAAAGAAAATGTGGGATAATCTTACAACTATCTATGGTGGTGATACAAATGTACTGAGAGAAAAATCTGAAAGCTTGAGAGGTAAGTTTGATGAGATGAAAATGCAAGAAGGTGAAAATATTTCTCATTACTGTGATAGAATTAAGGAGATAGTGAATGCTATTAGAGGAGCTAATGGAATCATTGATGATGAGACTATTATTAGTAAGGTATTGAGAACTTTCATTCCTATCTATACTATCAGAATTTTTTCAATTCCAGAATCAAGATGTAACCATGGTAATGTTCTAACTCTAGAAAGTCTTGTTGGTAAGCTTACTACTTTTGAGCTATCTAACTATGATAACTACAATTTTCCTAATGTTGAATCTACATTCAAGTCACAAATGGTTTTGCATAAGTCTAAAAGGGAAAAAGAAAACTCTATGAAAATTGAAAGTGATATTGAAAGTGATATTGAAAGTGACAGTGACACTTTTGATGAGGAACTAGATGATCGTGAAGCACTCATGGCTAGAATATTAAAAAGAGGAAAAGGAAAATTTAAAGGTAAACTTCCTATAATCTATTTTTCATGTAACAAAGTTGGCCATATTGAAGCAAGATGTCCTAACAGAAATGACAAGGATAAACAAGGGTAAAAGGGATAACAAAGATCACTGAAGGTACAAAGACTACAAGGACCAAGGTAAGAAATCATGTTATATTTCTTAAGAGGAAACTAACAATGACACTGATGATTTTGATAATGAAGTAGTTTATGTTGCTATAAAAGATGATTCTGATGAAGATGACAAAATTGCACTTATTTCTTATGTGAGTAAAGGTGATAAATGGATTATGTTGGAAAGTTGGATATACTGATGTATATGACTTAATATAGTGTTTTCATTATGGAAACAAAGTCATATAGTAGTTTGGAGTTAGCGCACTTGATGAGAAGATCGGAAATTAGTTAAGTGTTGAAGACTAGACAATGTACAGAGTTCTTTCATCTCAGAGCATCAGCACACATGCGTACGACTGAGTCATGGTGTGTGCCCTAGAAGTTGAGTTAGTTAGACTATATCCATGCTTATTCTATGAGTGCATGATCAGATATGCAAGTATGAGAAAGACATTGGCAGTTGAAGTTGCATAGCCAGTGTGTGCCAATGAAGAATAGAGTAAGCAGCCGACTATTATCATTTTGAGTTGTGGCTATATTCTAATGGTGTAAAGCCTATGCACCTATTGTAATTAGGTTTCCAACATGTATATATTTTTTATTTTAAACATGCTTAATCTAATTCATTTGGAAGCATTGTATGTAATAGGTTTAAGGGCTAACCTAGTTGTTTATTTTGTATGCACATATAAATATAAGATGTGCCCATTGTAATTAGTATGGAAGTTGAGTAAGAGTTGTGATAAGTAGAGAAGAAGTGTGTGAAGATTCTATAAGATGTATTAGAGATTTGCAAGAGGTCAAAGCATCAGCACATCAAAGGAACTGATCTAACAAGTAGTGTCACAGTGACAGTTCATCCAGGAGATATAGTGTGTATCTGAGATCAGAAGGTTGTAGCCTTCACCACTTGAGCAGTGAGCTCTAGGATAGTGTGTCCACTCCCCTAATAGGGAATTTTTGTAAAAGACTCCTAACAAGGTTTGACCCATAACAAGGTCTACTATACTTAATACATTGTAAAGCAACTCCTAATAGGGTTAAGGATCTTCTAACAAGGATCACTAAACACTAGTACAGAATATTAGTGGGTGTCAATTCCCACCGAGGTTTTTACCTATGTGTGTTTCCTCATAACCATATTAGTTTTATGTGTTGATTTCATGTTTCATTTTTATGTGGATGTTCATTTCAGTACTTAAGCATTTAAGTTTGGTTTAAAGTAAAAAGATAAATACTGTGAACACTGATTCACCCCCCCCCCCCTCTCAGTGTTCCTATTCCTAACAAATTATTGATAGTGGTTGGTTACATCACATGAATGGTGATAAAAGTAAATTTGAAACCCTACATCATTAAAAAGGTAGAAGTGTTAAGTTTGGTAATGATGCACCATGTCTGGTGAGAGGTAAAGGATCAATTAAGCTAACTGATAAGATCACATGTAAAAATGCCTATTGGGTTGAATGTCCTAACTACAATTTTTTGAGTGTTGCATAGTTGAACAACACTAGTTAGCAAGTGGAATTTCATCACAGAAAGGCTAAAATATTTGATGCCACAGGTGAACTAATTGGAAGTGGAGAATAGACTAGAGATAACTTGTTCCATCTAGATCTATCTAAAGAGGCATGTTTGTTTGCACAATTTAATGATGTATGGTTATGGCATAAGAGGTTGTGTCATGTAAAATTTGAAAATCTAATAAATATTAGTAAAAAGAAGAAAGTTAGAGGTTTGTCGAGATTGAAGAAACTTTATAATGTGATGTGTAAAAAGTATCAGTTGGGAAAAATGACAAAGTTTAGTTTCAAGAGAAAGACATTTACTTATGAAAATATTTTGGATTTGGTTCATATGACCTTTGTGGACCTATGGGTGTACAAATTTATTGTGGTGCTAAGTACTTTATTCTATTTTTTTATGACTATACTAGGATGATGACTATAATGTTTTTGAAAGAAAAATATGATGCATTTTAGTTGTTTAAGTGGTATTTGGCAAAAGTTGAAAAAGAAATAGGTAGAAGCCTAAAATGTTTGAGATCTGACCAAGGTGGAGAGTTTATATCAAATGAGTTCAATATGTTCTACAATAATAGAGGAATCAAAAGACAGATTTCTGCACCTAGAACACCTCCATAGAATGGTATAGCTGAAAGGAGAAATAGGTCTATTATGGATTATGCAAGAACACTAATGATTGAGAATAATGTTGCACAAAAATAATGGAGAGAAGCTATAAGTACAACTATTTATACCTTAAACTAAGTACAAATCAGGTAAGGTACAAATGCTACACCTTATGAATTATGGCATGGATATGCACCTAATGTGAAATATTTTAGAATCTTTGGGAGTAAATGCTATATACATAAAGATAATAGGAATGGAAAATTTGATAGAAAAAGTGATGAAGGCATATTCCTAGGCTATTCCAGTAAGAGAAAAGCTTATAAGTGTATGAATTCTAACACTAACAAAGTTGTCAAAAGTGCAAATGTGAGAGTTGATGAATATGCAGAGAAGAACAAACTAGAAGGTAAACAAGAACTTGAAGATTATAGATCTTTTGTGTACATGGAAGAAGGAGAGGCAAGTAATACACTTACACCAGATGCAAATTCATGGGTAAGAAATGCCAAGCATCAGGAGGATGTTGTTCAGCATCAAGAGGATGCTACCAAGTATCAGGAGGATGTTGACAAGCAATCAGAAGTAGAAACTAAAAATTTGTATGATGAACCTGAAGATTGAGAAGAAAATAAATCTAAATCTACGTTGGCACAGTATGTGAGAAGAAATCATAAGCTTGATAAAATTATTGGAGATAAGGAATCTAGAGTCTTGACCAAAAGTAAGTTGAAAGACCCTACATGTTTATTATGTGAGTTTGAGCCTAAGACAATAAAAGATACTTTAGAGAATGAAGACTGGATTCAAGCTATGAATGAAGAAATAGATCAAATAGAAAAGAATGATACCTGGACTCTAGTGTAGAGACCAGAAGACAAGAATGTTATTGGAACAAAATGGGTATTCAAAAACAAGCTTAATGAACATGAACAAGTCATAAGGAACAATGCAAGATTGGTATGCAAGAGTTATGCACAAGAAGAAAGAATATAATATGGGGAAATATTTTCCCTTGTAACAAGATTAGAAGGGGTGAGAACTCTACTTGCATATGCTTCATACAAAGATTTCAAATTATATCAGATGGATGTAAAATCTGCATTTATGAATGATATATTAGAAGTGAGAATGGAATATATGAATACAAAGGAACAACTAGTAGATATATTCACAAAAGCTTTACCTAAGGATGCTCATGAATATCTTAGAGTTAAACTAGGGGTACTTCCCCTAATTGAGGTTTCCTAGTCAACTAGGAGCACTACATCAAATGCGCTACATAGAATATCTCACAAATTGATGCAGGAAAGGTCACACTTTAGGAGCTACCTAGAGTTGTGAAATGTATAGAAAAGCTGATAATCAGTCATAAGCAAGATGACAGAGGGAGAAATATTGATATTGAACTAACAAGATGACATTTACATATGGTAGATGTAAGTGCTAGATACTTCTTTGGCATTATTGTCAAAGAGGGAGAGATTCAGATGAAAACATAGGAATAGAAAACACTAAGGTATATGTTCCGAGATTCAAAGAATCAGAGGGTGAGATACAAAAAAGATTCAGAGGGATTAACTATGCGAATGGTCAAGCAAGGCTAAGTTGTTGTGAATCAGAATTAAGATAAGAATATTATAAAATATTTCTAATGCACTAACAATTTGTTTCAATTGATTGGTAAATCATGTGTTATTCATGTGGTTTTTCCATCAAGGCCAAAGAGGGAGATTGTTGGAAACTGCAATTGAAATAATTATTGTATTGTCATTGATGTCAAACCTTAACTGGTAAGATAGTTTCTATCTAAGAAAGTACCATATCTATTGATTGATGAAAAGGATTAGGGCAAGGGAGATAACAAGAGAACCTAAGGAAAGGTTGAGTTATTTGATACTTCAATGGGTACTTGATTATTTGGCACATTGATAAGATAATGTATTGTTTATCTAAGTAAGAAGAAAGACTGAAGAAGTAGGCTTAACTTAGCAAAAGTGAATAAATCTAGTTTAAGTTGAGTGATGTTAGTGTCGACCGAGCACCAGTATATGCTGAGTAAATTTAGTGTTGACTGAACATCAGTTTATGTCGAGCGACAGGAAATTACTGAGAAAGATAGTGTTAGCCGAGGAAGACAGTTTATAGAGATGACTGAGTTATGCAATGATGACCGAGGAGATGAACATAGTATTGACCAAGTGTTAGTAATTTAAATTTGAAGAAAGAATTGAGATTCCCAACTGACATAGTTGAATTCTTGGGATATGTAAACCATGTTGACTTTATTAATTGACTGTATGGAGAATTTAATGCATGGTAAATTGTTTTATTATGGATTCAATGAGAAGTTTGAAGATGTATCTAGAAGGAAGGATGAACAACTTAAATGTTGGAAGGATTCAATGAATCTGACCTAAACCTAAGATCTACAAAGGAGATTAAGAGACAAAAGATGGATCTACCTAATTGAAGAGGTATAAAGGGAAACCTAATTGTGAGGTTATAGAAGGGGCTAAAGTTGTTTATGTTATTGACTAAGAAGTCTAAGAAGAGGGCTGAAGGTGAAATTGTGAAGGATTTGATCAAAGTTATCATTTCTTGAAGTGAATTTTGAGAAGATTAGTGATGGAGATGGAAATGGAGCTCATTTAGTAAATCAACATATATGTGTGAAGTGGATCTATTATTTGCAAAGTGAGTTGTATGTTTTTCATATTAGAAACTACTATTACTTTCTACCCATTGTATCAGTCTAAATCCTTTAATTAAGGTTGACCTAACAGTCATTGTTTAAATCCTTTAATCAAGGTGGAATTATAATGGAATGTACTTAAATCCTTTAAGTAGGTCACTTTTAACAGAGTATTTAAATCCTTTAACAGGATCACACCTAGAAGTGTGTTTGTAAACCTTTAAGAAGGTTGGCTTTTCATAGAGCTCACTTCAGAAGAGTGAAAATAGTAGTTAAATGTTAGAAAGTATTTTTTCCCAAGTCGGATTTCCATTATAAATCTTGGTGTTATACTTGTGTGAATGTTGCTATATTCTACAAGTTAATTACTTTTGGATAGTGGACTGCATGTTATATGTTTCTGATATATATAATTTACAGACCGAGTTGTGTTGGTGATTAAGTATGAGATTGTTGAAATGTTTAAAAGTTCAATTGGTACATCTGGACCTGAGAACAACTAATTCACCCCCCCTCTTTGTTGTTCTAAATAAAATTAATAGCCTATATCTAGATAGCACATAAATTGGTAAGCAACTAGTTTCTATTGGAGTATACAAGTCAGTCATATATGGTGTTAAAGATGGAAAATAATTAAAGATGTGTGAATTAGTGAAAAGGGATATATGCATAGCTTATTTTATGAATATGTTTGAAGAGAAACTAATTCATGAGTACATAGGTCACACACATAGAGCTAGGTGGTTATATGAGAATTCAAGCTGTGTAAAGACACTTTCCAGCTCGATATTATTGTCTTTGTCATTGATTCTTTTGATATTTATACACTAAAACCTCAAAATGAAGTACAGCCTATGTATTACCACTCTACACAAGTTACAATTTTCATACACATATCATTCATGCATGCACATGATAGCACAGAGGAGGACATAAAGGTTATAAGAGAGCATCACTTCTATACCGGCGATGATTGTACTAATTCATTACATTTTTTGAAAGGATGATTTATAGTCTTCAATGATAGTTTAAGGGAAAGACATATAAGATACAACCAACACTTAATATGGTTAAATAATTGCACCTCATAATTCAAGAATACAAGGATGTTCTACTAGTTGAGTAGGATGCATATGACAAGTGGTGTGAAATTTTTTTAGAATTTCATTGAGGCAGGGCATAGAAAATGAGAGCATGATGGTGCGATAGCATGTGTGAAAAGAGATCTTACTAGAGAGGAATTGAAGTACGAAGGTGGTGCATTGTTAATAGATGCATAAACAATTGTGAAATGGTGTAACTCTATGAAGGGACATGGTATTGCAAGTAAGTCTATGGTTTCTAGATATTTTTGGTTAATACATGAATCTAACATTGAAAACTATTTAGAATGTTTCACACTTATAGGATCAAGTGACATGCATTCATTTAGAATTTCTAATGCAACATTATTAGCTATTTATAATAGATAGATTACATGATTTTTCTCTTCATGTATGCATTTTGTATGGGATGAATGTGAATCAAAAAAGTGGGTTGACCAATGGTCTTTTAGACCTTTAAAAACCCTAGATATATATCAACTTCCTAGAGCACTACAATTGAACTAGATTGAAGTATCAATGGATTTTGCACATGTGTATGAGCTAGTTGAACCATGTAATTTATGTGGTAATTCCAATTTTAAGCTCTATGTACCAGTGCTTTTATGTTTATTTTGGTATTAACTTATATCCTTCTATTAAATGCAGGTCATGTATATGTATTTATTGTGGATGAGAATAATGAAGAAGGAACAAATTACTTTTTGTGTTGTTGTATTGAGGCTAAAAATAAATTGACAACTACATTCATTGTTGGAGAGGGTATTGAGTACACAATAGGATCCATTGTTGTGATGAGGACATGACTTAGAAGGTACTGTTGTTTTGTTGAGTTGTATTGAGACCTCTTAAAATCATTTTATTACACTTTGCATTGATTTTGGCATTAACTTATCCTTCTGTAAAATGTAGGTACCCTATCAAAAATTCTAATACCTGGTTATTTGAGGACTTCAAGATGCATACATATTCTTCATTACTCAAACCTTGTTGCAACAAATATTCAATTGATTAAATATTATGGTAGAACTCTTAACAAGAATTTGTGGAAAGTTCATGAATCTAACCATGGGGCAATACTTGAGACACTAAGGGTTAGAGCTGGCCCAAAAGGTTCACTTGATTGGTTTTAGGCCATCTAGAAGAATAATTCTACAATATGGTAGAATAATTTTGACAATTGTGTATATATCTTTTGCGAAACATTGTAATTTCACTTTTTTTGGAGGTTCTCTATCTGCATATGAGTTTTAATGTGCATATTTAGATGCCAAATTTTGTATATAAAAACATCAATGAGCTATAATGTGTATATTTAGGTACTAAATTTTGTATTTAAAAACAACAATGAGTTGTAATGTGCACATTTAGATGTAAAATTTTGTATATATATACAATAATGAGCTTGATCATGCATATTAGATATCTAGGTGTCTCACAAGAACAATTCAAATGATAAATCAGATATATTTTCTCAAAATAATATCAAAATAACTAAATATTGGATTGTAATTTATTGGCAGTTGAATTGTTGATTACTCCATCTCTTTCTTCTGCACTTAAGATATATAGTAAAGTTTATGGTCTACTTTGTGGGTGAATGAAACTCCTTATGAGGAAAGGTAGAGGATCCATGGGAAGTTGTGAAGGGGGTTTTAATAGGTAAAACAAAATTAATACAAGTTAATAACATATATGTCAAGAAACACTAAAAAACTAAAAATGCATGGACTAAAAATAGAATGCATACTAGAGCCTCATATGGATCTCCTATGTTGGAAGGAGGCACAACTATTGATGAATCAGCTATGATTTTCTCCTGTATGGTAAGTGATAAAATATCGTATAGTCATAGAGGGAGGAATCAGGGCTTTCTAAGAAACAAGAAAGAAATCCAAAATAAGTTGACAAGAGGGTTTCAACTAAGAAGACATGCATACCTCTTGCCTTTTTTGTGATGGACCTCCTCTTCAATGATTGGGACTCCTTATAAGGAAAGGTAGAGGATCCATGGGAAGTTGTGAAGGGGGTTGTAACAAGTAAAACAAAATTAATACAAGTTAATAACATATATGTCAAGAAATGCTAAAAAACTAAAAATGCAAGGCCTAAAAAATAAATGTGCATACTAGAGCCTTAGATAGATCTCTTATGCTAGTAGGAGGCACAACTACTGATGAATCGGCTACAATCTTTTCATGTATGGTAAGAGATAAAAGATGTTATAGTCGTAGAGGGAGGAATCAAAACTTTCTAAGAAACAATAAATCAATCCAAAATGAGTTGAAAAGAGGTTTTCAACAAAGAAGACATGCATACCTCTTGCCTCTATTGTTTTGGACCTCCTCTTCGATGATCAGGACTCCTTATGAGGAAAGGTAGAGTATCCATGCAAAGTCATGAAAGGGGGCTATAACATGTAAAAAAAATTAATACAATTTAATAATATATATGTCAAGAAACACTAAAAAACTAAAAATGCATGGACTAAAAAACAAATGCATACTAGAGCCTCAAATGAATCTCCTATGTTTGTAGGAGTAAAATTCATTGATGAATTAGTTACAATAATTTCCTAATTATAGTCATACAGGAAGGAATTAGGGCTTTCAAACAAAAAATAAATAAATCCAAAAGAAGTTAACATGAGGGTTTCAACTCCGTTGTGCACTTAGTAAAAAGAAGTTAAAAAGACAAGCATACCTCTTCCCTCTATTGTATTGGAACCCATCTTTGAAAAGTGGGACTTCTAACGAAATAGAATGGTAGAGAATCAATGGGAAGTTTTGAAGGAGGTTGTAATAGGTAAAATTAAAATTAATACAATTTAATAACCCAAAGTTGTTGAAAAACTCTAAAAAAATAAAAATGAGTGTACTTATATCTAAACATATATGTTTACAATATGTATAAAAAATGCACACTAGAGCCTCAGATAGATCTCATGTTATCTTAGGAGGCATCGTCAAATTTGAGACAACTATTACCATTTCCCATATGAAAAATGATAGCATATGTTATAACTTCATTAAAGGATTTAGAAATTTCAAACAAGAAAGAATGCAATCCAAAGTGAATATGAAGATGTTACCTCTTCCCTCTCTTGAACCTTATCAACATCTAGTGCATTCATTAATTCTTTAAACCTCATTTTTTTCTATATATAGAACAAATAAATTAGGTGCATTTATTAATATCTACATATACATGTTTAATCATAATACATTTTAACAAATAAATTTTAAATTGTACTACATTACCTTCTAGTTTTTAGGCATCTGAGAGGATTTCTTTTTCTACCTTGGAGTGTTAGAGGATGGCTTTCTCACACGTGATGTCCTCGAGGAAGGTCGTGTATACTAACAGAAACAAAATTAACGTAAGGGAAAAGAACATGTATAATATTAAATCTAAGTAATAAATATCTAAATCTAAATGGTACCACAAAGCTATCTAGGCCAAAGTCAATCGCCGAAAGTGTGATATCATCAAGTTGGGACATCTTAGCCCCTGATAAGCCCTGTAAAACACCAAGTAATGATACATATATTAACAAAAGATATTTTGAAACCAATGTATTATTATATTTTTAACAAATCTACAAATATTTACCTTCGGTGGAGAAACTACTTGTGACCATAGAGTCAACTGAAAAGTAAATGTATTCCAACCACTTGTTGCACCCTGCAATGATTTTATTTATGTGTCACTTTAAATTGTTCTAAAAATTAAAATTTATTTCTTTTTAAAAGATTTTGCCACTTATTTAGTCAATTGATAAATAAACCATAAACCTCAGATCTGATAAATGAACATTAAAGAAAAGATCCACATCACATCAAAAACACATAACACCTGTTAGAAAGTTGACTGAGTAGGATATCGTGGCGTTGTCATTATGGAAACATATATTCAGTGTTAAGATAGCATGATCCAGGAGGAAGTTCTAGATGAGAACTTATGAAATTTGTCTAAGTATAACTGTGTTTATCTACCTACAAAGAGACTATTTTGATCAACGAAGTTCACAGAAGTACTTTTAATCCATGCACACTTGAGCATAGATTATATAGGGTATGTTGAAGCTACATCCAAGAGCGCAAGACTATATGACATGTACAGACATAGATATTAATGTTTTATAGAAACAGAGTTGGGCTGACCAAAATAGAGCAATGATTAGTAATTGATTATTTAGAGTTAAGGGATTATTATTTTTATCAAAATAATGACTTAACTAATTAGGGACAACATCCTAGATGTTAACCCTAAGGTAGCAAGAGTTGATATTATGTTTGATAACATGGAAGCTAACTGATAAGCTATATTTGAGATGGTTGGTATAAAGAAGAATATTATCTTATGGGAACTTATGTATGAGGTTAATGTGAAGTAGTAAAGATATTTTTTACTAATGTATTATGTGAAATCTGATATATGATGATGTAGGAGCATCTTGGGTCTTTGAGAAATCTTGAATCAACCAAAAACATTTCCTATTTTCTGTTGTTTGCATTTATTGGTTTCAATTTGTGTGAAACTTACATGATGTTGAGGACCTATTCAAGAAGCTTCTCCTATGAGCACATAAGGATTGAATGGACCATTTCAAAGTTAGAGATGTTTTCCTTGCTCTCAAAGCTGTATTTTCATGCTTTCAGCATGCTGATTGCACATCATGTAGTCATTGATCCTTAATGAATTAGAATTTGTGCTCTTATGGAATTTAAGAGGACCTAAATTAATATCTTCACCTAATACCACAAGTCCTAATTCATTATGAGTTGAAAGTTAAGACCATTTTTCTTGGGTATCGATTTTCAGCCAGTTTAAATGTGAAATGTGGAGTTTTTCATCTTGCACGGTTTCGTATGATGAGATGGGATCTTGCTAAGTTATGGATACATTATTGGATCATGTGTGGACCTAAATATAATGTAATGCCCCGCTAGGCAACCCAAGAGGACAAGACATAAAACCTCTATAAAATGCAAGTAGTGAATTTTTATTTTATTTTATTTATTTATTTTAACTAGAATAATATTCATCATTACACTTCATATTTCTAAAAGAAGAAATAATTTTCTACTACTTGAATGTAAGATTTATACAACTTAAGTCCTCCCGGGTTCCCTGACGTCGCTACTAAAGCAACATCATATAAACCATTTACATGCATAAGATATTCACGGAATCATGAGCTTAAAAGATCTACATTCATTTTAATGCACCAAGTTAAATGTCCCTAACTTATTTCTTTTATTAAACATAGGTTAATCATCCAACATCATTATTCCTTTTATCAACTCATTCCATAAATTCATATTGATTTCATCTACATCTACTATCCTTTATATCACTTTTCTCTAATAATTTAGGTAAGAGATTAATATTCATTAAGGTAGGCATCATCCTAGGTACTTCATTAACATGAACCAAGTATTGACATTAAAATCAAATTACTATTCTATTGCATTGTTTCATAACCATTCATTGTTAATAATTCCAATCACTAACCTATCATTTCTCAATAATTTCCTTGGATCCTTTCATCAAGAGAGAATACATTATTTTTTTGTGATACATCATTATATATAACTATATTTAAGATCATTTCCTTTACATATGGACAACATAAGAGGATAGGAGAAATAACATAAACACTTTCTTTTAATGCTAGTAACATGTCCAATATTCCACATTCTTTTCCCTTTCTTTTACCTAGAACTACCCATTCCCTTATGCATTGCTTTGAATTGAGATTATATCAATACTACAAGACTCCTTTTAGGAGATTAAAATTACATGAATACAAATACATAAGTACATCTCATATTAAAATATCCAATAAGAAATCTTCAACTGCAGGTCTGGAATGGAATATGTGCTAGGATCATCCAAAGAATCACGATCAATACCTCGATATAAATATTAACCACCCAACCATGTGGAACCAATAGGCCCACTCCCCCGAGCTAGGAGATAGAACCAAAGGCCCATACAAGAGGTAACAACTAGGAAATTCCTAAGGTGGTGATAAAATTTCCCCAAAGTCACAACACAAAAGAAAAGATAAGAAGACCACAAGGACTACCAGAGGCATGATCAAATTTGGTAGAGACTCTAAGCTACAAGCTAGGTGAGTGTCATCGCATAGCCCTCACCCCTTGGGTTGTCCTGGTACTAGCCACTCTTGGCCCCGGCCCCCAAGTAGGCACATGCGGAACCGAATGCCTCTCATACAGACAAGGTCATCCAGTCGTACCTACGCATAGGTACCTTCTCCCACTCCCATCCTTAGTCTTTACTAGCACTAAAGGCATGGGTGAGGCACAATTAATCTTGATTAGTGTGTAATTTCCCATTCCAATCCCATTCCCAATTCATTTATTTAGGTTATCACTTGATTAAATAACTCATAGTAGGTTATCCTGGTACTAGCCACTTAGGGCCCCGGCCCCTCACTATGAGCCACTCACCTAGTGTACTTAGGTTCCCTAACATACATATAAAAATCATAAGAACATAATAGATCCATCATCAAGAATTCATACCAATTCCATAACAACATTTGATTGAGTTTAGGAAAACATATGTTGTCCCTAGTCCACTTGACAACCCTAAACCCAATATGGCATACAAAAGGTTCCAAACATATAAGAAGACATCCAAGTGATATTATAAACATATTCAGAGTATACATAGATCTAATTAACCAAAAAAACATTCTAATAGCCTCCGATGACCATACGAAACCTTAAAACTTAATGATGTTCTTAAACTGAATTATTTCAAGCAAGGATTAAATGCAAAGAATAGTCATCATAGAACAGTCATCCATATCTTCCACAAAAAAAATAATAAAGGAAATCTCTTTGGTGGAGATTTAGCTAACATAATTTTGGACTCTCAATTTGATTTTTAGAAAGATCCAACGGTGGGAAAGAAAGTTATGACTTCTGGTTTAAAACAGAAAATTCTGGTTAGGGTTCAGACCTGCCTTCACTAAAATGGTTGTAATTTTCACAAAACATAATAAAAATTCTCCAAACCAATTGGAAATGAAAGATAAGACTTAGGATAATATTTTATATCAAATTTAGACTTTTATATAATCATATCAGCCTGTAGCATATGAATACATTTGATAGAAAATTTGGAATCGAGAATGGACAGGCATAGTCTGCCAAAATTTCAAAAATAAGGCATTAATTCGACCCTAAAAATAAAATCAGAGAGATACCCATTTTATATCTATGAATTTTACTTCCAGAAAATCAATTTAGTAAAACCCTAGATGCAATTTAAATTATTATAATAATAGATCTCCAAAAACGGGTTGCTAAAAACCCTAGGAAAACACATGCCAATTCTTACAAACAAAAACTCAAAACTTTAAAATAACCATAGAAATTAAAAGTACAGATATAATAAATAATTATAATATATAAATAGATCTATAATCTATTATAGACATAAAGTAACTAACATATTCAATCCATACCTCATGTCCTACGAAGGTTGAATCGAAGAAGGAAGGAAACAAAAGAGAAGACAAATCCAAACTTGAGATGCATCCTTCAAACCCTATCCACTTTCAGAAATCTCCATGAAAGAAAGAAATAATTCCACAGCAAAGAATCCCTCTCTCAACTATTGAAATTCTCACAAAAATATCTCTCTCCCAAAAGCAAAGATAACCAAAAATTCTTAAAGACATATGCTTACAAAATCTCCCTCACATCTCCAAGTTTTCTCTCCAAAATCACCATGAAAATTAAAGCCATCCTCTCCTCAATGCTTCAGCCCCAAAATCCCCCCCCTTCAAATGAGAAAGTAGTGCATATAAATAGATTTCCAAAGGTTGAGAGGAAAAGTAACCAACTCCCAACTAACTCTTAACTAAAGGGTATTATAAAATAACTTAATATCATACAACTATATTACTCAAATATACAATAAAAGATTATTTGTATTCATTCATACACATATGTAATATTATCCTAACATATATGCATATGTCATCATTAATTACATCAATATCTATATATATAACCTATCCTCATTATTAATAATTAATAATTGAGAATAATATACCTCGTATTATTTAATATTTAATTATTAATAATATTATACTTTACATTAATCCCAAAATATACACCATCAACAATATCTACAATAATTAACATATAATCACATATAAATTATATATATATAAATACATATATGTGTGCACCCATATATATATTTCCATATATATATATATATATTTATATTTATATAGATACATGCCAAATACCAAACACTATAATCTATAAGATTATGAAGTAATAGATCACAATATTATTACCTATTTATAATTACTATAGGATATAATCACTGAGGTAGAATAAAATCACACACCTCAAAATAAACCTAATCATCCAAAGAGGCCTTACAAATCATCTATGAAACATATCGAGAAAACTATAAGATCAAACAAGGTCAACCAAAGTCAACAAGGAAAGTCAAGCCAAACTCCTGAAACACAACATAGAAAGATTAACTAAGAATCATACCAAGAAGGAGAAATAAATAAAATGAGTAAACAAATCATACAACCAAATGAATTCAAGTGGTCACAAGGCACTAACTACAACCATGCCCAACCGGGTGCGTTGGATCTGGGTTTTTGACCCAAAGGTTGACTGACAAAGAAGGAACCCTAATATTCCCAAATTGGAATAATGACAAAGGAAGACTCATGTAGAGGCCTTAGTACTATCTCCATAACAACAACCATCAAGGATTTGAGGGCATGCTCAGACCTGTGAAGCCAGGTGAAGTCGATGCCCGGTACCTGCAAGCCTGCATCACAAAGAAGAAATACATATGCACGGATATACATATAAAAGAAAACATTGCAGACAGATGACCAGGATCGATACATCGTGTGGACCTCAGCTATGTGAGTAACTACGACTTCGTCCTGAATCATGAAAACACATCATGTATATATAGACACTCAAAGCATGTAGCATCATCATAATGAAGGTTAGAATCTCAAGCATTGTGTTAGTCTCTTATCAATACTAATAATAAATTAACATAATCAAATCATCAAGTGAGATACAAGATTCATCCAAGGTAACCTTAATAGAAGAAAATATAAATAACCACTTATATATATCTATCAAGTACATATCATATAACATCCTAACTATGTTCATAAAGGTCTTGTAGGTACTCAATACATACATGGAGATAAATACATACAAAAATGATACCTTTGGATAGTATGTCTAATATTAGAATCATTGAGTACTAGCTTATGAAATTATTATAAACAACTATAGGAATAGATCAAACAAGTATCATGTACAACTTAAGCTGTAAGAAAACATCGAAGGATCTTAATTCTTTCAAAAACACAAAACTTATATTAGGGTTAGAGGGGTATTACATATAACTTCACATTAATTTTTTTTCATTCTTTCTTTAGTTTTGGTTTGCTCTTCCAAGCTGGACCTATAATGTAATTAAATGCCTGACTGGTCAACTTGTGGCTTAGCTGGCTATATAAGAAGCTTAGGTTGTTTAGTTGATGTAAGATGGTGATAGTAGAAGAGTATTAGAAGAAAAAGAGAAGATAATATGTGATTTGAGACTCTGATTCATAATTCTCTTTGTATAAGGCCGAAACCCGGAAGGCCTCACAGTTGAGCATGTTGAAAGATTTAATATAATTGCACCAATGTTGTTACTAGTTTCTTGTCTCATATCCATTGTGTTTTCACTTATTTAATGTGGTTTTCATATTGCTTCCATGTGTAACTCTGAGAAGGGCTTGTTTTTTGAGTCAAGTGGAGTCAATTCTTCTTGATTATGCTTGTATCTACCCTTCCCCTGCATCAAGTGGTATCAAAGTGAGTTATTTCTTGTGGATTAGATCTTGGAGAAACTTATTGGATTGGTTTTAGGGTGGTAGATTTGAGATCTGACCTATAACTTGCAGAAGGTTATGATCTTGCTAGAACCTGATTGTCAAGATGGTTTGTGGTAGAGGAAATCATAATGCTATCATGGATATGTTGAGGTAGATTGCAACTAGGCTTGAAGCTGTAGAGATAGCCTAGAGAAAAGGCACACATCTTGAATATGTTAGTGATGAAGAAGAAGTAGCACCTAATCCTGAACCTGAAGTTGAACAAGATGAGGAAAGACTCTTGAGAGTTTTGTCTTAGGCTAACTCCAGACCCATGGTTAAAGTTTCTTTCTATGATGGAAGACTTGAGACTGATGCACTTTTGGATTGGATCTCTAAGATGGATAAATACTTTGACTATGAAGGTAATCCTGATAATAAGAAGGTTAAGATAGTAGTCACAAAGTTGAAAGGTCATGCATTTCTTTGGTGGGATCATTTGCAAACTAAGAGATAGAATAGAGGAAAAAAAAAGATCAAGACATGGATGAAGATGCTTGCAAAGATGAAGAAGTTTCTTCTAGCTAACTACCAAGTTAGTTTGATGAGAAAAATGAAAAATTTGATACAAAAGGACATGAGTGTGAAAGAATATACTAAGGTGTTTTACAAATTAGATATCAGATCTAGACATGTGGATGATGAAATTGAGAAGATGGCTAGATATCTGAATGGCCTGAGGACATCTATTCAAGATGAGATCAGCTATGTGAAAATAGAAAGTGTGGAAGAAGCATACCAATTTTCTTTGAAGGCAGAAGAGAGATTAACAAAAACACATGAATAAAGACAAAGAGCAAGAGGTGGCAGATTTTAGAGAAGTAGAGGAAGATCTTATGGAGAAAGTAGCAGATCTAACAATGCAGTATAAGATAAAGGATGGAAAGATGAACCTTCTAAAAGAGGTAATTACTCTAGAGGTAGCTATACTGGTTACTCTAGAAATAAAAATAGTGGGAAAAGAGAAGAGAAATCTTGGTTTAAAGGTACTTGTTACAAATGTGGTGAAGAAGGACATAGAGCTTTTGAATGTACTAACTTTGGAAAGAAGACTGGAGGTAATGGCAGAAACAATTTGGCTTGTGAAGAAGTTGAGGAATTGTCTAATGAACTTGAACATGGTGAGAACTTAATGCTAAGAAGGATCTTGTGGAATGAAGAAGCTGATGAGGAACCTATTCTTAGGAAAATTTTGTTCAGAACCAAATGTAAGATCGCAGATAAATGTTGCAAGGTAATCATTGATAGTGGAAGTTCTAATAATTTGTCATCTGAAGAGCTGGTTAACAAATTGCAATTGCAGGGATTGAGACATCCTAAGCCTTACCATATTGCTTGGATCTAGAAGGAGAATAAACTACTTTTAAGTGAAAAATTCCTTGTTAAATTAAAAATTAGTAATTATCATGATGAAGTCTTGTGTGATATCATGCCTATGGATTGTTGTCATATTCTTTTGGGTAGACCTTGGCAGTATGATAGGAAAGCTTTGCATGATGGTAGATTGAATCAATATACTATTTGGATGGATGGGAAGAAACAAGTATTATTGCCTTTAGTAGAGAAGTTTGATGAAGGTCACTGTACTAAAGTCAGAGTATGCTTGGTTGATGGTAAAAATTTTGCAAGAGAAATGAAAGAACATAATGTTTGTTTTGCTTTAATTCCAAGGAAAATTGAGAAACAAGATGAGTTAGAACATGCACCTAAGGTTAAACCTTGGTTGACTAAATTTCATGACATCATTTCTGATAATATACCTGATGGTTTACCACCTATGAGATGTATAAGTCATTGTATGGATTTGATACCTGGAGCTAGTTTGCCTAATAAATTACATAATAGGCCTCCTTATATAGGAAAGGTGATAAGAGAGAAAGATAAGGAGCTGATAAGATATCACCTATGCTAGGTGTAATCACATGTCCACCAAATGTGGATCATCCTCCATTATGCAATGAAGTATGTGCAATGGGATTAGGATGATAATGTGATAAGAGCACTAAAGGTGGATCTCACACCAAAAGTGGAATTTCTCCTACACCATGTTCTTAATGAGGTGCACACTCCTAGGTGTCTCAATCACTAATTACTATGTAATGCATTAACCTAAGTAAGATTAAGTAAAGTGTAATTAGGAATATTTAATTACACCAACACTCCCCCTTAAGTGCAACTTAGGGGAATGCACTTAAACTCACAATGCAAGATGGGTCCCAGAAACTAGGCCATGTTAGATACCCAAGTACAAATGAAATGCATAACTATCATAAAGTGGAGAAAGAGGGAAAACTTCATGGGAAAACCCTCCCCCAAAAAGAGAGAAGAAAACAAGATGCATGGATGGATGGAGTACTCAAGACCCCCCAAGAACTGCATACATCATGTATATACAAAGAATTATCCCCCCATAAGAAGGATAGTTGGAGACATGATATCCCCCCCATAATGTAGAACCTCCCATGTTGATGAAGAGTACCTACAAACAATAGATCAACCAATGCTTACAAGAAACATGTCTCCCCTTAGGAAGAAATAGATACATCAAATGATGAAGAATCCAATCCTTGTGCAAATGGAAGGAGGAAAAAGATGAAGGTCTCCATGCATGAATCTTTTAAGACTGAATAGGGATCTCCAAGCCCAAAAAATATATCACCTCATGTGACAAATCAAGTGAAGAAGGAGAAGAATCAAGAGTGCCAATCTCCAAAGAAGATGAAGAAGTATCCCCAAATATGATGCTATAATCAAAGGAAAGAGAAACCCCCTCATGTATGTCTTTCAAATTTGCATCATGAGAATCAACAAATGGTGAAGATGCATCCAAGTGGTCATCACATTCTGTAAGATCTGAAACACTATGATCATCCTACTGAATAGTAGAGCCCATGTTTGAAGAAGCAGGAGGTTGAGGAGTAGGAAGCTCAACACTTGTCTCAACAACAAAATGATTCAAGTGCCCAAAGTTCTCCTCATAATTATCCCTTGGCAAAGGGATGTGTGCATCAGGAATATCATCATCATCATCAACAAAATGTGAAAAAGAATACAAGCGTGTGAATGATCAACAACTCCCATAGCTATGACATCTCTAGTCTCTATGTCCCTAATGTAGACAAAATCAGGAGTGAACTCAATAATTTTACCTTGTGCCCCATGTGTAATTTGGTAAATAGAAAGGAGATTAGTGGTCAAGGATGGTACACAAAGAACATCATTAAATGGCCCCTCTCCCATAGGAAGAGAACCTTTCCCACAAACTCTCATGAATGTGTTGTTACCCATCAAAATATTAGGAGAATTACAAGGCCCAATAGAAGAAAAAATATCCATAGAAGATGCCATATGATGTAATGCACCTAAATCAAGAAGCCATTTACCTTGCTCAGGATGTGTGGAAGCCAAGAGTGCTTGTCCTTTACCTTTATCTTTGGATGATGATGTAGATGTAGAAGCTTCCAAATGTGTAGAAGAAGGAGTAGACACTCATGAGGGAAACTTAATGTTGTGCTTCTGAATAATGTGAGTTAGCTCATCAATCTTCTTTTGAAAACACTTATGCTCATCATGTCCTAGCTTTTTACAATATGCACATTTATCCCTCTTTCTTCTAGATGATTCCTCTCTTGAAGAGGACTTGGATTCAGTAGTATTGTGTGAAGGAGATTCATTACCTTTGTCATGAGGTTTAGGATCCTTATGTTATTTCTTTCCTTTTCCATTAGAAGCCTTTGATGTGGACTCACTTGCAATCAATGCTTGATGTGTGGAAGGCTTCAACTGACCCATGTGTGCCAACTTTGCTTGTTCCCTTATGAGTTGCATTGCAAATTCATCAAGAGAGGGAAATTTATATACACTACCAAGAGCATCCATAGTAGCATAGAATGTAGAAACAAAGATAGAATAATCAGGACCAAGCTTGGAAAGAATAGAAAAGATCAATTGTTCATCCCCTTTAACAATGCCACATGAAGAAAGCTCCAATCTAATAGAATTCAACTTAGCAAAAAAGTCTTGAATGTTGTCAAAATCACTAGGATTGAGACCTATAAGATCATTCTCTAATCTGAATTTTCTCATTCTATCAGGTTTACCAAAGAGTCCTTCCAATATGACCCAAGCATCATGAGGATGTGTACAAGATGCAATATAAAAGTGCAAATCACAAAAGATGGATGATCTAAGAGAGCCAAGTGCTTTATCCCTTCGATCAAACCATTTTCACCTTTTCGCACCACCTATTTGAGGTTCTTGATCTTGCCTAAGAGTCATTCAAAGCAATCCAATACTCAAAAAATGATCGCTTAAAGATACTTTCCATTCATGGTAGTTATATGAAGTGAGGATTTTGACCTTTCAATTATCCATATTGCAACCAAATAATGACTGATAACTACTGATAACTCCTTCAAATGACTGATGCAAATTAGAAGACTAAAAACCAACGATTAGCCAAGTGCAAATATAGCCCCAAAATGACCTCTTTTTGAAAGTGATATATCCACCCCAAACCACTAAAAACTAATTGCAAATCTAGAAAGTAGACAAAAAATTATGCACTTTCAAAAAAAAATTCACCTCAAAATGTTACCATATGTGCCCAAACGAAGCCCTGGAAGTTGCAGAAATCAGGAACAGGCAGGAACAGTAAAAAAAAATCTGCAATTTATGATAAATATAGAAACCAAATTGCAAACATAATACCACCACTAGATTCTTCAGGAAATTTTACCCAATTTCAAAAAAAATTGCTAGAAAAAAAGAGCAAAAATTAGTAAGATATGGCCCTCTGAAGTTGGACTGTCAAAATGAAAACTCCAATGGTGAAGGCTAGGAATTTTCAAAACCTAATGATGCTAGAGATCTAGTGGGTTAAATTTGATGCTCTAGAGGCTGTCGTAGAAAACCCAATTTGGCCTATTTTGACAGCTAAATGGTTGTCAATTTTAGGCTCATAAAAATGGTGACATCAGCAAAAATGCATCCCTCCAACTGACGTGGTGGATGGCGTGGAAGGTCATACGATTGATGTCATCATTTTTAGGAGCCTAAAATTGATGTACATTTAGCCATCAAAATAGGCCAAATTGGGTTTTCTACGAGTATAGGTGGAAAGAAGCTGTAAGTTGGAAAGAAGCTATAAGTACAGCTGTTTATACTCTTGACCAAGTACAGATCAAATTTTTTGTTGGGTTGCAAGTATATCAGATGGAGAAAGGAATTTTCATCACCCAATCTAAATATGTTCATGAGATACTGAAAACTTTTGGTATGGAACATTCAAGGCCAGTAAGTGCTCCCATGGCTATTGGACAGAAGTTGTCTAAGAATGATGATGCTATAGAAGTTAACTAGACTTTGTATAGATCTATGATCGGAAAGCTATAGTATGGTGTACATAGAAGACTAGATATTGCATTAGCTATTGGGATTGTGGTAAGATTCTTTTCCAATCCTAAGGAAACTCACATGATAGCGGTTAAAAGAATCATGAGATATTTGAAGGGAACTGCTGACTATGGATTGTACTACAAGAAGCATGAAAATTTAAACTGAGAGTGTATACAAATGCTGATTGGGTAGGAAATGCAGATGACAAAAAGAGTATGAGTGGTGGAGCTTTCTTTCTTGGATAGAGATTAGTTTCCTGGACAAAAAAGAAACAAAATTGCATTTCCCAATCTACTGCTGAAGCTGAGTATGTGGCTGTAGCTGTGAATTGTTCAAATTTGATATGGATAAAGCAATTGTTGGTAGGCATGAAAAAAGAAATCACTAAACTAGTTTTCATCTTCTGTGACAACACAAGTGTTATCAACATCTCTAAAAATCTAGTGATGCACACAAAGACCAAACACATTGCCATCAAGTATCATTACTTGAGAGAACTAGTACAAGATAAAGAGGTCTGCATGGAATAGCTGAATAGAAAGGAACAATTAGCAGACATATTCACTAAGGCTTTACCTAAAGAAGCTCATGAATACCTAAGAAGTCAATTAGGGGTCCTTCCCCTAACTGAGGCTGCCTAGTCAAGATAGGAGAACTACATAAAATATGTGGCAAAGAACATCTAACAAATTGATGTACAGAAATGTCACACTTTAGGAGCAGCCTAGAGTTGTTAAGAGAACAGCAAAGTCAAGAAATAGTCATAAGCAAGAAGATAGTGGGAGAAATTCAGAGGATGGTAAAGCATGGCTAATTGATTCTGTATTAGAATGAAGCTAAGGATATTATAAAAAAAATTCTGATGGATAGATAAGTTTTGGATTGGTTGGTAATTCATGTGATATTCATATGGTGTTGCCATCAATGCCAAAGAGGGAGATTGTTAGAAACTGCAATTGAAGTAATTGTTGTATTGTCATTGATGTCAAACCTTAACTAGTAAGACTATTGCTATTTAAGAAAGTACTATATCTATTTGAGTGTTGCTAAGGGGATAGGCAAGGTTGGTAACAATAGCACCTAAGGAAAGGTTGAGTTATCTTGATACTTCAATGAGTACTTGATTATGTGGCATAATGACAACATAATGTATTGTTTATCTAAGTAAGAATGAATACTAAACTGGTAGGCTTAATAGAGAAAAAGTGAAGAAATCTAGTTTAAGCCAAGTGTTGTTCGTGTCGACCCGAGCTAGTATATGTTGAGTAAAATCAGTGTTGACAGAAAACCAGTTAATTACCGAGGAAGACAATGTTAGCCGAGGAAATATTTTATGTGGTGATCGAGCCATCCAAAGAAGATCGAGAAGTTGAACACAGTATTGACCGAGTGTCGGTATTTTGCATTTGAGGAAGAATTCAGATTTCCATCCGACATCATTGAATTCTTGGATTATGTAAAATGTGTTGACTTTATTTATTGATTGTATGAAAGCATCTAATGCACTGTAAAACATTTAATTGTAAATATTTAAGAGATTCAAGATATTCCTAGAAGGATAGTCAAAGAACATAATGTAGGATAGATTTAATGAATCTGACCTAACCCTAAGATCTACGAAGGAGATTAAGTGGCAAAAGATGTATTGACCTAATAGAGGTAGTATTAAGGAAACCTAAGCGAGAGGTTGAAGTGTGAAGGAGTGGATGCTAGAAGTATTGTTGATGTTATTGATTGTCTAAGCAGAGAAGGCTGAAGGAGAAGTGTTTTGATTGCTTGAAGAGGGTTCCGAGAAGATGAGTGATGAAGATGGAAAAGGTTCATAGTCAGTAAGCCAGCATATTTGTACGGAATTGGATCTGATATTTACAAAGTGAGTTGTATGTTTTTCATATCAATATTATTGCTACTTTCTAACCATTGTAACAGTCAAAATCCTTTTAACAGAGGTTGACCTAATAGTCATAGGAATAAATCCTTTGAATAAGGTTGCATTCTAATGGAGTGTATGTAAGTCCTATAACAAGGTACACTTTTAATAGAGTGGTTTAAATCCTTTAACCGGGTCACACCTAATAGTGTGTTTGTAACCTTTGACACAGTTGGCTTTTCACCAAGCTCACTTCAAAAGAGTGAACATAATAGTAACATGTTACAAAGTGGTTTTTCCTTGATTGGGTTTCCACTATAAATCCTAGTGTTGATACTTGTGTGAATGTTTTGGTTTGAACATTTCTATGTTTTAAAAGTTAGATGCTATTGGATAAGTGGACTACACTGTTATATGTTTCTGCTATGCAATCAATAATGACCTAGTAGGTGTTGGTTATTAGATCTAATTTGTTGAAGAGTTTAAAGTTTGTTTTTATACATCTGGACCTGAGAACAACTGACTCACCCCCCCTCTTTGTTGTTCTAAATCATATTAACAATTGGTATCAGAGCTGACAAGATAAAAACAAACTATTAATATGATTTAGAACAACAAAGAGGGTGGGTGAATCAGTTGTTCTTAGGTCTAGATGTACAAAAATGAACTTTAAACTCTTCAACAAATCAAATCTAATAACCAACACCTACTCGGTCATTATTGATTGCATAATAGAAACATATAACACTACAGTCCAGTTATCCAATAGCATCTAACTTGTAAAACACATAAATGTTCAAACCAAAACATTCACACAAGTATCAACACCAAGATTTATAGTGGAAACTCAATTAGGGAAAAACCACTTTGTAACATGTTACTATTATGTTCACTCTTCTAAAGTGAGCTTAGTGAAAAGCCAACCCTGTCAAAGGTTACAAACACATTATCAGGTGTGACCTGGTTAAAGGATTTGAGCCACTATGTTAAAAGTGTGCCTTGTTATAGGACTTACATACACTCCATTAAAATGCAACTTTGTTCAAAGGATTTATACCTATGACTATTAGGTCAACCTCTGTTAAAAGGATTTTGACTATTACAATGGTTAGAAAGTAGCAGTAATATTGATCTGAAAAATATACAACTCACTTTGCAAATATCAGATCCAATTCCGTACACATATGCTAGCTTACTGACTATGAACCTTTTCCATCTCCATCACTAATTTGCTCAAAACCCTCTTCAAGAAATCACAACACTTCTCCTTCAGCGTTCTCTGCTTAGACAGTCAATAACATCAACAATACTTCTAGCATCCACTCCTTCATAGTTCAACCTCTCGCTTAGGTTTCCTTAATACTACCTCTATTAGGTCAATACATATTTTTCTGCTTAATCTCCTTCGTAAATCTTAGGGTTAGGTCATATTCATTGAATCCATCCTACATTATGTTCTTCGACTATCCTTTTATAAATATCTTGAATCTCTTAAAGATTTATAATAAAATGTTTTACAGTGCATTAAATGCTTTCATACAATCAATAAATAAAGTCAACACATTTTACATAATCCAAGAATTCAATGATGTCGACTGGAAATCTAAATTCTTCCTCAAATGCAAAATACTGACGCTTGGTCAATACTATGTTCAACTTCTTGGTCTTCTGTAGAAAGCTCGGTCACCACATAGACTATTTCCTTGGATAACATTGTCTTCCTCGACAATTAATTGGTGTTTGGTCAACACTGATTTTACTCAGCATATACTAGCTCGGTCGACACGAACAACACTCAGCTTAAACTAGATTTCTTCACTTTTCCTCGGTTAAGCCTACTAGTTTAGTCTTCATTCTTACTTAGATAAAAAATACATTATCTTATCATTGTGCCACATAATCAAGTACTCATTGAAGTATCAAGATAACTCAACCTTTCCTTAGGTGTTGTTGTTACCAACCTTGCCTATCCCCTTAGCAACACTCAAATAGATATAGTACTTTCTTAAATAGCTATAGTCTTACCAGTTAAGGTTTGACATCAATGACAATACAACAATTGCTTCAATTGCAGTTTCCAACAATCTCCCTCTTTGGCATTGATGGCAACACCATATGAGTATCACATAAATTACCAACCAATCCAAAACTTATCTGTCCATCAGAAAAAATAAAAATAAAAATTTATAATATCCTTAGCTTCATTCTGATACAAAATCAATTAGCCATGCTTAACCATCCTCTGAATTTCTCCCACTGTCTTGATCTTCCCATTCTATATATTCATCTGATCATCTCCCTCTTTGACAAAAATGCCAAAGCAGCAACAAAAATATACATCCTGTAGATATAGATATCATCCTTTCAGTTCAGTAACAATATTTCTCCCTCTATCATCTTGCTTATGACTGTTTCTTGACTTTTTTGTTCTCTTCACAACTCTAGGCTACTCCTAAAGTGTGACCTTTCTCTGCATCAATTTGTTAGATGTTCTTTGCAGCATATTTTGATGCAGTTCTTGATGCAGGAGCATCCTGCGTGTAAGAGCAATCTTGCATCACCCAAAAATATTTCTGTTTTTGTATTCAATAAGGGCTATCTTGTGCAGAGCTGCTATTTATGGAAAGTTACTATTTTTGGTAATTTTTGTATGTGCTCAAAATGATCTAATTTCTTTCTTGGAGGTTCATTTTGGTCATATAAGTCTGCCAGTAAAGTTTCATTGCCAGATCAAGTGTATATTGGAAGATATTGAAGATTTTCGGTATTGGCAGCAGGGTACAGAAACTTTGAACTCAATTTTGAAGGCTTTAGAGGCCCCGGATGAGGTCAAAAATTTGGGTGACAGGTGCTTACACGGGTCAAGCCTGTAGAGTGCTTCGTGGCATTTTCAAAATGGGGTTATAATAGCCGATCAGGTCAACTGGTGATGACTTGTGGTCTTCGGAAGTTGGGCCACCTGAAATGGCAGAAAATAATTTTCTTCAAAATTTCTATTTGGGTTTCAAAGGTTATCTTGAGCCAACTATGATGTAATAAAATGTAAAATAAAATAATTCTAAGTTTGGTCGGCCTTATTGGCTAAAATTCTGGAACCTTCCCAGGCGGTGGAAAATTGCCTATATAAGGAAGGCTGTATTATTGTCTTAGGCAGTTCAGAATAGTTTTGGGTAGTAGATCTGGGTAATAGTTCGAGGCTTTGTCCTACAGAATATTGTAAGGGAATGCCCATGTGGCTTTGCATATTGTAATTCTGAAAGTTTGTAATTCCACATTTGTGGAGATAATAAGAAGCCAATTTTTTGTTCTTGCATATTGTTGTTGTTTCTCTATTTCTGTTATGTGTTTGTGGTATTAAGGGGAGCACCCTTCATAAGTTCTCCTAGCTTGACTAGGCAACCTCAGTTAGGGAAAGGACCCCTAATTGACTTCTTAGGTATTCATGAGCTTCTTTAGGTAAAGCAGTAGTGAATATGTCTGCTAATTGTTCCTTTGTATTCACATATTCCATGTGGACCTCTTTATCTTGTACCAGTTCTCTCAAGTAATGATACTTGATGGCAATGTGTTTGGTCTTTGTGTGCATCACTGGAGTTTTAGAGATGTTGATAGCACTTGTGTTGTCACAAGATGATAACTGGTTTAATGATTTCTTCTTTCATGCCTACCAACAATTTCTTTATCCATATCAAATTTGAACAATTCACAGCTGCAGCCACATACTCAGCTTCAGCAGTAGATTGGAAAATGCAAATTTTTTTCTTACTTGTCTAGGAAACTAATCTTTGTCTAAGAAAGAAATCTCCACCACTAGTACTCTTTTTTTCATCTACATTTCCTTCCCAATCATTATCTATATACACTCTTATTTAAATTTGTCATGCTTTTTGTAGTACAATTCATAGTCAGCAGTTCCCTTCAAATATCTCATGATTCTTTTAATCGCCATCATGTGAATTTCCTTAGGATTGGTAGAGAATATTGCCACAATCCCAATAGCTAATGCAATATCTGGTCTGCTATGTATAGCATACTATAGCTTTCTAATCATAGATCTATACAAAGTCTGGTTAACTTCTACAGCATCATCATTCTTAGACAACTTCTATCCAGTAGCCATGGGAGTACTTACTGGCCTTGAATCTTCCATACCGAAGGTTTTCGGTATCTCATGAACATATTTAGACTAGGTGATGAAAATTTCTTTCTCCATCTGATATACTTGCAACCCAAAAAAAAATTTGATCTCCCCAAACATACTCATTTTAAATTCAATTTGCATTTCATTTGAAAATTTCTTACACAAGGCATCTTGTCCACCAAATATAATATCATCTACAAAGATCTTAGCCAACAAGATTTATTTACCTTCTTGATCTTTCATGTATAGATTTCTTATGTCATTTGTCCTTGAGAATCCAATATGTATTAAGTAGTTTTGCAATCTCTCATACCATGCTCTGGGAGCTTGCTTTAGTCCATACAGTGCTTTATACAGTTTGCAAACCATGTGTCTTTTGTTTGGATCAACAAATCCTTCTGGTTGTTCAATATATACTTCTTCTTCCAATATACCATTTAAAAATGCAGACTTGACATCCATTTGGTATACCTTGAAACCTTTATAGGCAGCATATGCAAGAAGAGTTATGACTCCTTCCAATCTTGTTACAGGAGCAAATGTCTCCCCATAATCAACTCCTTCTTCTTGTGCATAGCCTTTGCATACTAGCCTAGCCTTATTTCTTGTGATTTGACCATGTTCATTTAGCTTATTATGAAATACCCACTTTGTCCCAATGATATTCTTATCTTCTAGTCTTGGCACCAGAGTCCAGGTATCATTCTTGTCTATCTGGTTTATCTCTTCATTCATTGCTTCTATCCAGTCTTCATTTCCTAATGCCTCCTCTGTTGTCTTAGGCTCATATTCACATAGTAAACATGTTGGATCTCTTGTCTTGCTTCTAGTCTGAATTCTAGTGTCTTTATCTCCAATGATCTATTCAGGCTTGTGATGTCTCCTTACATACTGTGCTAGAAAAGGTTCTACTCTTCTTTCATTTTTTTCATTAGGTTCCCCAACAAGATTGTCAGATTCAGCTTCTAAATGCTCGGCAACCTCTTCTTGATACTCGATAGCTTCTTCATGTCGCTCGGCACATTCTTCTTCTCTCTTGGCATTATTATCTTGATGCTCGGCATTGCTTACCTAAGACTTCGCATCGGGTGCAGGTCTGTCACTTGTCTCTTCTTCCTCTATATACACAAAAGATATGTAATCTTCTAGTTCTCTGTTACTGTCAGCTTCATTTTTCTCTTTTTTGATTTGTACTTGGTGAAGAGTATAAACTATTGTACTTATAGCTTCTTTCCAATACATCTTTGCAACATTCTTTTCAATCAGTAATGTCCTTGCACAGTCCAAGATAGATATGTTCCTTCTCTCTGCTATACCATTCTGTGGAGGAGTTTGTTGGAGATTTGCCAGCAGGCTAGTACCGATCGTATGTTTGTCATTGATGACAACATATGGAAAGTAGAATGCATGGAAGTCTTATGTAGCAATCTTTTAGTATATGTAGCATGGACATGATATCAGCATGATATCATGGGTGCAGAGGTTAACTATTAGTACAAATAGTTATATAACAGTTGGTGTCAGTAGTGTTCCTGATAGAGTAACTGTCAGCGTTCTATGTATGGTTGTTCTTACAGTCATCATGGAGCCTTGCGCACTTGGATATATGTTAAAGACATGTTTTTGATGTTTCAGTTATGGATGCATAGTTTGATGATGAACGAAAGTGAAGTTATGCAGTCGCTATTCACCAGTAGCAGTTTCCTGTGTTTGTTTAGAAGAGTCAACAAAGATTTTATTGGTTCTTGAGTTGCGCCTATCTTGAGGGTATGTGCCCTTGGATTTAAGCTTGGAGAAGTGTTATTGATGTTTGGTTAAGAGCACATAATTTAATTCATCTTACAGAGAAAGTTTCAGTTGTTTTGGTAGAGCCGATAGTGTATAGGGTGTGTCTACAATTATTTTATTAAACAGGTCCCAGAATGAGTTGCATGCATAATAGAGCCGACAGAATATTTGTTGGAGTTTATTATGGTTTCTCTAATATGATTTCAAGGTGGTTCTAATAGGCTAACTTGATTATATCATTTGGAGGAAAGATATTTATAGGCAGTCATTCGTGATTGCTAAAGTGTGGTTCATGGTTGATTAAGTAGAGCAGAGAAGAGTGTGCGAAGTGTTGAGCCATCAGAAGAAGGTCTATGTGACCAAGTAAAGTACTTGTGCTATTCATTGGAACTAATCTAGATAGCAGGTCAAAGTGCAATTCACCAAGATCCAGATATAGTATGTATCTATTATTCAGAAGGTTGTAGCCTTCGCCCATTTGAGCAGTGAGCTCTCAGACAGTGCGTCCTCTCCCCTAACAGGGACAATTATAAAATACTCCTAATAGGGTCTGACCCTTGACTAGGTCTACTGTACTCAATATATTGTAAAGCTACTCCTAATAGGGTAAAGGATCTTCTAGCAAGGATCATTATACACTAGTACAGAATATTAGTGGGTATCAAGTCCCGCCGGGTTTTTTACCTATTTGGGTTTCCCCATAACCAAAATATAGGTGTTGTGTTCATGTGTTCTTTCATTGTGTTTATGCTTTATGTTTAAGTATACTTAATTGGATAAAGAATTGAATCTTGTAGATAACTAATTCACCCCCCCCCCCCCCCTCTTAGTTATCTCTTGGGACTATTCCTAACAATTGGTATTAGAGCCAAGTGCCTTAGAGAGAAATTTTAACAGCTTGAGGTTGATCAGATGGCATACTTCAGGAAAGAAATTCCTAAGTTCGATGGAGAGAATTATCTTGATTGGAAGAATAAGATGGTAACCCATTTGCAGTGCATTGTTTTTGAAGTTTTTAATGTAACCATCAAAGCAGCCAAGATTCCTACCTTAGAAGACCTTGGAAAAGATGATGCTACTGACACACAAAAGGAATTGTTTCATGATAATGCTATTGCTAAAGAAGTCCTTATCAGCACCCTATCTAATGGTGAATTTTCAGAAGTAAAAAAGGTAGATACAGCCAATAAGATATGGAAGCACCTAGAAGACACATTTGAAGGAGACAAACAAGAAAAGGATGTGCGTAGAAAGACATGGAAGAAAAGGTACAATACATTAGAGATGTTTCTTGAAGAAAACATCAGAGCTTATAATCAAAGGATTAATGAAGCAGTTGTTGGAATCAGGAACAATGGTGGAGAGATATTAGAAGAGGACATCATGGATAAGTTAATGACAACTGTTACTCATGAATATGAAAGAAAGATCAATGTCCTTGATGAGACCATGCAACTTACATCAAATTTCAAGACAGAGACCTTGATCAGCAAGATCTCAACTTTTGAGATTTTAGGATTGAAGACAAAACCAAAGAGTGAGACAGCCTTCAAAGCAACAGTCCATGGTAAGAAATATGCAAACACTTCTGCTAATTTTGATGATGCTGATGAAGATAAAACACTAGATGATTTCATTGCTATGATTGTAAAAAGAGAAAAGAAAGGAAAAAGAAAATATGAAGGGGTAAGTGCACAAAGATGGGGGACCAAAAAGGGGGTATAAGATGCCACTTTTTTCCTGAAATCAGAAAACTCTGAACTTAAACAAGAAATTGAAGATAGTTAGACTCAAAATTTTAAGATGCGACAAAAACAAGAGTTGTAATACTCTGAATCTAGTTCCTAAAATACTAACTTATTTTGAAAATGGTGCAGATTAAGGCCCTTAAAAAGGGGGAGCACAAAAAGTGGTCCTATTTTTTGTCAGAAAACATAACATAGCGTCTGGTGTGCTCCCCCTAAAATATTAACTTTTTTTAAAAAAAAATTTAATCACTTCAGTGAGAAGTTAGCTAACACCACGTAGTTTATCCCACATTTTTTTGGTAATTTTTTTATGAACGTATAATTTTTTATGAATTTACGAAGTGCAGACATCCTGAAAACATGAAATTTTTGTGTGCTCCCCCTAGAAATCATTTAAAACTAATTGAAAATTAAATTTTCTTTTTTTTTTAAGTCTGTAGAATGGAGTCTAGTTTCTAAAAATGTAACTTATTGCAAAATTTTATGAATGAGCCAAAATCTATGCCCAAAATACTGCATGTTGGTTTTTAACAAAAAATGGACATACACACAAAAGAAATTAGAGTTGAGAAACTTAACATAATCAAAATTCAAAATAAATTATATGCTTAGATAGCTAACAGAGAGATCTACAATATCATGTCGTCTGATTTTTATGTTCTTGAGCCATGACTAAACCTGACGAGGAGCACACAAAAAAAAATGTCATTTTTTTGTATTTCTGCTGGAAAACATGTCTCAGACCTATTTCAATTGTCCAAGCCTTTGGGTTGGATCTCCAAGGCAAATCCAAGCCTTAGGATTGGTAAATTAAAATCCTTTACAAAGCGCGCATGACCTATAGGATGTACGCCCTATAGGGCATGTGCCCTATGTAAGATATGATTTATATAGTGTGTGTGAGAGAGAGAGGGGGGGGGTAATTTATACAAAGAGAGGGGGGGGTAATTTATACAAAGAGAGGGGGGTAAATTTATACAAATATAAAATTTAAGTATAAGTTCGATAATTTTAATTTCTTATACGTTAAGTTATATTTCTATAAATTATAAAATATAATGCTTTCAGGATGTTTGGGATAGGTTCCAACTTCATAGAAGTTACCATGTAGATTCTAGATTTAAAAAATTCTAGACTAAGCCAAATTTCAGGATTCAGCAAGCCTTCAGCAGGGTTACCTCCCACAATCCATCATGGATTTCTAAGGTCAAACTAAAGCTGGCAAAAGGATTCCCAAAGGGTTTTAACTCATTTTATCACAAATCACTTAGTTTTGACCCCATATCTATGACAGACTTAGCTTAGCTCTCACCCAAATCTCTCTCTCTCACACACACACACATCAACCTCTCTCTCCCCCTTATCTACTCTCTCTCTCTTTCATTACCCTCTCTCTCTCTCTCTCTCTCTCTCTCTCTCTCTCTCTCTCTCTCTCTCCCCCTTATCCACTCTCTCTTTCATTACCCTCTCTCTCTCTCTCTCTCTCTCTCTCTCTATATATATATATATATATATATATATATATATATATATATATATATATATATATATATATATATATATATGTATATATATATACATATGTATATATATATGTATATATATATATATGTATATATATATATGTATATATATATATATGTATATATATATATATATGTATATATATATATATATATGTATATATATATACATACATATATATATATACATATATATATATATATATATACATATATGTATATATATATATACATATATATATATACAATTATATATATACATATATATATATATATATATATATATATCTTCTCACATGACCCTCTATCTCTCACTCTCTTTTCTGACATCACCCTCTCTCTCTCTCTCTCTCATCCTCTCTCTATATCACCATCTCTCTCTCTCTCTCTCTATATATATATATATATATATATCACCATCTCTCTCTCTCTCATCCTCTCTCTATATCACCATCTCTCTCTCTCTCTAGAGTGAGAGAGTGAGAGAGAGAGATAAGGGAGAGAGAGAGAGAGAGAGGTAATGAAAGAGAGTAGATAAGGGGGAGAGAGAGAGAGAGAGAGGGTAATGAAAGAGAGAGAGAGTTTACCATCTCTCTCTCTCTCTCTCTCACACACACACACACACACACTGTGGAGAGAGAAGGGAGAGAGAGATAAGGGAGAGAGAGAGGGGGTAATGAAAGAGAGAGAAGATAAGGTGGAGAGAGAGGGTGATGTGAGAGAGAGAGAGAGAGATATGGTGATATAGAGAGAGAGGGTGAGAGAGAGAGAGAGAGAGTATATAATGGGGAAAGAGCAGGTGATGAGAGTGAGAGAGGAGAGGGTTATGTTTTTGTGTGTGTGTGTGTATGAGAGAGAGAGATTTGGATGAGAGCTAAGCTAAGTCTGTTGTAGAGATGGGGTCAAAACCGAGTGATTTGTGATAATACAAGTTAAAACCCTTTGGGAATCCTTTTGCCAACTTTAGTTTGACCTTAGAAATCCATGATGGATTTTGGGAGGTAACCCTACTGAAGGCTTTTTGAATCCTGAAATTTGGCTAAGTCTGGAATTTTTCAAATCTAGAATCTGCATGTTAACTCCTATGAAGCTGGAACCTATCCCAAACATCCTAAAAGCATTATATTTTATAATTTATACAAATATAACTTAAAGTATAAGAAATTAAAATTATCAAACCTATACTTAAATGTTATATTTGTATAAATTACCCCCCCTCTCTCTCACACACACTATATAAATCATATCTTACATAGGGCGCACACCCTATGTAAATTTATGATTTTCATAGCATGTGTGCACTATGAAAATCATAAATTTACATAGCGCGCACACCCTATAGGGCATGCGCACTTTAGGGCATGTGCGCTTTGTAAAGGATTTCAATTGCCCAAGCCATAGGGCGTGCATCCTATAGGGTACACACCCTTTAGTGCATGTGCACTATGTGCAATTGGGGGCGAAAAAGAAAAGTGGCATATTTTTGGTCCCCCATCTTTGTGCACTTACCCGAAGGTCAACTACCATTTAAGTGCTTTCATGTAATAAGATTGGTCAATTTGCATCTAAGTGTCCCACTAGAGCTAGAAATTTCAAAAAGGATTACAAGCCTAAGTATTCTAAGGAATGCTAGTATGCTGGAGATGGAGTTTCAGATGAAGAATCTGGTGAAGAAGAAATTGGATTCATTGCCATTGTAGATAAAATGAATAACAAGATAGTACATGTAGACAAGAAAGAGAATCAAGAGCTAGCATTGATTTCACAAGTTGACATAAGGACAGACTGGATTATAGACAGTGGTTGTTCACATCACATGACAGGTGATAAAGGCAAGTTTGTTCATTTGGACAAATAAAATGGAGGTATGGTCAGATTTGGAGACAACACTCCTAAATGTATAGTTGGTAGAGGAGCCATCACTTTGGATGGAAAGAACAGTACTGATGATGTTCTTTATGTTGATGGTTTGAAACATAACCTTCTCAGTGTTGGACAATTACTTGGAAAAGGATATCAATTGGAGTTCAAAGATGACAAATGCATCATTAACAACAAAGATGGTGTTATGATTGCATCAGGCACAAAGACAAGAGGTAATGTTTTTCAACTCAATTCAGAAGCAAGTTGTTTTGTTGCTAACGATGATGATAGTTGGTTGTGGCATAAAAGACTATATCATATCAATTTTGATAACATAGTAAAGATAAGTAATGTCAAGGCAGTAAGAGATCAACCTAGCATAGCAAAACTAGTTGATACTACATGTAGGGAATGTGTGATGGGGAAGCATGTGAGAAACTCATTCAGGAGCAAGCAGAATTCAGCAAAGAACAAGTTGGATCTGATTCATACAGACCTATGTGGTCCAATTCAAACAAGATCATACTATGGTGAAAGGTATTTCATTTTTTTTTTTATGATTATAATAGGATGATGTGGGTTGCATTCTTAAAAGATAAGTCAGAAGCTTTTGAGAAGTTCAAAATATTCAAAGCTAAGGTTGAGAATGAATCTAGATTAAAGATAAAATGTTTGAGATCGGATAGAGGAGGAGAATTCACCTCTGACAAATTCTATGACTACTATGAAGAACATGGCATAAAAAGATAGTTAAGTGCACCTAGAACCCCTCAGCGGAATGGAATTGCAGAGAGAAGGAATAGGATCATCCTTGATACAGCGTGCACCATTATGATAGAAGGAAAAGTTGCACACACCTATTGGAGAGATGTGGTTAATACAGTAGTCTATACCATCAATAGAATTCAATTAAGGCCTGGCACTAACAAAACACCTTATGAGCTATGGTTTGGTAATGTTCCCATAGTAAAATACTTCAGAATCTTTGGAAGCAAGTGATACATAAAGAGGGATGAAGTAGTAGGCAAGTTTGATGCAAGAAGTGATGAAGGTATTTTTCTTGGTTACTGTACTAAAAGTAAAGCTTATAGATGTTTCAATTTAAGATTGAAAAAGATCATTCAAAGTGCTCATGTAAAGATTGATGAAAATTTTATGATTCAAGAAAGATATCATGATTACTCACCCATGATTGAAGAAAAACCTACACCCTCTACTAGTGAGATAGTTATTGAAGAAATGTTTGACAGTATTGATGTGTTATTTAATGACCCTGAGACAAGTGAAGAAAATACTCCCAAGGCTGATGAGTCAACATCACCTAAAGTTCCAAAGTTTACATCAAGAAATCATTCCAAGGTAGACATCATTTGAGATCAGAGCGGAAAAGTCTTAACAAGATCACAAGCAAAGAACTCAGCTAACAATGAAGTAGTATGTTTACTATCTCATATTGAACCTTTAAGTGTTGAAGATGCATGCAATAATTCAGATTGGCATGATGCTATGAAAGAGGAACTTGATCAAATTTTTAAGAATGACACTTGGGAACTAGTCCCAAGACCTAGTGATAAAAATGTAATTGGAACAAAGTAGATATTCAGAAACAAGATGAATAAAGATGGTACAGTAGTAAGAAACAAAGGAATATTAGTATGTAAAGGATATGTGCAAAGAGAAGGCATTGATTATTCAGACACATTTGCACCTGCGAGTAGATTAGAAGCTATTAAGTTTTTTTTAGCTTATGCTATAGTCAAAAATTTCAAAGTTTATCAGATGGAAGTCAAATCAGCATTCTTGAATGGAGACTTGAAAGAAGAAGTATACATTGAGCAGCCAGAAGGATTCACCTTATTAGACAGACCTGATATGGTATGTAGATTGAAGAAACCCCTCTATGGACTTAAGCAAGCCCCTAGAGCATGGTATGAGAGACTAGATGGATACTTAACAAAGATTGGATTCAAGAAAGGAGCAACAAATTGTAATTTATTCATTAGAGAGACATCTGAAGGTTTATTACTTGTAACTATATTTTTTTATGACATTATCTTTGGAGGTAATGATAAACTAAGTGTTGAATTTGCCAAAGAAATGTAGAATGAGTTTGAGATGAGTATGATTGGTCCTATCAAGTAATTTTTGGGACTAAATGTGCAGTAGATAGAAAAAGAAATTTTTATTAATCAATCAAAGTATGTGAAAGAGATACTAAAGAAATTCAAGATGGATGATTGCAAGCCAGTAGGAACTCCTATGATCACTAGATGAAAGCTTACAAAAGAAGATGACTCACCAGTAGTAGATATAACATTGTATAAGTCCATGATTGGTAAACTCATATAACTTACTCGGACTAGACCTGATATTTCCAATGCAGTTGGCATAGTTGGAAGATTTGCAGCAGAGCCTAAACAAAGTCACCTCATGGTAGTAAAGAGAATATTCAAATACTTGTAGGGCACTATAGATTATGGTATATGGTATCCTAATTCAAAAAATGTTGAGCTTCATGTGTACACTAATGTAGATTAGGCAGGATGTGTTGATGACAAAAAGAGTACTTTAGGTTGAGCAGTGTTTCTTGGTGATAGACTTGTCACTTGGACAAGCAAGAAACAAAATTGTATTTCTCACTCAATAGCTGAAGTGGAGTATGTTGCAGCAGCCTTGAATTATTCTACAATTGTTTGGATCAAATAGATGATAAAATATTTTGGAATTAAGATTGATTATCCTATTGTTATTCACTATGATAACACTAGCACTATCAATATGTCAAAGAACTCTGTGATGCATGCAAAGACAAAACACATTGAGATCAAGAATCACTTCCTAAGAGAGAAAGTGGTAGAAAAGGAAGTCAAGTTGGACTATGTGAGTACTAAAGAAAAGTTGGCAGATATATTCACAAAGCCTTTGCCTAAGGATACTTTTGAGTATCTCAGGGAGAAGTTGGGAGTCATTCCCTTCCCTGTTTCTACTTAGAACAAAGAAGGAAAGGCATCAATCCTCCGGGATTGGTGGAAGGTTGACTACTCTACCTCAGGAGTAGTATCGGTGCTTAAAATGAGTGGCTCCCTTTTTCATTGATGTTAAAGGGGGATTAATATATAGAGTCATGAAAAATAGAAGTAAAAAGAGGAGTAATATACTAAGGGGGAGCAACATTCAGTTATGACAACAACACAATAAAGGAAATGTAGAATATTAGTAAATATTGCAGTAGATGGAGAATTAATCTTTGAAGGAGTTTTGAAGAGGAAATGGAGAATGTTATAAAAGAAATATTCATTTAGGTTGGTGGTGGTTTTTCATTCCACATGTTTCCATCAATGCCAAAGGGGGAGATTGTTGGAGATTTGCCAGCAGGCCAGTACTGACTATATGTTTGTCATTGATGACAATATATGGAAAGTAGAATGCGTAGAAGTCTTATGCACTAATATTTTAGTATATGTAGCATGGACATGCTATCAGCATGATATCATGGGTGCAGAGGTTAACTGTTAGTACAGATAGTTATATAGCAATTGGTGTCAGCAATGTTCCTCACAGAGTAATTGTCAGTGTTTTGTGTATGGTTGTTCGTACAGTTATCATGGAGCCTTGCGTGCTTGGATATATGTTTAAGACATGTTAGTGATTTTTTTTATGGACGCATAGTTTGATGATGAACGCGAGTGAAGTTATGCAGTCGCTATTCGCCAGTAGAAGTTTCCTATGTTTGTTCAGAAGAGCCAATGGAGATTTTATTAGTTCTTGAGTTACGCCTATCTTGAGGGTATGCACCCTTGGAGTTAAGCTTTTAGAAGTGTTATTGATGTTTGGTTAAGAGTGCATAAGTTAATTTAGCTTACAGAGAAAGTTCTAGTTGTTTTTGTAGAGCCGATAGTGTGTAGCCTGCATCTACAATTATTTTATTAGACAAATTGCAAAATGATTTGCGTTCATAATAGAGCCAAAAAAATGTTTTTTGGAGTTTATTATGGTTTCTCTAATATGATTTCAAGGTGGTTCTAATAGGCCAACTTGATTATATCATTTGGAGGAAAGATATTTATAGGCAGTCATTTGTGATTGTTGAAGTGTGGTTCATGGTTGATTAAGCAGAGCAGAGTAGAGTGTGCGAAGTGTTGAGACATCAAAAGAAGGTCTATGTGACCAAGTAAAGTACTTGTGCTATTCATTGGAACTAATCCAGATAGCAGGTCAAAGCATAGTTCACCAAGATCTAGATATAGTGTGTATCTATTATTCAGAAGGTTGTAGCCTTCGCCCATTTTTGCAGTGAGCTCTTAGATAGTGCATCATCTCCCCTAACAGGGAAAATTTTAAAAGACTCCTAATAGGGTCCAACCCTTGACCAAGTCTACTGTACTTAATATATTTTAAAGCTACTCCTAATAGGGTAAAGGATCTTCTAGCAAGGATCATTATACACTAGTACAGAATATTAGTGGGTATCAAGTCCCATCGGAGTTTTTACCTATTTGGGTTTCCCTGTAACCAAAATATTGGTGTTGTGTTCATGTGTTCTTTCATTGTGTTTATGCTTTATGTTTAAGTATACTTAATTGGATAAAGAATTGAATCTTGTAGATAACTAATTCACCCCCCCCCCCCCCTCTCAGTTATCTCTTGGGACTATTCCTAACAGAGTTCTAGGTGTAGACATCTATCTTTTGATCCCTCTATCATTGAAAAATAGATTAAATTCATTTGATGTAAATTCTACACCTCGGTTAGATCTCAGACATTTCAGATTCTTACCTGCCTCTTTTTCAACCTTAGCCACATACCACTTAAAAAATTGAAAAGCATCAGATTTTTCCTTTAAGAACATTACATGCATCATTCTAGTATAATCATCAAAAAATAGGATAAAATATCTAGCACCACAATAGCTTTGTACACCCATCGGTCCATAAAGGTTAGTATGAACCAAATCTAAGATATTCTCAGAAGTAAAAGTTTCTCTCTTGAAACTAGACTTAGTCATCTTACCCAACTGACATTCTTTGCACATTACATTCTCAAGTTTCTTCAATCTAGGTAGACCTCTCACTTTCTTTTTCTTGCTAATTTCTACCAGATTATCAAAGTTAACATGACATAGCCACTTATGCCATAACCAAATATCATCAAGTTGTGCAATCATACAAGTTTCTTCAGATAAGTCTAGATAGAACAAATTACATCTTGTCTGTTCTCCACTTCCAATTAGTTCACCTGTGGCATCAAATATTTTGGTCTTCCTATGATGAAATTTCACTCAGTAGCCAGTGCTATTAAGTTGTGCAACACTTAGAAGATTATAGTTAAGACCCTCAACCCAATAAGCATTTTCACAACTGATCTTATCAAACAGCATAATCAATCCTTTTCCTCTAATAGGACATGGTGCATCATTACCAAATTTCACACTCCTACCTTTATAATGATTTAAGGTATCAAACTTAACTTTATCTCCAGTCATATGATGTGAACAACCACTATCAATAATCCATTTATCATTTTTGTTCTCATAAGATATCAATGCAGTTTTCTCATCCTCATCAAATTCATCTTTCATTGCAACATAGACAACCTCAATTTCAAAATCATCACTATTAATGGCAGTCTCTTCTTTGGCAGTGTAGCAAGATTTCTTACCTTTTCCTTTGTAGTCCTTGTATCTTTGATAACCTCTATCTTCTCTTTTGTCTTTATGCTTTTTGTCTCTTTCTTCATCCTTATCATCCCTGTCAGGACATTTAGCAGCTATATGACCAACTTTATTACATGAAAAACATATAATAGGGAGTTTACCTTTGTACCTTCATTTTCCCCTTTTCAGTCTTCTAGCCATAAGAGCTTCTAGATCCTCAAGTTCTTCATTAGATGTGCCACCGTCACTATCACTTTCACTTATGTATCTTTTTTTTTCCTTCTTTGACTTATTCAGAACCATTTGTGACTTAAAAGCAGATTCAATATTACCAACAGTGAAGTTATCATAGTTAGAAAGTTCAAAAGCAATAAGCTTACCAACCAAACTTTCTAAAGTAAGAGCATTAGTAGAGTTACATCTAGATTCTTGAATTGCAGAAATTTTGATTGCATAGATAGGACGTAGAGTTCTCAATACTTTTCCTATTACAGTTTCATCCTCAATAGTTCCATTTGCTCCTCTAATAGCATTTACAACTTCTTTTATTCTACCACAATATTGTGCAATATTCTCACCGTCTTGAATTCTCATTTCATCAAATTTACCTCTTAGGCTCTCGGCTTTTTCTCTCAACACATTTACATAACTGTCATAAATGTTTGCAAGGGTGTCCCACATTTTCTTTGTAGTACTGCAATCTTTGATGTCTTCAAATTCTAGATAACTTGGCGCAGATGCAATCTCCAACATTGCTTGGTTGTGCTCTTGTTTAGATTTCATTTCCTTGGCAGTCAGAGGTGCAACAGGTGTGACATAGTCATGCTCAATGTAATACTTAGCAGAATCACCAATACCGGCCAAATGCAGTTTCATCAAGCTTTGCCATGCAGGAAAGTTTTCCTTATTCAGCTTAGGTACCTCCTTCTTATACATCTTGATCATTTTCTTCAAGTACCTTCAAACTTGTTCTTTGTAAGCTCCAACAGCTCTGATACCAATTGTTAGTATGATTTAGAACAATAGAGAGGGGGGTGAATCACTTGTTCTCGGGTCCAAATGTATAAAAACAAACTTTAAACTCTTCAACAAATCAGATCTAATAACCAACACCTACTTGGTTATTACTGATTGCATAACAGAAACATATAACAGTGCAGTCCACTTATCCAATAGCATCTAACTTGTAAAACACATAAATGTTCAAACCAAAACATTTACACAAGTATCAACACCAAGATTTATAGTGGAAACCCAATTAGGGAAAAACCACTTTATAACATGTTACTATTATGTTCACTCTTCTAAAGTGAGCTCGATGAAAATCTAACCATGTCAAAGGTTACAAACACACTGTTAGGTGTGACCTGGTTAAAGGATTTAAACCACTTTGTTAAAAGTGTGCCTTGTTATAGGAATTACATACACTTCATTAGAATGCAACCTTGTTCAAAGGATTTATACCTATGACTGTTAGGTCAACCTCTGTTAAAAGGATTTTGACTATTACAATGGTTAGAAAGTAGCAGTAATATTTATCTGAAAAACATACAACTCACTTTGAAAATATCAGATCCAATTCCATACACATATGTTGGCTTACTAACTATGAACCTTTTCCATCTTCATCACTGATCTGCTCGGAACCCTCTTCAAGAAATCACAACACTTCTCCTTCAGCCTTCTCTGCTTAGATAGCCAATAACATCAACAATACTTCTAGCATCCACTCCTTCACACTCAACCTCTCACTTAGGTTTCCTTAATACTACCTCTATTAGGTCAATACATCTTTTTCCACTTAATCTCCTTCATAGATCTTAGGGTTAGGTCAGATTCATTGAATCCATCCTACATTATGTTCTTCGACTATCCTTCTAGAAATATCTTGAATCTCTTAAAGATTTACAATAAAATATTTTACAGTGCATTAAATGCTTTCATACAATCAATAAATAAAGTCAACAAGTTTTACATAATCCAAGAATTCAATGATGTCGGATGGAAATCTGAATTCTTCCTCAAATGCAAAATACTGACACTCAGTCAATACTATTTTCAACTTCTCAGTCTTCTCTGGATAGCTCAGTCACCACATAAACTATTTCCTCGGCTAACATTGTCTTCCTTGGCAATTAACTGGTGTTCGGTCAACATTGATTTTACTCGGCATATACTAGCTCAGTCGACACGAAAAATACTCGGCTTAAATTAGATTTCTTCACTTTTTCTCAGTTAAGCCTACCAGTTTAGTTTTCATTCTTACTTAGATAAACACTAGATTGTCTTATCATTGTGCCACATAATCAAGTACTCGTTGAAGTATCAAGATAACTCAACCTTTCCTTAGGTGATGTTGTTACCAACCTTGCCTATCCCCTTAGCAACACTCAAATAGATATAGTACTTTATTAAATAGCAATAGTCTTACTAGTTAAGGTTTGACATCAATGACAATACAACAATTGCTTCAATTGTAGTTTCCAACAGATGGTAAAAAGTTTGCAAGAGAAATGAAAGAACAGAATGTTTGTTTTGCTTTAATTCGAAGGAAAATTGAGAAACAAGATGAGTTAGAACATGCACCTAAGGTTAAACCTTTGTTGACTGAATTTCATGACATCATTTTTGATAATGTACTTGATGGTTTACCGCCTATGAGAATTATAAGTCATTGTATGGATTTGATACCTGGAGTTAGTTTGCCTAATAAAGCACCACATAGGTTGACACTTGATGAAAAGACTGAGTTGAATAGACAAGTGCAAGAATTACTTGAGAGAAGTTTGATTAGGGAAAGTTTGAGTCCTTGTGCAGTACATGTGTTAGCACTAAAAAAGAATGGAGAATGGAGAATGTGCACTGATTCTAGAGCTATAAACAAGATAACAGTAAAGTACAGATTTCCTTTTCCTAAGATGGATGACATAATGGATAGTTTGAGTGGAGCAAAGTATTTCACAAAGATTAATTTGAAGATTGGATATCATCAAATTAGGATTAGAGAAGGGGATGAATGGAAAATTTCTTTTAAGACTAATGAAGGTTTGTATGAATAGTTGGTTATTGCTTTTGGTTTGACTAATGCACCTAGTACTTTTATGAGGCTGATGAATGAAGTTTTAAAAAGATTCTTGGGTAAGTTTGTGATTGTATATCTTGATGAAATTTTGATATTCAGTAAGACTAATGAAGAAAATCTTGAACATATCAGACAAGTATTGCAGAGATTGAAGGAAGAAAAATTGTTGATTAATTTGAAGAAATGTTCATTTATGAAAGAGGAGATTGTGTATCTTGGTTTTGTAATTTCAGCTGATGGATTGAAGATAGATCCTGAGAAAGTGAGAGTTATACTTGATTGGCCTACACTAGAGAATGTTGGAGAGGTAAGATCATTTCATGGATTGACAAGTTTTTATAGAAAGTTTATCAGAAATTTCAATTTTTTTGTAATGTTATGACTGAAACTATGAGAGGAGATAAAAGGGATTTCAAATGGACACATGAAGCACAAAATAGTTTTGAAACATTAAAAAAAAGAATTGCAGAGTTGCCTACACTTGCTTTTCCTAATTTTAGTAAAGTTTTTCAAGTTGAATGTGATGCTAGTGGAAGTGTTGTTGGAGCTATTTTGAGTCAAGAAGGAAGACCTATAGATTTCTCTAGTGAGAAGTTGAATGATGCTAAGAGAAAATATTTAGTTTATGACCAGGAATTCTATGCTATTGTTCAAGCTTTGAAGAAATGGAGACATTATATGATACCTAAAGATTTTGTGTTATATACTGACCATAAAGCTTTGTAGTATTTGGGAAGTCAGAATAAGTTGAATCAGAGACATATGAAGTGGGTTGAGTTCTTGCAGAATTTTTTATTTTCATTGAAGCATAAGAGTGGACACTCAAATAAGGTTGTTGATGCCTTGAGATGAAGAAGAAGTTTTCTGACGGAGATGAGAATTGAGGTACTTGGTTTTGATGATTTGGAGTGTTTGTATGAGACTGACATTGATTTTGTAGAGCCTTGGAAAGCTTGTAAGGAATATACAGTAAATGATAAGTGGGATGATTATTCCATTCAAGAAGAAATGTTATTTAAAGGAGTTAAGTTGTGCATACCTAGACGATCTATGAGAGAGAATATAATAAAGGAGAAACATAGTGGTGGACTTGCTGGACATTTTGGGATTGATAAGACTTTGAATTTGATTTTAGAAAGATACTTTTGGCCATAGATTTATAGAGATGTATAAAGAATGGTTAGAGGTTGCAGAATTTGCCAAACAACAAAAGGAACTAGTCAGACTTTGGGATTGTATACACCTTTGCATGTACCTGATAGACCTTGGGAAGATGTGAGTACGGACTTTGTTCTTGGATTGCCTAGAACTCAGAGAGGTAATGATTCTATTTTGGTAGTGGTTGACAGATTTTCTAAGATGGCTCATTTCATACCTTGTAAAAAGAAATTTTATGCATTACATGTAGCTGAATTATTCTTCAAGGAAGTGGTAAGATTACATGGTTTTCCTAATTCTATTGTTTCATATAGAGATACTAAGTTTACTGGTTACTTTTGGAGAACACTTTGGAAAAAGATGAATACTGAATTGAAGTTTAGTTCTACATTTCACCCTTAGACAGATGGATAGACTAAATTTGTAAACAGAAGTTTGGGAAACTTGTTGAGATGTTTAGTTGGAGATAAGCCTGCTAATTGGGATTTGGTTTTGGCACAAACAGAGTTTGCTTATAATAATTATGTGAATAGAATCACTAAGAGGACACCATTTGAGATTTTTACTGGATTTCATCTTAAGGGAACCATAGAGTTGATAGAATTACCTACTGAGACAAGAAGAAGTGTTGAAGCTGAGGATTTTGCAGTATACATGAGAACTTTTCATGATGAAGTTAAAAAGAATTTGGAGGACAGTAATCTGAAATATAAACAAAGAGAAGATAAGAGAAGGAGACATAAATATTTTGAAGTTGGAGATGAGGTTATGATTCATTTGAAGAAGAATATATTTCTATTTGGTACCTACAACAAGCTGAAAATGAAGAAATTTGGATCTTGTAAGATTATGAAGAAGTTTGACAGTGGAAATGCTTATGAAGTGGAATTACCAAAGGACATGGATATATCACCTATATTCAACATTGCTGATATCTTTGAGTACTTTGAATCAACTGATGAGATGGGAGATGATCTGGATTATCCTAAGAAGAATAATGATAGCATTGAAAAGATCTTGAATAGCAGAGTAAGCAAGAGTACAAGAGGAAAAGACTACATGGAATACCTAGTTCAATGGAAAGATAAGCCAGTTGAAGATAGTTCATGGATTACACAAGCTGAGTTAGATCTTTATGATTCAAGTTAGAATTTGAGTAGTGCCTGATGTGGACATCAGTTCTTTATTTACCCCAAGTGCCTGATGCAGGAGCATCTTGGGTCTTTGAGCAATCTTGCATAAACCAAAAACATTTTCTATTTTCTGTTGTTTATATTATAATCCTTACATTTATTGGTTTCATGTTGTGAAAATCTTACATGATGTTGAGGACCTATTTTGGAACCTTCTCCTATGAGCACATAAGGATTGGATGGACCATTTCAAAGTTAAAGATGTTTTCCTTTCCGCTAGAGCCGTATTTTCCTGCTTTCTGTGTGCTGATTGCGCATCATGTAGCCATTGATCCTTAATGAATTAGATTTTTCACTCTTATGGAATTTAAGAGGACCTAAATTAATATCTTCACCTAAGACCGCAAGTCCTAATTCATTATGAGTTGAAAGTTATGACCATTTTTCTCAGGTATCAATTTTCAGCCAGTTTACATGCAAAACATGGAGTTTTTCATCTTGTGCATTACGTATGATGAGATGGGATCTTGATAAGTTAGGGACATGTTATTGGATTATTTTTTTACCTAAATATAACTTTTCATTAAGTTTTGTTCATTCTTTATTTATTTTTGGTTTACTCTTCCAAGCTGGACCTATAATGTAATTAAATACTTGACTGGCTGACTTGTGGCTTAGATGGCTATATAAGAAGCTTAGGTTGTTTAGATGATGTAAGATGGTGATAGTAGAAGAGTAGTAGAAGAAGAAGAGAAGATAATATGTGAGTTGAGACTATGATTCATAATTCTCTTTGTATAAGGCCGAAACCTGGAAGGCCTCACAATCGGGCATTTTGAAAGATTTAATATAATTGTACCAGTTTTGTTTCCAATTGCTTGTCTCATATCCATTGTGTTTTCACTGATTTCAGGTGGTTTTCATATTGCTTATGTGTGTAACTCTGAGCAGGGCTTGTTTGTTGATTCAAGTGGAGTCAATTCTTCTTGATTCTGCTTATATCTACCCTGCCCCTGCATCATATGATCAAATCAGTGAGAACTAATAGAAAGTTTTGTAGAGCCTACAAGCTTGATCAGAATATTGAAGATATTCAACAACAACAAAAGGTTTTTGTATTCTATCTTTTGTATTGAAGATTATTATTGTATATATTGCATGTTTGGGTAGTGGTCTCATCTTGCATACATTCACATTTTGTAAATTCCAACTCCTAACAAGGTTGAGGTTTCTAACAAGGCCTAAAGTCCTCTAACAAGGACCAAGACATTATACGGATGTAATAGACTCCTAACATGGTCAATATCTCTAACCAGATACTTTTGATTAGTGGATTGTTTGTGGGTATCATCCCCACCATATTTTTCCCTTGGCTAGGGTTTCCTCGAGAAAAAACATGGTGTTATGAGTTCCTTTATTTTATCATTTTTTTTATTGTTCATTTTATTCAGTTTAGTTTCTTATGCAAGTTACAAGTTAATTACTTATATCCATAAGTGGGCACAAGTAAATGTTTGTGAAATAATGATTCACCCACCCCCCCCCCCCCCCCCCTCTCAGTATTTCCTATTTCTAACAATTGGTATCAGAGCATAGTTACTCGGAGAAGGCCTAACAACTTGAGTAAGATCTCTATGGATATGGATCAGTTACAGAAAAACCTAGATGAAGCTCTTGAGTAGATTGATATTCTTACTAAAGAAAAATAAACTCTAAAGAACAAATATGAAAGTGCAAAGACTACATTGAGAAACTAAAAGACAAGATAGAAGATCTTAAATCAAAGAAAGAACCTACAAATCAGGTCAAGGATAGTGATGAAGTTTCAAAACTAAAAAAGGAAAATGAGATCCTAAAGCATGAACTAAAGATTGTAGACCTAAAGTAAGCTTGAAAGATGATAACATCAAATTTGAATTAGATCTTAAGTCTGAAAATGCAGATCTAAGATCTAAACTTACCAGAGTAACATCTAAATTTGAGACTACAAAGTTGCAGTATGCTGAACTTGAGAAGTACAATCCAGTTGTGAAATGGGAACTAACTCAATCCAAGCAACATCTTGAGAAACTATATTCCAGCAGTGAAAAAATTGATGAACAAATTTCTTATAAAAAACCTTCTTATGATAAAACTGGTCTTGGATATTTCAAACAAAAATTCTCAAAGAAGATTGACCAATGTAAAGAACTAGATCCAGAAATTCAACAACCTGAGAACAAAGAAGAAGAAAAACAAAACAAAGTTGAGTCTAACCAATCTGAAGATGTACCTAAACAACCTAAGCAAGATGGATCACCTAAAGAGATGCAAAGTGAGTTCAAAGGTAAATGTTTTACATGCAATGCAATTGGACACATGAAAAGAGATTGTACAAGTAAGAAATTCAAACTTATTTCAGGTTATTGTTATAATTGTCATGGTTTTGGTCATAGAGCTATTGATTGTAAGAAACCTAGATCTAATAATAAAGATAATAGTAGAATGTTTAGAAATACTAACCCTGTAGATAAAAGACCTACTGCAGCAACAAACAATATAAGAAATGGAGTTGTGTGTTATAGATGCAACAATTTTAGACATATTGCCAGAAATTACAGATCACAAATTAGTCAGTCAGGACTAAGATATCGAAACAATGTCATAGTTTGTCGGATTTGTAATAACATGGGTCACATAGGGAGATATTGCAGAATGAACAATATGAGGAATCCTAATCCTAGAATAAATGTGAACTAAACTAGAAGAAACATGGATACCAACAACACTCAAAAGGGAAATAGTAGTAACATGGAAGAAGTTATATTTGTCAAAGCTACAGATCAAGTAAACTTGCATCCACAATATCAAGAAGTCAGTCAGATGAAGTGTTTGAAAGTAAGTTGGAATCAATTTTGAACCTATCTCAAACTAATTATGCATCAAATTTTATGAATTATGCATTAGATTAAGCATCAGAATAGCATAGAGCTTAGCAAAAATTGAATCAAGCCTTGTGAAGTTAATATAAGATAGAAAGTGACATAAGAAACCTATGGTTAAGAGCGCATGAAATTCTAAGCATGTATGTGATCACACAAAGAGAAAGAAGTTTTGCAAGTAACCAGGAATAACTTTTTGGCATGTATACACTTATGCAATTAATGTGATGACAATATCTTGAAGGATTTGATAGATAAAAGTGAATTATTGACATCATTTGATCATTCAAGAGTTTACGAGAGTCTTAGAGAGCTAGCCAGTGCAGATTGAAAGCAGTTTGAAAGATTTGGAGATAGATTTTCGTCAAATCTACACGAAAGTCTTAAATCGCGATTCTAAGGTATTTTAATAAGTGTTTATTGTTAGAGCAGTTATTTTTCAGTGCAATCATGGATGTATCCCTAATTCATAACATTAAGGATATGCCTAGACCTAAGGTGAGAAGTGATTCGATAGAACCCTCTGAGGAATACCCTAGCTTAGCATTATTAGCTATACTAGACGGTGTATTGCATTTGGAAGATGTAAGAGGATACTTGAAGTGCAAATTTGAGACTGTAGGAGACAGTAATATGACTGAGGAGTATGACAAAATCTAAAACCAGGATATTACCTACAAGGAAGGGTATGAACATTTAGGTCAACTAGACATTATCAAATACATGTTTCACTACAAATTTTAGATATAAGAAGCAAAGGGCGATGAATAAAAAGATGTATAGTTTCTTCATCTATTTTATAGAGTATACATCAAAATTAGCAATTTGAAATCCTCTTTTAATAAGATTGTCTTAGGTGAGAACTTTACCATGTAATGAAGACCAGCAAAAAAAAAAAATCCTGGGAAGTAATTGAGAATTCCAAACCTTCTTCCAACTATTCATGTCAACATTGTTCCTTACCACGAGAGTGTAAGAATACTTGACAAAGAAAGCTCCTGAAAGATTCTTTGTCCAAATAAAATTGTCATCTCTGGGAAACAAAGGGATTTGTACTTCAGATAGAAACCCTTGTAATTCTTCAACCGAGGGGAAATAATTGGATTGTCCATAACACATTGCTTGAGAGGTTTCCATTTACCACCCAAAGAAAAATAGTCAACAATGAAATTCCCAAAGTGGCCCTTCATTCTCCTCATAAGATGACAATAAGGGCTTATAGCCAGAGGTGTGTCGCTAATCCAAAAATCCTCCCAAAATCTTATGGTTCGCCCATCCCCTATCTACCATTTCAAACCTTCTTTGATAAGTGTGTGACTTTTAAGAATGTTGGTCCATATTTTTGACCCCCAAGGGAGATCATGAGAGTCAAGATTCTTGTGGAAGCTTCCATTATTAAGATACTTAGCTTGCATTATTTTGCACCAATCAGCCAGACCAAAATTCAATTGCCAGCCAACTTTGGAAATTAAGGCTTTGTTAAGATTTGTCATCTTTCTAACCCTAATCCCTCCCAAGGTTTTAGGTTTATAGATAGTGTCCCAATCGACCAATTTCATTCTCCTTTATTAAGATATGTCTATTTTATAACCCCAAGTCTTCCTAATGTTGTATCAAGACAAGTAAATGTAATAATGATTAGCATCCACATTTGTTGTTTATTAGTTTCAATAAGATACTTATACATTCAACTATAGACCTCTTGTCAAATTTATAAGACATTTTATATAGATTATGGTTGAAGTAACTACTACACCTTCTATACAATTACTAATAAATAGATTTTCTAAAATATCTATATATTAAATCATATAACTTATCACAAATCCCTAACAAAAACATATTAAAAGAGTTGTCATTCTACGACACCGACTATCCATCCATATAAAAACTCATGCCATGCTTCCATCCCATGTTATGTATTTGCTCCATTGTATGTCCTGTAGAGTTCATGCACATAATTTGTAGGGAAACTATCTACCTCAGCTTAATTTTAATTATGATATTGCTATCAGGATTCAATTGTGTAGTTTTAGAGTCAAACTCATTGACCCATGTTTCATGAGTAGTGGTTCATGAGAATCCATCTCTCATAAAATGAATGGTCCACTTAGCACTCATTGTATCTAGGTGATGCTCACAAAGGTGAAGCATTGGGCCCTTCCTGGGAGGTCACCCATCGTAGCACTACTCCAACTGAAGTCCATTTAACCATACAGTCTCCTCCAAGGTTAAGCTCACTTGGCTTGCTACCCCATTTGTAAAACCTTCAACAAGTGTTGTGCCTAATGAACCATTCATTATAGAACCCCTTTAGCTCATCAATTGCTAAGTATGAGAGATTTTCCATAGCAAGTCAAATTATGATACTGTCATGAGGATTCAACGTGTAGTTTTCGAGTTAAACTCATTGAGCATTGTAAACCACTACTCATGAAACATGGGTCAATGAGTTTGACTTGAAAACTACATAGTTGAATCCTAATAGCAATATCATAATTTGACTTGTTGTGGAAAATGTCTCCTAATTATTAATTTTAATGTTTAATTCATGTTTAAAAAGTTTTGTTTCTTTCTTACAAATTCTATGTACGAACTCTGCAAGACATATGGTGGCTCGTATGCATTACATGGGATGTAAGCATGACATGAGTTTTTATATGCCTGGATAGTCAATAGTCCATTCTACACCCACCATGATGTTGGACGGACAAGCTAACGTTCACCTAGATGAAATAAACCTAAATATAATGAGGGTTAAGTGCACCATTTATTCTCATGAAAAAGGGGTTCATGTAAGCCACTACTTATTAAATATGGGTCAATGAGTTTGACTCAAAACTTACAATTGAACCATTCAAAACTATATAATCAAATTGAAAAGAGATGTCATTCTGCACCAACCTTAATGCCATGTATTTAGATGGTGGAACTTACATTCTAGACATATAAAATTCTTATTTGGCCCAACTTCTTTAATATGAAATGTTTTTTAGTCGACTGCATAGCCCCACATAACTTCTCCCTCCAAGTTGCTGTCAAGATTTCTTTTAAGACCCTACAACTGGCAGTACATAACTTGTTATTTGTTCAGTTGGCCAACCTGTTACCAACATTGTATTGATAAAATAAAGAAAATATCACTGTTGAATTCTGATAGCAATATCACAATACAGAAAGTAATTAAGAAGGTACTCCCAAGTTGGCTCCTGATCAGTGTGACAAAGAAAAGGTACACTTGTTTTAACTAAGAAGTCCTTTGTGAAAGACTTTCAAACATCACCCAAAGTCGATATCAAAAAGAAACTGCATTAACGAGGTCGTCAGCTCGATTCTCAGGGAGTGGGTGTCACGTTACCACAAGAAGCGAAAGCGAAAGGGCGAGCGGAACAATATCCAACGGTTGTGAGAGAATCCACACAGTGGGGAGAGATCGTCAATCGTTGGATATTCTTCCTGGAGAATAAAAAAAACAAAATGCTTTGTATGTACGCTTGTGCTGTCCCAGTGAATCCGGAGTAAAACGTACGCTATTTCACATCTGGGGTAAATCCATTTTCACACATTTTATTTACCCTACCCCCAGGATAATTTTCATTTAGCCATCACATTCTCTGTTATTTTCCCCCGACATAGATAATAAGGAAGATGGAATGATTATTACTGGAGTAGTTTTAAAGGGTTACTATATTGATATTTTTAATAATATAATATTATAAATTGAAGATTTTTTTTATAGATAAGATATAATATCTGATTTAATGTTGTTTTTTATTAAATATAGTACAAGCGGTTGTAAATTTAAATTTTTTAGTGTTATCATGAGTTTCTATAAGAGAGGGGGTCATTAGTTGGTCGTTAGATTTAATTGTTGTGATAGTTCTTATAGTTATAATATTCAACCTTCTCATATCTTTTTTTCTAAAAGTAGTTCTTATAGTTATAATATTCAGCCTTCTCATATCTTTTTTTCTAAAGGCAGGTAAACATGTTGACCACAAGCTATGAACTCGTGTCACACTACTATACTAAATATTGTCTATAATTAGTCAACATGTAAATAAAAAATAATCAAATGTTGCTCAAGATAGATTCATGCATAATACATGAGAACCTACTAATGTTATATAATTGAATGAAATGTGATCCTTAAATCTAAAAAGCCACAATGGATATGATGTCACATACACTAATAGAAATATTATAATTTAATATACAACTATTGATATATATTTGTTTTTCTCATTTTAGACACTTCAACAAAACACATGCAAATGTGTCATCATATGCAAATGTGTCATCATATATGATGATGTGAGCTTGAAGCCTTCGGTATAAGCAAGGGCCTTACCAACTAAACCACTAAAAAAAAAAAGTAATTTGAAAAATATCATATATGATTTTAAGAGGTGTAAATTGAATATACTCAATATTTGATCTTCTTCCAAGTCAGTATAAATTTTCCATAGTTTATAAAGTATTTGCTAGACTTTTTTCTTAATTCAAGAAAGAGGAGAGGAGAGTTTTGAAGAGTAAATGTCATATTTGGGACATGGGTTCATATAGTATTAAGGAGTTTGTTTCTATATTCAGCAGCACATATTTTTCAATTGACTTTGTTTTACCATCGTGAAAAAAGAAAGGAGAGCTTTGAGATATTTCGTTTCGTGGTGACGATGGATTACTAGTGTGACTGGAAATACTGAAGGAAAAACATGCACAATTCAATCTAAAAGTGTGCATTCTGTAGAGTTCTTTTTAAGATAAATATATTTGAATTTTTTTAAGTTAGTGAACACAAGTTTTTTAGCTTCGCTTGAGCAAGTTTGGCCACAACAAGGGACCTTATCCTTGGCATGAAAACATAGCATGTGAACATTCCAAACTTGTGAGCCCTATACCCCAACAATCAAAAACATGATGAATCAACAAAGACACAATAACCCATCAAAATTTTGACTTTGGTTACAATAATAATAATGCCATGATCTAACCATAACACTAGGAGAAGAGTACCAATCACACCCATGTTCAAATTACTATTCATTGGATTTATCTAATTAAAAGCCCACTAAAAAATCATCTAGCAAGCCAAAAATCACCTATTTCACGAGAAAATATAGTAATTAGATCAATTATGCAACCTTATTGACATTTGTGAGTAAGCATTAGACCACTTGTACAAATGTTTCCACTGTTGAAGCAAACATGTAATGGGACAAAAGAGAATATATTAGATGACACTTCGAAATGACCACAATTTGAAATTTACACATGTAATGGATCCCGCAAATATTTGTCTTCACTTCTCAAAAGTCACAACAATAACTATAATAGCTATTAGTACTCTTTCCCTATACCATATAAAAAAGATATTTGAAACATTGATGTTTATTTTCAAGATTGGATTGCCATTTTTTTTTAAGCCCATCATAACCTCCCTTAGTGCCATTGTAATTAAGCCTCTTAACACAACTAAAACTCATCGCCAATCACCATAGCCACAATTCCATAGGTATTCACTGCAGGCTCTGCCCCCAATGTGAGAACATATCACAGGCTCTCAGACACTATATATCAGGATGGGCTTTTACTTTTGTCTCTATTCTTTGAATTCACTGTTCCATTTTACTACATACACTGTTAGACATGCATTTATCAAAGTGGGAATCATGGCAGCCAAAGAAAAACATCTGTGACAAGATACATGAATTGCTGGTTAACAATTGCTGATTTTATTAGAAAATGTGGAAATGCAGGCCGTATGCCCGTGAGTTGATAGGACATAGAAATTTGCATGGTATTTTATGTCATGCTACGTACGGTCCCTCTTTACAGTATAAATACGGAGTGAGGAGGAGAAAGTCATTTTCAATGCGTTGGTGGTGCGTAGGATGTAAGACATACGGTCGTATAATTGATTAGAGTGTGTACAATTTGCTTCATATGACTCCTGTAAGATTCTTTCTTACAGATATGAGAATTGCCCCTCTCATGGTCCCCAAGTCATGTCAGAGTTTTGTCTATGCAGTGATCAGAATGTACTCTTGATTTGATTTATTGGATTATCCAATATTCTGATTTCTATAAGGGTCCTTTATTTGGTTTGGTGGAATTGTTTGAAAATTGTAATTTCCGAATATCTACATATTCAATGTTTGTTTCTAAAAAGTGAAAATAGAATATTCTAATTTAACTTGAAAACTAGCATATTAATCTTCCATCTAAAACTTTGGAATTGGAAAACAAATTGGAAAACGAATTCCAATTCCACTTAAATGTGAATGTGCAGTAAACCAAAATTTATAAAATATGTCAAGTCTGTGATTATCTTTGTGCATTCCGAACTAATGAGGCATTTGTAATAGTCTGGAGCCAATCCACCAAGCTACGGTTTTTTGATTCATCGTGGGCTAGAGTTTGTTGCCATGGAGTTTGTCTCAGCTGTGGGTGCCTAGATTTGTAAGATCCACACTCTGAATCCTTGTAGCCCCACCTTTTCTTTACATGTTTGTCTTCATAGTGCTCTTAAGATCTCTATTTTAATATTGATTTCATATATTTTAATATCAATTTTTTTTAGTTTCAGGTTAGGGTTTATTATTTGTCTACAGTGTCAATATTGACCTAGGGTTTTGGTTCTTTTTGTGTCTTTTTTTCGTTTCTTTACTTTTGTTTGGAGGAAAAAAATTTATATTGTTGTTAGCATTTTGTGGTTGTGTACTTTGTTATTATCATTTTAGTTTTAGTTTTCAATGTTGAACGCGATATTGATATGTAATCACCAATGATTGGTCTCAGTTTGGAGTATTTTTTGGAAGAACTTTGTTGTCTTTGTGGAATAAAGGTTACTAGTTCTATTTTTAAAGATTTCGTTCTTGTTAAAAAAGTAAAATTGTTTTTAAAAAAAACCTTATTCAGGTGGTATTCCAACTCCAGATTTATGGAACCAAATGCAAAAAATGCATCTTCTCACTCATTTTCCAGGTGAACCAAACGGTTCTAGCCATATTCCAAAAACCATTTTCCAGATTTAAAACTTTCCGAAGTTTCAAATTTGAATATTTGTAAATTTCAGCATTCTATAATTCCAACAAACAAATAGACCCTAAGGGAAAGGATCTAGTAGAGGAGAGGAGTCACTATGTGCTCATTGTAACTCAAGGCGCTTCTCAAAATCTTATGTGAAAATTTTTAATTACTTTCAATTTTTAACAACAGTTTGTTTGTCAAGTCCTCTACTAAAAAATAAAATTTCAAGTCCAAATAGTCAAATCTGATGCGACATAGCATGCTTTTTGTGAAGGTGTCCAAATGGTCCCAAAAAGTGAAGACCCATACATGTGCACTAAATCATGTTTAATGGTGCATGGATGTGGAACCACATGAGTGGTAATTTTTTGAGATTTAGAGGCATCTTTTAGGGGATGCATTGATGGGACATTTTTAGTGCGTCACTATAGGTTTATTTTGTTCACCTATGGTCTATTTTGTTCACTTCTTTATCACCTATTGGATCCCACTCATTTATTGGCTCTTCTTCCTTAGTTGAACATGGTCTAATGACTCTGATAGCATTTATTCATTTGATACTCACACTTGTTAAATCATAGCATATATTGATTTAATACTCACACTTGTTAAATCAATTGTACAAGTATCCGTCTCCTTTTTGTACAAGCACTGGTCTCACTTTTTTTTTGGATTGTTTTGGATACTTTGGCAAAAGGCACGCTCATGTTGCATTATGTTTGATGATGTGGCCCTAAAACTTTAGTTATAAGTAGGGGACTTGTCAAGTAAGTTGTTGTAAAACCTTTGTACAATAGTTAACCACGTTCCAATGACTTCGATAGCATTTATAGATTTAATACTCACACTTGTTAAATCATAACATTTATTGATTTAATACTCACACTTTTTAAATCACTTGCACAAGTATTGGTCTCCCTTTTGTACAAGCATTGATCTCACCTTTTATTGGATTGCTTTGGGCACCTTGGCAAAAAGAACACTGATGTGGCATCATATTTGATGATTTGGTCCCGAAACCTTAGTTATAAGCAGGGGCCTAGCCAAGTAAATTACCACAGAAAATTGAGAGTGATTTGAAATATACACGTAGGATTTTGAGATGTGCAAAGTTAGGGTGCTCAACTGCTAGGTCCTCTCCCTTGGAGACCTAATTTTTTTTTAATGAATCAAATTACATAAATTTAGACGACAAAAGGTTGCGAAAAATAAAGAGTAGCTTCAACAACCTTACAATCCAAGACCTTAGACTATATGTGGAAATTTAAAATCACTCCTAATAACTAAAGTTTCAAGTTCACATAATAAAAAATGATACAACATAACCATGCTTTTTGTCAAGGTGTCCAAAAAAGCCCCCCAAATAAAGTGAGAAAGATTCTTGGTGGTGTTGTGATGTGACATCACATGAGTTGTTAGTTGTTACATTAAGGAATAAATTTCATTCAATAAATGGGTAATCATCATCAACATGACAACTTTAAATCACAATGATTGGAACAATATTGACAAAAATATTAGAAATTAAATTAACAAATGCTATAACAATTATTGTAAGTCATTCAACTACTACATCCTTCACTTATTTAATGTTATCAAGAAATGTGATCCATTTCACAATTCCCAATTCACAATTTTAATCATTCTTAAATTCACAATTTTAATCATTATTATTTTTGAATTTAGATATAAAAATTTGCACACAATTTAAATTGAGAACTAAAAAAATAATATTTACAAATTCTAATTAATAAAAAATAGAAAAACAACAAAAGCTAAAACTAAAACTAAAATCAAAAAGGAAATATGCGAAAATGAAAAAGATGCGAATTCAACTTAAGATTGCTTTGCATAAAAGACAAATAAACCTAGGGCTTTTGCATCATAAGCGTTCATTAGCGAAGCCCTCTGGTTCGGTTATGCTTTGGCTAAATACCCTGTTAATGTCGAATCAAACAAGGCGTCTCCATTGGTCAATGGCTCTGATAAGGTTTTTTCAGGTTATTATTTCAATTGTTGGCTATATGGTCACAAGCAGGCAGAGTGCAAAAGTCAGATGGGTGATCTCACCCAACCTATGATCATCTAAAAGATTTCATAGCTAAACAAAAAGAAAAAGCTTACGGGAATCTCTGATTGATGCATCAGCAAATAGGGTTTCGGACTCCATTCCGAAAACCCTGGTGGACAATGGGAATCTGTCTTGGAGCAGGAAATCATGGCCCAAAATCTTCTTAGTCCAATCTTTGGATAGACAAATGAATTTCTTTGCTAAGACCAAGTATGCAAGAAAGGGGGATCTAAGCTACGGGACCGCTAGAGCAAATAAACCTGACTATAAACCAGTACACACTCCTGATGAACCCCAATCTACTATGGGGGAAGGAAAGATTCCATCTACTCAAGCACCTCCCGTGAGCATTCTAAAATATATCTCTACACGGAAAATGGTAAAGAGTAAGAAAAAGGTAAGGAGGCACTCACCAGCTCCTAGTATTTATAGCATTTCTTTGGAAATTTTGTTTGATTTGCTAAAGGGAGCAGATAGAAGTAATGAGGTCTACACACCCCCGCACAAAAGGACTGGGGTTTTGGAAGATAAGGGCTATAGGGTTCGGATTTACAAGGAGGATGTAATGTCCCATCCTACAGCCAAGAAACCCTACCCTCATCATGTCAAAACCCCAACCTTCTGTGAGGGGAAATTTAGGAAAAATGATAAGGCACATAATATTGATTATAGAGGCTTATCATATAACTATACAAGGTCTCCCGAGTTTTATAGCCCTCCCCATTGAAGATGGGTGGAGAGGCCTTCATCATTCAAAGCTCTTAAAAATCTGAATAATCATGAGTTTAATGCTGTTAAGAATCATAATGACTTTCAAAAAGTAACATATACGCCTCCTCATAGGTGTAACAACCATTAGAAGATAGGTAAGGCAAATTACGGTATGCACTATCATACAATCAATTTAGATAATGATGATATTTTTTAGTATCAGAAGCACCTTGCAGAAACAGGTTTTATATGCTTATGGAATAGTACGGGTGTCTCTATTAATTATTTAATAGAAGGATTAACAACACAATTTCCTGGGGAGGTAAGTATATCTCTTCTCTTGGAGAATTTTATTTATATCGATTGTAATAATAATGATCTAAAAAATAGCATCATGAAAAAGAATGGTATTAAATTCAAGAATATTCCTTTCTCTCTGTTTGATTGGGTACCTCTGTTTAATCCAATGTATTTAAAGGATTTCAAAGTTGAAAAAGCTATTTCTCTTAAAAATCTACCTTTGGAACTAACTAGGAAGGAAATTATATGCAATATAGGAAATAAAATTGGTAGATTCATTAGAATTTTGGAATCAACACTTAAACATGTTGATAAAACAATCATTGTTGAAATGAATTATCATCAAAAGTTCATTTCCCCTATTCAATTAAGCTTTAATTCTAATTCTGTCATAGTTAATCCAATTATCTTAGAAGATTATATTGAAAGGGACATAGCTCCTCATAAATCACAAGAAAACACAAATCTGCTAAATCAACTTAATAATGATTTGGAGCTTCATTTCTGTAATGATAGAGGAGGATTCACCATAACTTCCTCAAAAGACCAAAGATTAGACAGGTCCTCTCCCTCACCTTTGCCTATGAATATTGTTGTATGTCAGAATAATACTGAAAACACTCATTCCCAGGAAGATGAGGAAAATACTCCTCTTAAGGTCAGGGAAACTGAAATGGAAATGCCCCATAAAAATAATTTTGATATCCCTAGTGTGACAGGAAATCTTGGAACCGGATCCCATGGAAGAGAAGCAAATGAAAATGTCCGTACCCCCCCCTCTGTCACCTAGCTTTACTAAAAACTCCCCCCAGCTGGATATCAATAGTATAACAGAGAATCAGCCACAAAAAGAACAAAAATCAGAATCAATCACATGTGAACAAGAAGTTAAGATAATCACTGATCACTTAGCTGACACAATGACTGATGAATTGATGAACCTTTTCATTGATGAAATATGTGATAAAGAAGTAACAAAAAAATTACTGATAGAAAAGATTATTGAGCTCCAAAAGGAGGAAACTCCTGAAAATTCTCCAATAAAACATTAGATACAAAAAGAAAGTATACCATTCTCTATTCCTTTGGAAATGGAAATCTTGAATAAGGAACTTCTAAAAGAAATAGAGAATTTACTAGAGATGTTTGGGGAGGATATTATAGACCAAGAAGACTGTCCTGTTCTTATGAAGGAAGTTCAGAAAGACCCAGATCAAGAGGTTATGGATACTACCCAGAATATTCTCATGGATATCCCTGATGCCAGCAAAGAGGTTATTGTTGGTCTATTCGGGATAACCAACAAGGATAGGCAGCTCAGAATTGCTATTAACAGGGGTGGTTTAAGCACCCCCAATATTAATAAAATAAAATAAAAAGAGGGGAAGGAAGTCCTCCATTGAATTAAGAAACCTAGCTGGAAAAGCTAGTAACCAACAAAAAATTGCTGACATTCTACACTCTGGGAAGGGGAAGTGCCTTCCCCAAGATCAATGAAAGTTACTACTTGGAATGTTAGGGCTTGAATGCCCCTAACAAACAAAGACTAGTTAAAAGATACTTAAAGAACTTCGAATCAGAAATAATACTGCTTCAGGAAACTAAGTTAAGTAATGAAGATAGCATTAAGCTTAGCAATAAACTAGGAATATGGAGATCTGAGTTTGTGTTAGCTAAGGGTGCCTTTGGTGGCCTAGCTATCTTATGGGATCCTAGGAAAGTCCTAGTCACTGGTACACTAAAGCACAACAACTAGATGGCAACAGAAGTTAGTAGCCTTAAATCTAATTTAAAATTTATGTTGATCAACATTTATGGACCTATCCCGAATGAGGAAAAAAGGAAGGTCTGGCTGGACATTCAAACATTTCTCCAATCAAATAGATTTTTTACTCATATCTTAGGTGGTGATTTTAACGCTATCTTAGACACCAAAGAAAAATTTGGAGGATCTCAATTTATCTCACAATCTCAGAAAGATTTCAACCTTTGGGTGACAGTTAATTAGTATTAACACTAATAATGGAATTTACACCTAGAATAACAGAAGATCTGGCTTTAGCCACATAGCAGAAAAGCTAGATAGATTTTTGATCAGTGGTAATTCCGATCCCTTGAATCAACTAGTTAATGCGGAAATTCTCCCAGAGGTCGGCTCGGATCACTTCCCAGTCAGACTCACAATTATAGAAAGTTGTAAACCTTATAGAAACCCCTTCAAATTTGAGTTTATGTGGTTTCAAAACCCAAAATTTATAAATCTCTTGGAACAATGGTGGAACCAAATCTCGATTAAAGGATCTAAAATGTATAGTCTAGTGGCAAAATTAAAAATTATTAAGAATAAAGCACTGGAGTGGAATAAGAATAACTTCAATAATATTTTTTCTAAAAAAACTAACATTGAACAAGAATTAGAAGATCTTAATAACGAAGTAATAGACAAAGGCATGAATGAATGTAGTTATTTAAAAGAAAAAGAACTTATGGCCAAATATAATGCAATCCTTCTTAAAGAAGAAATCTTCTGGAAACAAAAATCAAGGGAAACTTGGTTGAAGGAGGGGGACTCCAATACAAAGTTTTTTCATAACTCAACAAATTTTAAAAGAAGTATCAATAGAATTTCAAAAATAAAAAATAGTGAAGGTCACCTTGTCGAAGACCCAGAACAAGTATCATCAGCTCTAGTGCAATTTTATCAAACCCTCCTCAATAATAATGATGCGATCAACCTAGAAGCTCAAAATGAAATGTTAAAGGCAATCCCCAAACTGATATCAGAAATAGATAATAAAGTGATTAATGGAAAATTAACTTTAGAAGAAGTCAAGACTACGGTTTTCCAAATGCATCCAGAGAAAGCACTTGGACTAGATGGATTCCAGGCTGGTTTTTTCCAAAAATGGTGGCATTTTGTGGGTAATGAAGTCTAGCAAGCTATGGAAGCAACCAGAAATTTAGGCTCTTTATTATCTGAAATTAATAACACCTTCTTTACTCTAATACCTAAGAAAAATGAAAGCACGGAACCAGGGGATTTTAGGCCCATTTCTCTATGCAACACCATCTATAAAATTTTATCTAAATGCTTGGCAAATAGACTTAAAACACTTCTCCCCATTATCATCTCTGAAGAAAAGACAAGCTTCATATCCAATCGTTCTATTTTAGATGGTATAATTATAGCCCAAGAATTAGTTCATACTGCCCAAATTACCAAGACTCCAAGCATGCTTATTAAAATTGATATACATAAAGCTTATGATAAAGTAGACTGGACATTTCTCTGCAAGTGCCTAGAGGCTTTTGGCTTCTCAAAACAATGGATGAACCTTATCTACAATTGCATATCCACTCCCAAAATTTCAATTCTGATTAATGGCACACCAGAAGGCTTTTTCAATATATCTAGGGGAATTAGACAAGGAGACCCGCTATCTCCTTTCCTATATGTGATTATGGTTGAAGCCCTAGGTAGAACTATTAGTAAGAAATAATTGGAAGGTAGTATTATAGGTTTAAAGGCATCAGATAATGTCCCAAATATTACTCATCAATAATTTGCTGATGACACTATTCTCCCAGGTTCAGCTTTGGTATCTGAAGCCAACACTTTTAAAGATACCTTTGATATTTATATGAAAGCATTAGGGCAACAGGTAAATCCAAATAAGTCAAAAATCTTTTTCCTTAACACTAATCTGATAGTGGAAGAGGAAATTTGTAAATTGTTCGGTTATAATCTTGGGAGGTTTCCCTGTAAGTATCTAGGAATTGAATTAGACAAAGGTCTCCTATCCTCCAAACTTTGGCAACAAGTGCTCATTAAAATCCAAAATAAAAGGAGCACCTGGAAAGGAAAGTGGCTTACAAAAGCTGGTAGAACCACCATGATTAGATCAGTATTATCAGCCATCCCCACTTATCAAATGTTTGTTCTTCCCCTTCCGGTTAACGTTAAGAATAGATTAGATAAAGTATTTAGAGATTTCTACTGGCAAGGCTCATTAGAAGAGAAAAAACCAGCCTTAATTAAATGGGAAACCCTTTGCAAACCAATCTCTAAAGGGGGTTTGGGTATTAAAAACCTTCTATGGCAAAACAAAGCCCTGGGTGCTAAGATGATTTGGAGATTATATAAAGAGTCGAATAGTAAATGGCCTTGATTTTACTAAATAAGTATATACCTAACGTAGATCCTATTAACATATTCAGAGCCCAATCACATGTTAAAGGGTCTAGGATGTGGAACTTTATTAAGGAATCCAGAGGGATCATAAGAAAATTTCTCACTTGGGATGTAGGTAATGGGGAGAAAGCATTATTCTGGGATGATTCCTAGGTAGGTCTACCCCCCCTTATTTCTTTAGGCTTTTCTCATAACTTCATAGAAGAATGTAAAAATATGATTGGACTGTATCTATCAAATTATCTAAGCCCAAAAATGGATCTTCCTTCAAAACTTATAGCTATTGACACCTTATCGAGTATAGAAAGCCAAAAACTTTTGACTATTATTAAGGATAGAGAAACATTTCTTAAGAGCAGACCTGACAAGCTGATATGGGCTGGGTCGAACAATGGAGAATATTCAGCAAAAGAAGGCTATAAGACTATACTAGCTGAGCATAAGATGGATAATTTAGATATGCCCCTGAACCTCTATTAGAACAGAACATGTCTTCCCAAGGCTGGGATGTTTCTTTGGGCTGCCATGCAAAGGAAAATCCTTACCACTGATAGAATTACTAAGTTGGGCTTTGAAGGGCCTTCCAAGTGCCCTCTCTATGAGAAGCATACAGAGGATGTCGATCACCTTCTTCTTAATTGTACGTTCACACAGCATTGCTGGAATTGGTTATTGCAGTGTCTTGGTTGGAAATCTGCCTTTCATGCAGATCTCGTGAGTACACTAAAAACCTGGCCATCATTATACAAAGATAACCTTTACAGAGATATATGGATTGTAGCTCCATCCATTTTAGTATGGGAAGTTTGGAAAGAACATAAAAGAAGGATCTTTATTGGGAAAAAATTAGAATGGAGGTCTATCATCAATAAAATAGAAATCTCAGTCATAGAAATCATCAATAGCTCCCTCAGAGACCAAGTCTGCTATGAGGAGTCATTCAAAAGCTGGGATAACAAAATTAGGTTGAAATGGCCTAATCTTAGGGTGCCACCTCTTTATAGGAAAGGAGGGAACAAAACTAAATCAGATCATTCTAAATGTAAATGGTGTGTGCTATAAATGTGTCACACTTCTATGAATCATTATATGCAAGGAAACTCAAGAATGAGCCCTCACAAATCGATCCATAGCTCCCTAGGCATGGAGTGCAAGGGTTTTTAAGAATGCTCTCAGCTAGAGCTATTTAGCCAATAACCTTGCTAGTAAACCATGCAATGGGAGATTCAATAAAGACAAGGGCAAGAATGCCAATATCCTCAAGAATCAAGAATGATAATGCAATGCAATGCTATGCTAGAATGGAAATGCAAGCTAAACTATGGAAATGAAAGATGCAAGTATTACAAAGCCTCCTAGTTAAACTAGATGAATTAATCTAAAGCATAAAGGAAATCTAAGCTAAGAATGCCATGAAAATGAAGCTACTATGCAAGAAATGAAATCTAACTATGAAGCAAGAAAGCCATGATGATGCAAGAATGAAGACAAGAAGATAGAGTGTTGATGAAGATCCAAGATGAATGCCAACAATGCTCCAAATCTTCAAACCCTAGATGCAAGAATGTCTCCAAAAGCTCCAAGATGACCTAAAAAACCTGTAGCATAACAATAGCATAAAAAGTTGTGTGTCCAAATGAGGAAGAGAGCTCTCCTTTTATAGGGAATGAAAAAGGAATGGGCCAAGGAGATTAAGAGGCAAAAGATTTAATCAACGGTGGAGCTTAAAAGAGGAGCAATCCATGTGCACAAGTATCCTCCAATAGGAAAATAAGAGTTGACTTTTGTGTCCATATGAGACAAAAAGTACTTTTCTCTTTTTATAAAATAAGAATAATGCTTTATTTGTGCAACTTAGGATAAGAGGAAAAGTGGGGGCTTTTTATTTATTAAAAGGGGAGAGAATATTCCTTTCAATAAATAAAGACTTAGGATAAGATGGTTAGCCCATAGAAAATAATCGAATAAATGATAGAACTAGGATTTGATCAAGAATAAGTAATTAATGATTTAGCAAAAGGGGCTAATAGTCTAGGTGACCATTTTTAGGTGTATACATTTGCCCCTCTTTGACTAATGTGTGATCGATCTGGGAACACATGTAGTCAAAGAATAGATCAGCCAAGAAGGCAAGCAGACAACCAAGAAAGCAAGCAATAGCGATTTTGACAGATGTGAGATCGATTTGGGATCACATGCAGTCAAAGAATAAAATAGCCAAGAAGGCAAGCAAGTAGCCAAGAAGGCAAGAAGATAGTGATCTGACTCCAAAGAATGAAGTACAGAGAGATAGCAAATCCTGCATGGTCAGCCTGGTAGCGACAGTACTGAACACTTAGGAAAGAGATAACCAATAAGATATGATGTGTCTGCCCCCTCGGGATCAAAAGCGAAATCTAGGTAGAGGGAATGCAGAAGCAAGAGAGACATGATCAAATCACTAGAAATCATAATCGAAGAAAGAGAATAGAATAACCATCAAGCAGTGAAGATATGCCCCACACATGGGACTCGGGGCACGAACCAAGCGGTCCCTCAACCCGAAAACACCACGGAGGGGAAGAATTGAAACTTGGGATTGAAAGTGAATGAAAGACTAGAAGTTTGAAAGAGATGGGGATGAAGAGGTGAAGAATGCCCCAGCAAAGATCAAAGGATCATGCCTCAAAAGGTTAACCAACTGCATGAAAGAGGGGGAAAAGGTGATTTGGATTTCGGTTTGGATCCCGAAATGAAGAGAAAATGATGTGAGATGAAAGACAAGAAAGTGAAAGACATGATCGAGAAGAAGCGAAAGGTGAGCGCAGCTGACTAACAAGTCCATGAAAAATGAAAGGAGAGCTCTCTCCATATGCAAGATGCAAAAATGAACCTAAGAAATGCAAGCTACATGAAAAGTGGTTTACTTGCAAGGTTACAAAGCCAATAGACATCTAATATTCATCATCGAGCGTTATTGGTAGCGTCGCAAGATCATACAATACACACTAGCATAACTATGTGAATATGAATATGATCTTTATCAGATAGTAATGTGGAAATCTCACCCAGGCATCAAAGACATGTAGGTCAAGATGACTAGCACAGTGAGATTACCTAAGTTTAATATAGCAAGATTATACTCGCATCGAGACACAAGGAAAGTCAAGATGGCTACAAGTATGCACTTGCACAAAAACAGTCAAGGATAATACCCTGTCAATCCACAGTGTCAAGTAAGACCAGCATAAATGCTCATGACAGTTAGGATCAACAAAATATACCCACAAGCAGAAAAAGCAATAAAACATGTTCTCATACCCTCAGTCTTCTAGCTATGCATCATCGAAAACTTCTCAGGGAGAGACCACTCAGCAAAGAAATCATCATAGACAGCATGCAAAGAAATAAATTCAAACAAATCTCAACAAGTCAAGTGCGTGTGTGTAGGTCATAGAGTCAAACTTTGAGTATTGCATCTGCAAATGAGAAATATCGCATCATACTAGACTGCAGGTAGGACATCTGATAAGTGTTGAGAAACACTCGACGCAAGGGTAGTGTTGAAAAACACAATTGAGGTGGTGTTGAAAAACACCATTTTCAAGGTGCCTAAGAAACCCAGACGCACAAAGAGACCCAAGATAAGCTTAAAATAATGTATGCCCCCTAGACTAAGACAAGAATCAATTCCAGGCTAGGAGAGGCAAAGCGAGAAGTGGAGCGAAAGAGCGCCACGCAAGACTGATAGACATAGGTGCAGAGGGTCTCAAGCAGCGCCTGTTTCCAGGTTTTCACCACTTGATAGATTTTTTCAGGACTTTTTATAATTTTTTTGTATTTTTGCTACCAAGGCGCCTGTTTCCAGGTTTTCACCAAGGCACTTTTTCTATTTTTTTTTTGAATTTTTTGAATTTTTTTATTTTTTTGGTGAGACATCAAAGCGCCTATTGCTAGGTTTTCACTAGGATGCTCATTTTTTCAGTACTTTATATGCTTTTTAGGATTTTTTCAACATCGTATATGAATTTTTTTTTGGAATTTTTTTAGGATCATAAAGTATGTACAAAGAATGCCCTAGATAGAAACGGGCATCAAACTCATGAGCAAGATCACATCGTGTAGTCCCGAAGTCTAGCAAGGTGGAGGACAAGAGGGAGGGAAAGCTCATGAATGAGACGGAGGAAAGGAGAATGAAGGCAAATGGAGGGAAGAAATCCTCAAGGTCAAACTCCTCAAGAGTACCCAAGCTAGGGAAAAATTATCATGTAAAGCGCATTGGACAAGCAATGAAAGGCCAGCATAGGATAAGTCATGAAAGCGCACTGCAAAAGAAGAAAAGGATGCATTCCAAAGGAGTAGACATGTCAAGAGGCTTCATAGCATCATTTTTTACTCTTTTTTATTAGATCAAGACCAAAGGGGAAAAGGATAAAGAAAGGCTAGAATGAATGGAGGAAAATGAAGGAATGAATATGAATGGAATGAAAGAAAGATCATCGTAAGATAGCTCACAAGATAGCCAAATATTCGTGTATAGCTGAACATTGCCAAGATCAACGAGAGAAGATGGAATGGATGAAACATGTAGAAGAACTACGCATGATGCCTGATTGCCAGTTTTTCATCATGGTACTTATCCAAGGTGCCACAAGGGAGTGGTTGTCACCATAGGATGAATTTATTTCTCTTTACTTTTTCTACCAAGGCGCCTGTTTCCAAGTTTTCACCATGGCACATTTTCAATTTTTTCATTCTTTTTTTTTTTCTTTTTTTTATTTTTGGAAGAAGGCAAGCTTTTTAGATAGTACTCCTTGAAAGGATAAACCCTGACATGCCAAGGATTCAAAATGATATGCTCAAAGATGCTGATAGGGAAAGGAAGATGGAAGAGAAAAATGGAGGATAAGGCTTTATGTAAAGCGAGTGAGGTTGGAAGATATGAGGAATAGGCAAATGAGGAAAAAGGATAGAAGGTAGAAGGATAATGAATGGAAAGATTGTGAAAGGGTAGATGGGAAGGAAGGCAAGATCAACATCGACACACACCTTGAAGGGTGGCGAGAGGATGGAGGAAATATGAATAAAGGAATACGTGAAGGAATATGATGAATGTTTAGCAGAGGTTGCGGTTCAGGCACATGGAATGAAAGATCATTTTTGGAAGAAGATGAAGTGGAAGCCTTTGGAAGCTTGAATGTCAACTTCACTTTTTGTTCAACATAAGACTCTTTCAAGAGAGATTTTGGAATCCATATAGCCTTAGGCTTTTTATTTCTTTTTGATGATTTAGAGAGAATATCTGTAATGATGGATTTTGGAACCCATACTTGTCTTGTAGTTTTCTTCTTAGATATCTCTTTTGACTGTACGTGCCCATGTCGATTAGAGGAGACATGGTGATCTTTTTTTGATGGATTCTTGTATTGCTTCTTTTTCTGGTATTGAACATTCAAGTTACTTCCAAAAGACTTAGGACTTGTGGAAGAAGGAGGAAGATATGACTGGTTTAGATGGGTGAGTGGATGAAAAGGATTCAAGGGTATACATCTATGTTGATCTTGAGGAAAGATAGGAGATGGAGGGACGTAAGGACCCAAAATGGATGATGAATTAGGAGAGTTAGGAGGGGAAAGTGAAGGGACATAAGGACCCAAGATGGAAGGAAGGCGTGAAGCCTTTAGCAGTGGAAGAGGTCCAAGGATGGAAGTGGAAGATGCAAAAGGATAATCAATAATTTTATCAACATCTATATGACAACCAAGGACATCAGCATCTTTAGAGTGAGCATTAGGATTTGCAATAGGATCATGAACATCTTTAATAGGAGAAAATTCATTGATAGAATCGTTCAAAGCTTGCAAAGACTTAGGAAGAGTAGAAAATGGAAGCGAACATGGAGTGGTAGAACAAGAAGATGGAAGACTTTGATCTTGACAAGGATCTTTGGATAGCATAAGCGTAGAATTTTTCTCTTGATTTTCAATAAGCTTAACATCAGAAGTAACGGCACCATTTTTAATAACCTTAATGGAAGTATCATCTTTGGAAAGTGCAAGCGTAGTAAGGTTATTTTGATTATCAACAAGCTCAATAGTGCAAGTGGTAGCTTGATCTTGCTTAGGAGAAGACTTAAGACATGGTGGAATGAATGTAGAAGAGCATAGAGGATCAAAAGAACCATGAAATGGATCAGAGACATCATGAAAATAATTGGATGACATGGATGGTTCTTGATCTTGATCTTTCTTTATATTCTTTTCTGTATCATTTTTAGAGTCCTCTTGACATGAAGCCACTTCTAAGGACAAGGAAGCATTTTGAAATTGTATGGAAGACTTTGGAATAGATAGTGAAGGACTAGCTGAAGTAGGCATTGTAGTGCATAAAGGCTTAGGCTCTTTAGGTTTAGCATTATTGAAATTATTTTCAGCCAAGTGAAGGTTAGCTTGAGTTTCTTGAAGAGGTAGCTCTTGAGGATAACTATAGGGAATTGCATGAAAAGCATTAGGATCTTTGTTGGGTGAAAGATTTGTGAAAGATTTGGAAGACTCAGAAGCTTTAGGAGATGTATGAGTATTGGAGGAAGTAGGGGATGGAAGGGGACCATCACAAGATAAAGGTTCAACATTAATATGATCTTGCTCAGAAGTACAATTTTGATTTTTAGCAGTGGAATTCTTAGAGAAGAAATGCTCATAGTAGTAACATTTATAATCAGCGCGTTGTATTTTATAGTCCTCAGCAGTAGTAGATGGATTATCATCAAGGTATTGTCTACAAACATCACTAAACTCTCTTTCAAAATCAGAATCATATGGATCACCATCACAATCTATCCAATAGGATGACCCATTTTCAGTAAGCATGAGTCTGCGAGGACTCTGAGGAGTAGAGGTGTCATAAGTATCACTACATTGTCCATCATCATAGTCATCAAAGGTATTACAAGGATTGTCATGTTGCTCATTATGGTATGGCTCATGAAGAAAAGCAAGACTCTTGGGGGAAGTAGAAGAAGAACAAGATCTTAAAGAAGGAGAAAATGAAGACATAGTGGAAGAAGAAAACTTAGCTAAGGAATAATTTGAATGATGTTGAGAAGAGTCATGGTAAGATGAAGAAGGATAACGATGTTTGGAAAAGGCATGGTAGGATGTGGAAGATGAAGAATGATGAGAAGACCTAGAAGAAAAAGAGTGTTTGGAAGAAGGAGATTGTGAGAGAATCATGTCTATAATCCTAGCAAAGGCGTTAGACTCAAACATCTTTTTGTTTACTCTTGTCTTAAGTTGATGACTTGCGGGATGCTTGGAAAAATAATACTGTTCGAATTGAGAAATGAGTTCGAGATCATCCCTTCTCAAGAGAGGTTCTATAGCAAGATAGTTGAAATTCATGATTCTAGAAGAGGAGGAATCAAGCATGAAAGAAATGAATAGAAGAGATGAAATAGAAGAAGGCAGACTAGATAATAAGAGGAAAAGGATCAAGAAGACATGAAGAGGTTAGGAAGAAGAGAAAGAAGCATGAAGGAAGAAGAGAAATGGAAGACTAGGAAGATATGGGAGATGTGGAAAAAAGAAGACCAATAGTCATTTTGTGCAAATTGATACCATTGAAGTCCATTTGAATATTGAGAAACATGTAATAACCTCTAAGATCTGACCTGGACTGACCAAGGATGACTGGAAGTGACACAAATCAACTTCAGATTGCAAGCAGTAGTGAGATAGCAAAATAACTTTGTGTGATAGTTCCCAGGCAAATAGTGTGACTCTTGACCAATGAACATAAAAATCTCAGTTTTGAAGTGTTTTGATCAAGTTCAAAGATTGGATAGTGCAATTTTTTAGTTTGACAAGCAGTAACAGCAGATAAAAGACAAGTTTGCAAACAGTAGGTGATCAAACATGTCATAGAACACTTGAAACAAGGGCAAAAACAACCTTGCAAAGACAAGCACTTGTGATATCAAAATAGAAAACCTTATGAATGCTACCGTTTGTTTGAATGTTGAGAACGTTTACATTGGTATAGCACAATCGAAGACAATTCAAGCAATTACTACCTAGAAGGACAAGGCTCATTACTTAGCAACGTGGCCCACAACTTGATGCTCCCTTGCCTCACACCAAGTGGTTGCCCACAAGAGATATTGGCATTGTCATGGAAGTGTCAAAGACACAACCAAAGGAACACATATGGTGAGTGTCTTGGGGTGATCCGGGTAAGTCCACTTGGATCAATCCTTGCACCAAGAAGCTAAGCGGCTAAAATGTGTGCTATAAATGTGTCACACTTCTATGAATCATTATATGCAAGGAAACTCAAGAATGAGCCCTCACAAATCGATCCATAGCTCCCTAGGCATGGAGTGCAAGGGTTTTTAAGAATGCTCTCAGCTAGAGCTATTTAGCCAATAACCTTGCTAGTAAACCATGCAATGGGAGATTCAATAAAGACAAGGGCAAGAATGCCAATATCCTCAAGAATCAAGAATGATAATGCAATGAAATGCTATGCTAGAATGGAAATGCAAGCTAAACTATGGAAATGAAAGATGCAAGTATTACAAAGCCTCCTAGTTAAACTAGATGAATTAATCTAAAGCATAAAGGAAATCTAAGCTAAGAATGCCATGAAAATGAAGCTACTATGCAAGAAATGAAATCTAACTATGAAGCAAGAAAGCCATGATGATGCAAGAATGAAGACAAGAAGATAGAGTGTTGATGAAGATCCAAGATGAATGCCAACAATGCTCCAAATCTTCAAACCCTAGATGCAAGAATGTCTCCAAAAGCTCCAAGATGACCTAAAAAACCTGTAGCATAACAATAGCATAAAAAGTTGTGTGTCCAAATGAGGAAGAGAGCTCTCCTTTTATAGGGAATGAAAAAGGAATGGGCCAAGGAGATTAAGAGGCAAAAGATTTAATCAACGGTGGAGCTTAAAAGAGGAGCAATCCATGTGCACAAGTATCCTCCAATAGGAAAATAAGAGTTGACTTTTGTGTCCATATGAGACAAAAAGTACTTTTCTCTTTTTATAAAATAAGAATAATACTTTATTTGTGCAACTTAGGATAAGAGGAAAAGTGGGGGCTTTTTATTTATTAAAAGGGGAGAGAATATTCCTTTTAATAAATAAAGACTTAGGATAAGATGGTTAGCCCATAGAAAATAATCGAATAAATGATAGAACTAGGATTTGATCAAGAATAAGTAATTAATGATTTAGCAAAAGGGGCTAATAGTCTAGGTGACCATTTTTAGGTGTATACAAATGGAACCCTCTAGATGTGGGATGGTACAAACTAAATTTTGATGGGGCATCAAGGGGAAACCCAAGAACTGCAGGTATTGGTGAAATTATCAGAAACTGGAATGGAGAAGTTATAGCTAGTTTCTCCCATCCTATCACTCCCACCACTAACAATATGGCAGAGTGCAAAGCGGCATTGGCAGGCCTAAATCTTTGCAAGGATCTTAATATCACCAAACTTATTATTGAAGGTGACTCACAAGTTATAATCAATGCTATCCAATCTAAGAAGACACCTAACTGGACACTAAATGCAAAAATAGAGGAAATAAAATTAATTCTGGAAAGTATCCCCAAATATGAAATCAATCACACCTACAAAGAAGGCAATTCTAAGGCTGATAAACTAGCAAATCTAGGTGCTGATGGCTTGATATCACTGAATAAATTTTCACCTCACCTCCGAGATATCCCTAGTCAAGTTATGCATTAAATAGATGATAATAATATAAGTGGTTCATTTACTAACAACATACAATTACATAGAACCATGTGCTTAGAGTTAGTTACTCGATACAAGCTCCCCATCATATTCATCCACTCGTGGACTTTTAAGGTAACAAGCAATTTGGCATACCCCATAACCATGTAGTGATAGGTATACCCATGACCTTGCCTCCCATCAAGTATAGCTCAGATACACACCTTGATCCAGAGTTACTTAACTCATCTTAGATAGGGAAGCAATCATTTAGCTGGTGGGCTAAGCTAAATTAGGGATCATCGGTGTTTCCATTAGAGGCTTGGGGTCAAATTACAATAGAAAGCCTTGGCTTATAAAGGGATATTAATACTAATGTAAATAATTTCATCCTAATTGTTTCCCCTCCCCCTTCAGGCTACTGCACATATAAATAGCCTAAATGTTTAGTATACTATGAGTATATATTTTGAGATACCTTGGCAAAGTTTGTATCGGTTGCTAACAGTTAAGCTGATATTATAAAGAAATGTACAGATTCACTTTGATGTTAATATAATATTTGTTGTTCAGGATAATGGCTACATCTCGATTAAAATATGAAAGATGTTACAATAGCTTCTACAACATCAGTAATGTACAATATATGGTTTTTTGGCTTTTATACACTTATGAGTAAAGCAAACAGGAGTATCTCCTTAAACAATTAAACTCAAGATCTTATCCATTCAAAAGTAGAATTGCTATATAGAACATGGTATATATT